>JBAMBO010004434.1:0-229375 GCA_037044535.1 Lordiphosa magnipectinata
CGGCTTTTTTTTTACTGTGAACCAAACCCTGAACCGAACCACGGGGACGAAAATAGTTGAACCCGAACCCGTTTCGAACCCAAGATTTTGGTTCGGTTCAAAAAAAAAAATTATTGACATTAAATTTATTTGGGTACGCTTGCATGTACGCCACAACAGAGTCGACAATTAGAAATATAACAATACTGAAAGTCGGTCAAACCCGACTATGAAATACTTTGCTCTTACTTCCAGTCAAACATATTAATTTGTAATATACAAATTCAATGTAAATAGCTATGTATGTACAGCGTACAGTGTGCAGTGTATTGAACGTTTTATTTTTCATCTTATACATATGCGCCCGTTTCAATCTAAACCAGGGGTGCCCAGAATGAGCTTACGAGCTCGTGAAAGTCAGTACAAATGCACAAAATACAACTCAAGCAAGAAGAACTACAAGAAATAGATAGAGAAAACCGATTTTTGTTTGTTTGTGTGAGTGTGTGTGTGTGGTCATTGCTGTCCCAGCAACATTGTTGTTGCTTTTTAATTTGCCAGTGACATAGGAGAGAGTCACCTATGATGTTGTTGTTGCAGGTCTGCACGCGCCAATAACAAAACCTTCGTTCGGAAAGAAAGAGAGGAGAGCACGCATATGAAACTGTTTTTGTTTTGTATAATGCCGTGTTTGTATATGGCCGCGTTTTTCGTATGCCCGCGCTATTTGTTGTTTTTGTGCACAATTCCAAGCGAGTTAATTTGAGACGCAGATTATTATGAGACTGGCGCCAATTGCCGAAAAAAAATCTCGAAGCAAGGGTTTGCCCACCATTGCCCACAAACGATAACTAGCGTTTTGTGTATCGGGCGCTAAGCAAATTTGTGCATGCTTAATCAAAAATATATACATACATACATACATACAGAAGCGAGTGCCGCGCGCCAAAAATTTGCCCAAAGAAGAATTGAAAACGAAAGAGACAAAAACATGTGTACACAAATCAGAAGTGGCACGCGCATTTCATTTTGTTTAAGAAGTTTGACTAAGGAGGTGCTCAGCAATGACATCAAATTTAATATATACGAAATTTCCATACAATGTGAGCACTGATAAATCAGAATGTCACGAATGTAAACTCAAGATGACCGGCCGTCATGCAGCTAATTTGATGCGGCACCTTGAACGAAAACATAAAAGCATTTTTGAACAAATTATTGTGAAAAAAAGTTCCTAGTGTGGCAAACCAACACCAATCTATGCTCAATTTCGTGAGTGAAAGACTGATCAAAGTGAAAATCTCCAAAGAAGCTATATCGGATGCTTGTGTAGAGCTTATAACAAAGAATGGTCGGCCTTTGAAGATGCTAGAGGATTCAGGCTTCCGTAAAATCATTGAGTCTTTGTGCAATGCCTTTGAGCCGCCACTTGCTATAAACAGGCAAAACATTAGAGATGTAATTGCGTTAAAAGCTCAACGCATACGAGAAAGCATAATCAATGTTTTGCAGAATCGGTAAGTTCAGCAAAAATATGTCCGTACATACATATCTACATTCATGCATACATACATGGCTAGCTAAATATTTGTATGTATGAATTCACTTGCATATAAACACATGAATATATGTATGTACATACCAGAATTGCCAAGTTAGCTATTTTTCCCACCAGACATAGCTATTTTGTAAGCTCGAAAACTGGAGCCTGCAATTCTAGCTAATTATTTGACATTGTTTAGCTATTTAACAGTCGATATCTGGTGGGAAAAATATCTAAATTCTCACTGCTGATACATATGTACATATGCCGAAAATCAACGTACATGTTTATGCATTCATGTGTATGTATATATTTTTGCGGGTGTGATGTACTCTTGATATATATGTATGTAGTATTTGAAAGCCAATAAATGAATTGACAATCAATAAAGCATAATATTTTCTGTGTTATTTCAGATTGATATCCATCAAAGCCGATTGTGTTAGTCGTTTAAGGCCTGTTCTGAGAAGCGCGGAAAATAAATTTTTATGACGCACCCCATATAAAAAAAACAGTGGCGGAAACTTTCCGCGGCGGAATTTCGTTTCTGTATTCTGAGACGCGCTAAATAAATAGACAATTAGCCTACCGATAGTTGACGTATCGATAGCGGTGTGGGTCGTGAGTGGATTGAATGAACAGCTGATGCCATGGCGGAAATATAAGCAGCTCATTTTTTTGACGTCAAAATCGACAATGCACGGGCAACATGAACCCAAAAGAAAACGCACCGAGAGATTCAATCGTGAGGAAACTATTAGCTAAGGGCCACAAATCAGCCCAAGAAAGTTACGAAATCAGCACTGGAGTGCCATACCCCTAAAATAGTCTCCTATGCCAACGGACGCAAGCGTCCGCACTCGGTGGATGCCAAACAAACAGGTGGTGACATCCAAACCCGGTCATCAAGTTTACCACCACCGCGGACCAGCTAAAAATAGAGTTGGATAGCGATGCGACTGCTGTTACGGCAAATAAAACAATAGTTTTGTATGAAAACTAAAAATATATTTTCCAATCTTTAGCATTGCGTTTCACTTGAGAGCCAAAATGATGGCACAGCCCAAATCCATGATTTGCAGATACTCCGAGCCGCCGTCCTGGAGACGATAGCAGCATTCCTACAAAGAAATGCATATTCAACCAACTTTGTATCAAGCTTCAAAAGTGCTACTACCCCCCATGTTATCGCATATCTGGGCATTCGTTAGGGCCGCATGAAGCACTATGTACTCCACAAACTGCTTCAGCTGACCCACACTGTAGGCCGATGAGCCAATCTCTTGTACAAACTTCTCCAAACGATTACAGTTGCCCGAACGGCAGACTTCCAAATAATCCTTCAAGTAGAAGTCCGGGATTATGCCCGACATCTCAAACAGATCAGCCTTGTTGACGACATGCTCGACCCCATTAAGACGATGGCAGGACGCATATCATCTCCCAATATCCGTAAAATAGACTTGTAGGCCTCCTCCTCGATCTGCACCTACACCAAGTGTGTCTCAAACGGGCAATAATTTGATCCTCGCCCAACGCCTTGAACCGGAATTTGATGCCGCTACCTCTCTCAACATACATATCTGTGTTCCTGTTGCCCAGCTTAATTAAACTATTTTTGAAAAAAAAAAAAACACTTTCAACTTTTGTTTGTAAACAAAACAAAACAGCTGATCCCCAGTGTGGCCGTTTCTGTATTTGGTCTCTTTGACTTATATATGGGCTCACTAATAATTTATGTGGATGGATTATTATGTGCAATTTAGCGAGCTAAATTTTCCGCGCTTCTCAGAACAGGCCTTTAGACCGGTCGATAATTGGCATAAATGTGCAAATTATTTTAGAGGGCGAACTGAAGATCTATACACTAGCAATGAAAGAAGTCCATAACCAGCACACGAGCGCCAATCTCACATCAATTATAGTCGACGTCTTACAGTCCTACAATGTATCTATGCGTCAGGTGTACACCTATACAGTTGACAACGGAGCCAACATAGTTCGTGTGGGCGATATAATGGAAAACATTTGCAAAGCTGAACTGGATGATGCTGAGGGTGAATGCAGTTGCGACGCACTCAGTATGGTAGATATGGATTTACAGGATAATAAGATAACTACAATAAGTTGTGCAGCGCATACGCTTAATTTAGTTGCCTTGGATTTCTTTAAAGAATTACATATTGATATGTCCAGAATTAGATTAGTTTGCAAAAAACTACGAACTCCCACATGCCTTAATTTGTTGCTTGCAAGCAATTTAAAGAAACCAATTCTCGACTGTCTAACAAGATCGAACTCTACATTTAAAATGTGCGAACGCCTACTCGATCTCAAAGATTTTTGCATTGAGCATTCGAGCGATATAAAATCGTTACATTTAAGCCAAGCAGAATGGCAAAAAGTAGATGCCGTTTTTTCAGTACTACGTCCACCGTATGACGCTTCCTTAAAACTTCAGAAATCTGATCTCCTGCCTAGTGATTTTTTTGTTATCTGGTCAATGTTGTTCGACAGAGTCTCAAAATCACCATGCAGGTTTAATGCCATTTTGTTAAAAATTCTAGAAAGACGTTCCGAATTTGTCATAAAATCTCCACCCATACTAGCCTCTGTGTTTCTAGACCCCCGATTCCAAAGTCTATTAAGTGATTCGCAAAAGCTAGAAGCGAAACAACACATTGGTAATATTTTTCATAGACTTCAAAGCTTAAACAGTGTTGAGGTTCCGAATTTGGCTTTGTCATTATCTATTTCAGAAGATGACGATGTAGAAAGTTATCTCCGCAATGTTAACGAACAGCAAAGTGTTTCAAAAAATAAAACGATTAATGACATCATTAGAGCCTTCGATGGCATTGATAGAGAACCGTCTAAGTCCAACATTTTAAAGTTTTGGACATCTCATCAATGTAATCAGCTTAAAGCTGTTGCGCTAACTGTCTTATCAGTGCCATCCACTCCAGTCTCAGCTGAAAGGGCTTTTTCCACCTTAAAATTTATTTTGTCTGATCAAAGAAGTAGCATAGACAGTCAACTACTCGAAGAAATACTACTCATAAATTTAAATTAAAGATTAATATTACACTTAAGTAAACAAAAATAAAAAAAACTGAATATTTTTTTGTAAATTAATAAAATGTATTGTTATTTTAAATATATTGGGTAAAACGTGTAACGAACCAAGGTTCGAACCAAAACCAAAGCCCGAAAACCTCGAACTTCAAAGTTCCGAACCTTAACCGTTGGTAAATTTTGGTTCGAACCTGCAAACCGGAGGTTCCGAAAATTTTTTTGGGTTTGCAGCCCTGGTTAGTACCGAATATGGTGAAGTGAATATAGTATGCGACTACAGTGCGGGTGGCCTGGGCTCGAACCCGCCTACGGAACATCATAACAGTTTTTTTTTTTTTTTTTTTAAATTTACGAAAAAACGAGGAGGCCAAGTTAACTTCGTCTGCGCCGAAGTTTTTATACCCTTGCAAATGCTGTTTTTGAAATGTCAGAGTTTAAGACCGCTTACAAAAAATTCACCATTTTTTCTAACTAAAGCCCATTTTCCGACAGATAACATCTGATTTCGACCAAATTTCGCGAATTTTTTTGAAAACATATCAAATTAACAAACGCCGAGTTTAAGAACGATAAAATTTAAAACAAAGAAGTTATTCTCACTAAGACTCATTTTCCGACCGATCGGTCCTATGGCAGCCTTTAGATATAGTCATCCGATTTCGATCAACTTTTCCAAATTAGTTTGAAAGTGTGTAATATTAAGAATCACCGACCTTACAAACGATTTACTTGAAAACAAAAATGTTATTTTCCCTAAGACCCCTTTTCCGACCGATCGGTCCTAAGGCAGCTATAAGATATAGTCATCCGATTTTGACCAAAGTTTGCAAATCTGTTTGAAAGCATATAATATTATTAATGGACGAGTTTAGGAACACTTACATTGAAAACAAAAATGTTATTTTCCCTAAGACCCATTTTCCGACCGATGGCTCCTACGACAGCTATAAGATATAGTCATCCGATCTTGACCAAAATTTGCAAATGTGTCTGAAAGCCTATAATATTAATAGTGGCCGAGTTTAAGAAAGCTAACATTGAAAACAAAAAAGTTTTTCTCACTAAGACCCATTTTTTGACCGATGGTTCCTTTGGCAGCTATAACACATAGTCATCCGATCCGATCGGTTCCGACATATTAGCAGCGTGCAGTAAAAAAAAGACTCTGTGCAAAATTTCAACTCCATAGCTTTAATACTGAGAGACTAGTTTGCATAGAAACAGACAGACAGACAGATGGACAGACAGAAAGACGGACGGACAAAGCTCAATCGACTCAGCTCGTCGCCCAAATCAAGAATATATATAGTTTATGGGGTCGGAAATGAATATTTCAATGCGTTGCAAACTTCTTGGCCAAATTATAATACCTTTTGCAAGGGTATAAAAATAGAGGAAAGCTAACTTCGGCTCGACCTAAGTTTATATTCCCTTGTAGCTTGTATAATTTATATAAATTAAGGTTTTAAATGATATTCGTCGAACGTTCTTAGCTGAGTTATTTCCCAAACTCAGCAATAGATGGCGCCACTACTTTGACCATTGTGGCAGCCGTTTGACTCAACGATAGTTGTTAGCTTAAGTGATATTCAATAAAGTTAGTTACATATTAAGCCCTCGTAGCTAAAGTGGTGACCCGCGACGATTGAAAAACGACAAACACGCAACTTCTGCAACAATTATCTAATGCGTAAAACATTACGACAGCAGAATCACACATACACGCCATCGAGGTGCATATGTATGTATGTATTTCACAACGGTGCGAAACTTTTCAGCATGGCGTCAGGGCTGTTGGTCCATTGGACGGTAATTAGTAATTGACCACGCCTGCAGTTCAATCGACTCCAACTCACTCACTATGGATTCCGCCAACCAGAAACTCAACGACAGCAACATCTCTAGCCTTTTTGGCCAAGTGTGTCCCACACACCCACGAATGACGCCAGCAAAACACACACACACATGCTGACGGCGTCTGCAGCATGCGATCGAACGAATTTTGGCGCGTACTCACACACACACGATCAGCAGGCGCCATGTTTTTTTCCTCGAAAATATTTGTGGAGATTTTCGATTTGCGAATCAATTACCAGGATTCATGCCTCGACAACTGGATGCCTGACGACTCCGCTGGCGCTCCGAAGATGAAACGGATCGTCCACAGTGGGGAGAGCTCCTGGTTTGAAAACGACGCCGGCAACGTATAGACACATTCACGCGTACACACACACAGACAGTATCACTCAGCGAAACAATTTCACCGACCTCCTGTCTGTCGCCCGGTCCTGCACGTCCAACCGTTCACATCCTGCTGCAGCCCAGGCTGTCCACCAACCGCTGCCCACGAAAACGTCCATCGCCCAGCCTACCTTTCATCCGCTGCTCACGCATGCTATTTGTGTGCGCCAACCCGACTCTTTAACTACATGTATCCGATCTCACGTTGGTCAAGCATCCGACCAATTTTTCAGATCTTACATTGTACGCAGCCTGCCAGACGATCGATCATACTTTTGGAAGTACGTCGCGCAGCTGAATTCGGATCTTCATCGCATCTTTCATCATCGCCGATGTTCATGCGCAACGATCCCCATACCTAATCGACCGCAAGCAACCAGCTTCAACTCGAGACGCTCTTTGTTTGGCAATTGATGCCAGCCTGAGTCTATCTACAAGTTCTCGATCTCATCACGAAAGTCCTTAACGAGAGGCACCACGAAAGTCCTTAACGAGAGGCACCACGAAAGTCCTTAACGATAGGCACCACGAAAGTCCACAACGCGTGGCAAGCGAAAGTCCACAACGAGTGGCAAGCGAAAGTCCACAACGCTTGGCAAACGAAAGTCCACAACGTGTGCCAATCGAAAGTCTCTACTCAGGGTACAATACCCAGTGCTATTGACTCTTCAACTTCAACCCTGATCGACAAAACTTGCTTTTCGACCCCCACTCGAAGCAACGGCCTCAACGCGAGGTTACCATCGACGCAACTTCTCCAATCTGTACTCGGTGCACATGCTCAGTACTACGGATTCACCAGTTGCTGTACTCAACGGAAGCGATTCATCGACCCAACTTCGACACAATCATCACAGCGAGAACTATACGCAAGCTTTCCTCCACATTGGGACTTGTACGAATCCTGTAGATGATCATCACTCACCCCGGACATAAATTCATTCCAGCTTTACTTAAACTCGAAAATCATTCGTTCCCACATGGTCTCTGGAGGGGGAGTACTGTGGCAGCCCTGGCCACCTCTGGTCACACCATTTATCGAGCACCATCCCTGACGCGATAGCAGAACGACAACACGCGCCATCCCTGGCGCTCAGTTTCTGGCTTTGCTTCGATTAGCGCGGGTGGCTCCCGCTTCGCTCCGTTTGACTCAACGATAATTGTTAGCTTAAGTGATATTCAATAAACTTAGTTACATATTAAACCCTCGTAGCAAAACCATTTGCTTGCCAGTTGTTTATATGGCAGCTATACGATATATTCATCCGATTTTGACCAAACTCCCCAAAATTGTGTGGAAACTAATAATATTCACAGCTGGAAGGTATAAAGAGGCTACCAATAAAAACAAAAAAGGTTTTCTCACTGGAACCACTTTTTCGACCGATAGTTCCTATGGCAGCTATATGCTATAGTTTTCCGATCCGGCCGGTTCCGTCAAATGTGCATCGTATTTGTACCAAAAGGCTTCGTGCAAAGTTTGTTTAAGATAGCTTTAAGACTGACGGAGGAGAAAGCATAGAAACAGACGGACAGATGGACAGAAGGACATGGCTATATAAACTCAGCTCGTCATGCGGATCAAGAATATATATACTTTATGTGGTCGGAGATGTTTCCTACTATGCGTAACAAACATCTGGGAAATTTTTATATACCCTCTACAAGGGTATAAAAACGAAACACACTTCAACTTTTTCAGGGTCCCTCAAAATCTAAAGATACATTTTAGTTAGTTTTTGACGGCACTATGAAACGTTAAAACGATTACGTAATTACGCACAAGAACCGTGGCATCATAAAAATGATTACTTTTACCTGAAATCATACGATGCCGTAATCGCTCGGGCAGATCTGATATATGCTATGGTAGTCCGATCTGAACCAATGTCGGCGCGATGGTAGTAGGACTCAAGGTAATCGCATACGCAAAGTTGGTTGCCGATAGCTTGTATAACTCGCCAAATATTGGAAGTCAACGTTTAATTTTAAGTTTTAAAATAAACGTTGCAGGATAACACATTTTTTTTATTTTTAAAATAAACGTTGACAAATAACACTTAATTTACATTTTTTTGAATAAAACTTAAGACGAGAGTTATTTAAAAAGTTTTATATAAAAATTATAAAATAATAGTTAAAATTAATTTTTTAGTTTTAAGTTATGAGAAAACTGTTAAGTCCTAATTTGTATTTTTATACCCGTTACTCGCAGAGTAAAAGGGTATACTAAAGTCGTGCAAATGTGTGTAACAGGCAGAAGGAATCATTTCCGACCATATAAAGGATATGGTCGGTCCAACAATTTAATTATGGCTTGGAGCCAGGAGTGGGCATGTAACTGACGTTACTCAGAGGCATAAGAAATTGCCTCACTTCGAGGCGCCGATACGCACAAGCAGACGTCGACCAAGTGCAATTGCGTCGCTACAAAGTGCGTTAAAACAACAAAATCTAATCATACCGGCGTTAGCCCGGACAAGCAGCCGGCGCAGCAAGTGCAGTGTGCGCGACCGACACTCTCTGATCAGGGTTGTTTTTATACCTTTTTAAATGGGTAAAAGGGGATCATGAAGTTGTGCAAAAGTATGTAACAGGGAGAAGGAACCATTCCCAACCCTATCAAGTATATTTATTCTTGATCAGCATCAACAGCCGAGTCGATATAGCCATGTCCGTCTGTCTGTATGAACGTGTCGATCTCAGAGACTATAAGAGATAGAGACACATATTTTTGCATGTACATATTTGTATACTGTACCTAGATCAAGTTTGTTTCAGATTTGGAAAATTACACACAAATGTCAAATATTATGGTGATGATAATTGTGGAATTACCAACATATCAATCATATATTGAGTACTTTATGATAGCATTGAGTAGCTTTTGTTAAAATTCTCAGAAGTACTCAGTTTGTTTGGGCGAGTACAAACATCATGAATTGATGTGCACCAATTCAACACTTTTTATATGGGAGGCCTTGTGTTAAACAAATCATATCCACAATGATGTAAATTGATGTCTAACCTTAGGGGGTTACTGGGATTATGGCTGACTACTGCGGACTCTCTGCCCTCTATCTCAAATACGGTTCGTCGTATGGAAAAATAGTGTAGACGAAATTTGTCGCAAATTTGCTGCTCTACAATTTTTGTAATAGGTGTTTATCCATTGGAGCGGAGATAATCGCTGAAAACTGATTTTTGTGACCTTTGACCTTGAATAACTAACGACGCGCACACGAGATTTTCTGTGACTTTTGGCACAACGTTTAGAACGCCAAAACAAAGGTGTACAGAAGTTTGCAGCTTATTATCTCCAATTCCGAGGTTGACCCCTTTTTTTGCCTAATTTGACTGGACAATATATGCAAGAAAAGTTGTGAAATAAGTTTGAAATGTGTGCATGTTTTATTATTATGAATTAAGTATTTAAATAAAAAAATTAAGCATCAAAAGCAAAAGCAAAAAATAGTAGGCAACAAAAAATTGTTAAAAATTGTATTATAAAAGAACAAAATAAACATAAATTAAAATATGTTTCTTCTGTTATATTTATTTAAGTATGTTGGTCCAAGGTGAATTTACTTACAAGGGGACGTACTCTGATGTGGTAAGGGGCCATCATTTTTTTTCATCTCGCTCTCTCGGCTCTCTGAGACAGATGACAGTTGCTCTGAGAGGCAAATGCTAGAAAATCAAAGCAAACATTTTACGCTCTGCACTTTTTGTTTATTAAGCGTGGTACGGAGACGCTGACAATTTTATCGGAGCCCATCTAATTACATAGCTCAGGAAATCCGCTCTTGAAAATTTTCAGAGCGAGTGCGGAGCAACCAGCAATTCGCTCTGACAATGTGCATGGAGCTGCCAACTCGATTTTTTTAAAACAGCTGATAAAGCTGTTGAAGGGGGGTCTGGAAATTATGAAACTTGTTTGATAATTGTCAGAGGTACCTTTGAGAATTGAGCACAAAATTTAAAAAATTAAAGCAAAGAAGACCAAAAAACAAAACTATCATTATTTGGACTACTGAGAGGTGGACAAACAAGTGGGGCTAATCAAAGTGGTCGAGTCGCAACCGATTTTATGGAATCTGGCCAATAAAAAGCATTTCGATACCGGCAGCTGCATCACTTGTGGCGGAGAATCCTTCTCTGTATGCTTCTCTCGGTATTCCATTTGCCCAATGTATGCACACCACCCGAGTCTAAACCTTCACAGTCTGCACATCCCACGGAACGGTCCTACAGCCAACGGCCAAGCAGCCCTAAGCTGAAGTCTCCACAGTCCATTATGGTAGTGGCTTCTTCGGCTTACTGTGGTAGCATCCGTTGCTACTATAGTGGCCACCTACCAGCCACATTTAAGTCCGTATTCACCAAGTTTTCCCCCCTCTAATAAACCCGGAGTATGATCCGCCTCCAGTCTATGAAGCTGGCTGTGGCTATGAGTATTACCTCTGGGTTAATGAGCGACCCAGCAGTTTTAATCTCCCGATGCGTTTTGAGTTGTCGTTATAGCAGTATGTCTCAGTGGCCAAGTTCTGCTTTCGCAGCCCAAAATAAAGGGCATGGCTTCTACCTTCCCACACAAAATGCTTCCATGAAAGATACCATTCCCCTAGTGACTTTCATTTGCAATTTTATACACTCTTTTATGTTATTTGAATTAGCCCGCTTATTTTTTATACACACAACAGCTGATTTATGACTGTTGCCTGGTCACACTACATTTTCAGAGCGGCTCTGAAAATTATCAAACAATTTCCGCTCCGACAAAATGGTTAGCGTCTCCGTACCACGCTCGAACTCCTCAACACAACGCCTGTGCTCCTTAACCACAGCTCCCCTCTGCTTTGGTCTTTAGGTACAGCAACATTCCGTTCCGCAGTTCTGGAGCGGTATAACATGCAATATCTTGTGGACATGTTAATATCTAACAGTGAATCAAATTCATATAAAATAAAACACACATATGAACCGATACCACATACACTTTATTTAATAATTAATATTTTAAATTAATTATAAGCAAATTTTCACCGACAAAGAAAAAAAACGTGCGCTACACAACCTTACTCGACGACGTTAACATTTATACCGTCAAATAGGGACCCTTGACAGAGAGCAGGTGTGGGAAATACGACACTTTGTGAGTAAATTCACCTTGTGCTGGCCTTAGTTGAAAAAAATGACAGACCCCGCGTGAGCGCGCGTGTGTGTGTTTGTGTGCGCTCGTATGTGTGTATGCGTTTGTGTCTGTGAGTGTGTTTTGTATGTGTGTCTCAATTGAACAGGGCATTTTGTAGTCGGGAAACTCGACTACAGCGCTCTTACTTGTTTTACTTAAAACAGGTCACTTGTTTAAAAAATTTTGGTAAATTAATGATAATAATAATACATAAATACTATAAAATCCTTAGATGTAATTAAATTCGATACTCACCAAGAATATATTGCGCATTTGTAATTATAAATTTATTATTAATATTCACGGTTAACACATCTTTTTTCCGCAAAAGCCGAAATCGAACTGACTTCATAATTTTTTTCGTATTCTCTCTCGTTTGGTCAACGTTCATCAAGCGTTCGGAGCTAACTTTGTTTTTCTACTTCGTGTTCGATCTCCACGCGAGAGAGTTTGAACCGTTTCACGATATGCTGACTCCTAGCCTTACGAATAGCTGAGAAAACAACGTGTGAGTTTTTCATGGTAAAAAATTGACTTATTTCATGACAAAAAATAATGTAGTGACTATTTTCATGAAATTTCATGCCACAAAATGTACTTATTTTGGTAAACACATGTTGCAAAGTCCGACTGGGTGTCGCCCCCTACACTTCCGGCTGTCCACGTGTGCTATTTTCGTGCGTTCAGCCCGCCTTGCACCTGCAGCCGAATCTACGTGTAACCGATCTCACGTGGGTCAAGCATCCGACCAATTTTTTTTTTTTTTGCTGGTGAACAGGCATGATGTGCAAACATGATTGCTAATTTTCGTGATTGTGTTAGATGTGAATACATCAAAGAAATAGTTTGTTAGAATTGCTTGATTGTGATTTGTTATCGATAGCACACAGCTGTCAGTTTTAAACAAACAAGAAATTTAATGAAGACAAAAACCAAAAGAATGTGGAAACTTCTTTGTTTTTATACTCTGTACCGAAGGTACATAGAGTATATTAAGTTTGTGCAAAAGTATGTAACAGGGAGAAGGAATCGTTTCCGACCCTATAAAGTATATATATTCTTGATCAGCATCAACAGCCGAGTCGATATAGCCATGTCCGTCTGTCCGTCCGTCCGTCCGTCCGTCCGTCCGTCCGTCTGTCCGTCCGTCTGTATGAACGAAGAGATCTCAGAGATGGTAAGAGATAGAGGTTTGACATGTATGGGACATATATTTCTTATACTTGCAGGCAGATCAAGTTTATTTTCAATTTTTGCCACGCCCCCTCCCGCCAACGCAATTTGGAAAAAACTTTATATCTCCTACAGTTTTGGAGATAGATCGTTCGTTTTTTCTAGAGATACCTTGTAAACAAAGTTATTTATCGATTTGCTGAAGGAATGATAAAGATCGGATGAACCATACTCAAGTTATGGGCAAAAAACGGCCAGTTAACACCACCCACCCACCCCCCCCCCCCCCCCCCCCACCAACAACCACAGCAACATACCCTAACCGTTCAACACAGGCAATCTTAGTGCGAGAGAGAAAGAGAGAGAGAGAGAGAGAAACTTAGAGAGCGTACCGCGTTGTGCGCGGGGTGTTAACTGGCCGTTTGACTCCAGAGCAAATGCGAGTGTAAGGGTACAGAGTATGTTATAGTCGGGCTTGACCGACTTTCTTTCTTGTTAATTAATGAATTGGCAAAGGACGTGGTTTCGCAAGTCGCTCACGGAAATTCGTGCAAGGCTATGAAGGCTCCACTGGTTGTTGCGGAGGAGGAGGAAAGCTTGAAAAGCCGCCTATTCAAAACGAAGCAGCCTCGCGTGCGCTCCCAGTAGTTCTTTGAAGTGACAGTACAAAATTACAGAATGGACAAATTCAAGGATTATTTCATGATGTCCCGTGCATCGTTAAGGACTCTCAGCTTATTGCCCATTAAATACTTTATTAAAATAAACATTTGCAGACCCTTCTTTGCGTTGCCCTGGATGAACTAATAGCGAAAGTAACCCTTAATAAAACCCAGCGTTATGTAATTTTGCTGCTGGCAAAACACAGGAGTTCTTCATATTAGTACATTACCGTTTTTAAATAGGAAAAAGATCTGGCCATCAGAAATTCGAGTTTGTTGTGTACATTCTCGCCGGGATTACAATAAATTTTAAATGGCTAACAAAGTTTTGAGGAAAATTCAAGGGGATTCTAGGAGCATCTGCTGCTATTGACGACGGTCATATAAATTTAACAGTCTGTTCTAAATTTTATTTAGCTATTAGTTGCCAAAAATTCAAAACTTCCGCCAACAAAAATATATCGATGACTCTGTTACCTTAAAATTCTATCAAACACGTTCACCAGCAGCCAAACACTTTTTTGTTGATTGATGATTTATGTTAAATGATTGGTGTGTGCTGGTGAATGCGCTCATTGTTCGCAGCCTGCCAGACGATCGTTCGTACTTATGGAAGTACGTCGCTCAGCTAAATTTGGGTCCTCGTCGTCTTTTTCATCATCACAGATGTTCATGCACAGCGATCCCCATACCTGACCGACCACTAGCAACATGCTCCTACTCGAGACGCTCTTTGTTTGGCAATTGATGCCAGCCTGAGCCCACAACGAGTGCCACACAAAGTCCACAACAAGTGGCACACAAAGCCACACCAAGTGGCAAACAAAAGTCTCTATTCAGGGTAAAATACCGAGTTCTATTGAATCGGAAACCTCATCCCTGCGAACTTGCTTATCGACACCCACTCGAAACAAAAAAGTTTTTCTCACTAGAACTTTTTTTCGACCGATCGTTCCTATGACAACTATATGCTATAGTCATCCGATTTGGATCCGACTTGGCAGAATTATGTGTTAGCATATAAAATTGATCAGTAGCAAGTTTGGGAGCGATAGCATTAAAAGCAAAAAAGTTTTTCTTACACTCAGAAAAAACTATTTCCTAAAACTGTTAAAAATTACGTGAAATTTAAGTCAATATGACAATGTATGACGTTAAAGCGTTTTTTTCAGGTAGTAAACAGAAAAAGTTTCGTGCGAAATGTAACGCGACGAAATCATGAATACGACACTACCATGAAGCCTTATGGTTTATGCACATGGTACTTAGCCACTCAATTAGCAAGAAGGCCAGTGGTGAAGAGGAAGAGACGTTGCCTTAGAACTTGGAGGTCGTGGGTTAAAATCACGGCAGAAGCATGTTTTTTTATGTTTTTCTTTAGGTTTATTTAACATCTATACTTTTTACAATGCAAATCGATTTTTTCGTCAAAAACATGAAGATAGAATAATGGACACAAATTAATTACCACTTCTCTTATCCTTTTCTTAAGACCTTTCATTTTGTCCTTTTAGGACCTAATCGACTGCATTTTCTCGAAAAATGTTCTCGGTAAAACTTGAAATCTTTGTATCGTGCTTTCTGGGCCTTCTCGGTTTATTGACCAATTAGGAGCATTGCATTCTTAATTATTTCCGGGCCATGAATATGTAAAGTTGGCGACATCTTATACCAAGGGTACGAATTTACTGTTCCAGGGCTGGCGATATTTGAATTTTGGAAATGACTTCACTTACTAAAATTCAAATTTCTCAGAAAAGGCAAAAAATGGCACGCTTATTTATGCTAATGAACTAAGAAACGTCAAAACTCATACTTTCAATGCCACATATCCCCATAAATGTTTCACATTCATGAAAAACGATTGAAAACAAACATTAACATGCTCCATTCTGTGAATTCCTTAAAAAATGTAAATTTTATATGCGTGTTATGGGAGAACCAAATATCCAACACTATTTTTCTTTTGATTTACTATGCAAAATTTTATTATCTTTAAAGTTGAATTTAAACTTTCTTCAATATCTCAAAAAAAAAAAAAGAGAGAAAGTCGGGCAAGCCCGACTATAACATTCTCTGTATACGCGCAGTTATACGCGCTCATCTCTAAGTTTCTCTCTCCCACTAAGATTGCCTCTGTTGAAAGGAATGCTGTGGTTATGGGTGGTGGGTGTTAACTGGCCGTTTTTTGCTCATAACTTGAGTATCGTTCATCCGATCTTTATCATTCAGCAAATCGATAAATAATTATGATTAATAGATATCTCTAGAAAGTACGGACAATCTATCATCAAAACTGTGGGAGATATGACGTATTTTCCAAATTGCGGGGGCGGGAGGAGGCGTGGCAAAAATTGAAATTAAACTTGATTTGCCTGCAAGTATAAGAAATATATGTCCCATACATGTCAATCCTCTATCTCTTACCATCTGTGAGATCTGTGCGTTCATACATACGGACAGACAGAGAGACAGACAGACGGACATGGCTATATCGACTCAGCTGTTGATGCTGATCAAGAATATATATACTTTATAGGGTCAGAGATGATTCCTTATGGCATACCTTTGGTTCAGGGTATAAAAATAGTGGAAAGCTAACTTCGGCTACGCCGAAATTCATATACCCTTGCAGTTAGGAGATCGTTCAAGCTGATTTCTGTTTAAAACGAGAGCGTAAGTTAAAGTCGGCAGTAACCGACTTCGATATACCCGTTACTCATGGGAACAAATGTTTAATAGCCTTCCTGTGTGCCTGGGACAGCCGAAAAGCATGCAACATTTTTTAACTCGGCTATTTATCATCTGATCTTGATGAAAATTTCAGGGCTTATAGATATTGCGAATATAAATGTACGTTTTAGATTTGAGATCGATTTCTTAAAAATTGTGGGAGTTATTCAACATTTTTTTATTGTGGGGGCGGCGGTGGGCGTGGCAAACATTTAAAATAAACTTGATCTGCGTGCAGACAATAGGAGTCTAGATATCAAATTTGGTTGCTCTAGCTCTTCTAGTCTCTGAGATCTAGGTGTTAATACAGACAGACGGACAGAAGGACGGGCGTACATGGCTATATCGACTCGGCTGTTGGTGCTGATCAAGAATATATATACTTTATATGGTCGGAAATGATTGCTTCTGAATGTTACATACATTTGCTACGAGTAACGGGTATAAAAAGAGAGAGAAAGAGTGCCTTCTTACATTAACGTATAGTGCGTAACGTTATCGTTATCGTTATCGTTATCGTTATCGTTATCGTTATCGTTATCGTTATCGTTATCGTTATCGTTATCGTTATCGTTATCGTTATCGTTATCGTTATCGTTATCGTTATCGTTATCGTTATCGTTATCGTTATCGTTATCGTTATCGTTATCGTTATCGTTATCGTTATCGTTATCGTTATCGTTATCGTTATCGTTATCGTTATCGTTATCGTTATCGATACCGCCCCATTTCAACTTATTCCGTATTGTATCCTTACAAACCGAATTTCAAGCCAATCGGATGAAAAATAACTTTTTGCCCACAGAATTTTCCGGAAATTTTCACTCCTGGTGGGCGGATTTTCCGACATTGGAAAGTCACATTTCAAATTATTTCGTATTCTATCCTTACAAACCGAGTTTCAACTCAATCTGTTGAAAAATAATTTTTTGCCTACAGAATTTTCCGGGAATTTTCACGCCTGGGGGCGGATTTTCCGACATTGGTCAATAACATTTCAAATTATTTCGTATTCCATCCCTACAAACCGAGTTTCAAGTCAATCGGATGAAAAATAGTTTTTTGCATGCAGAATTATCCGGCCATTTTCCTCCTGGGGGGATTTTCCATAATCGGGAAAACACGTGTCGATTTATTTCGCGTACTATGCTTGCAAACCAAATTTCAAGTCAATCGGATGAAAAAAAAATTTTCCCATACAAACTTTTCCGACGCTTTTCCGGCTTTTCCGATTGAAATTTTCCGTCTTAGTACGCACTTTCACAACTAAAGGAAACTCCTGTCTAAATTTCAGCCTTCTATCTCTTACCAGGGTCTCAGTCAGTCAGTGAATCAGTGAATTAGTACAAACTGTTTTATATGTAGAGTAGAAGTAGATTGGTCGAGAATCCACTTGTGGCATGGTGTTATACGCTGTTTACACTGCGGTCGTACGAACTTTTTATACTCTGTACCAAAGGTACACAGAGTATATTAAGTTTGTGCAAAAGTATGTAACAGGGAGAAGGAATCATTTCCGACCCTATAAAGTATATATATTCTTGATCAGCATCAACAGCCGATTCGATATAGCCATGTCCTTCTGTTCGTCCGTCCGTCCGTCTGTCTGTACGCACAGATCTCAGAAATGGTAAGAGATAGAGATTTGACATGCATGGGACGTTTACTTCTTATAGTTGCAGGCAGATCAAGTTTATTTTCAATTTTTGCCATGCCCCCTCCTGCCCCCGCAATTTGGAAAAAACGTCATATCTCCCAGTTTTGATGATGGATTGCTCGTACCTTCTAGAGATATCTAGTAATTAAATAAATTATTTATCGATTTGCAGAAGGAATGATAAAGATCGGATGAACGATACTCAAGTTATGAGCAAAAAACGGCCAGTTAACACCCCCCACCCACGCCCACCCATAACCACAGCATTCTGTTGAAAGGTAATCTAAGTGAGAGAGAGAGAGAGAGTGAAACTTAGAGATGAGCGCGTATAACTCGTGAGCAAATGCAAGCTGCGACATTAAGGGTACAGAGTATGTTATAGTCGGGCTTGACCGACTTTCTTTCTTGTTTGGTATTTATACCCGTTACTCGTAGAGTAAATGGGTATACTAAAGTCGTGCAAATGTATGTAACAGGCAGAATGAATCATTTCCGACCATATAAAGTATATATGTATTCTTGATCAGCATCAACAGCCGAGTCGATATAGCCATGTCCGTCTGTCCGTCCGTCCGTCTGTCTGTATGAACACCTAGATCTCAGAGACTAGAAGAGCTAGAGCAACCAATTTTGAAATGTAGACTCCCATTCTCTGCACGCAGATCAAGTTTGTTTAAAATTTTGGCCAAGGCACCTTCCACCCCCACAAAAAAAAATATTGAATAACTACCACAATTTTTAAGATATCGATCAAATTTAAAACTTACGTTTATATTCGCAATATCTTTAAGACCTGAAATTTTGATCAAGATCGGATGATAAATAACCGAGTTAAAAAATGTTGCGTACTTTCGGCTGTCCCACCTCAGGCACACAGGAAGGCTATTAAACATTTGTTTCCATGAGTTTAACTTACACTCTCGTTTTTGCCTGAGACTGGTCGTCCGGCCATACAAAATTATGGCAGTTGCCTTTGAATTTGGGACGGTCGTAGACTCCACGACCGAAAAAATCAGTGCTGCCAGATCGTGTTTAACTCAAAAATGTGGCAGCCTTTTGACATTTTGATAGATAGCTATCAAAATTTGAACCCGCGTGCGTTCGAAAAAATTCTTTAAATTGTACAGGAGTTTCCTTGGGCACGTCAGCCTCCCACCCGAATCTTCTCTTTAATTTTAATTTTATTTGACAATATTCCTGGTGCTACAAGTATAAACTTATGATTATTGCACCAGTCACAAAAACAATTCTCAGGCGAAAATATTTAGAGCATCCTAACTTATTATAATTTTACAAATTTTAATTTAATTCTGATTTTTAATTTTGATTTTGATTGATTATTAATAATAATATTTATGTATTTATCGATTATATTTTTTTTTGTACTACATGTTTTAATTTTTAAGGTGAGTATTTAATTTGGCCCTAAATTGCGTTGCACTACTAATATTTTTTAAATAGGGTGGGAGTTGGTTCCACAACCGAACAGTATTCACGAAAAAATGTTTCTCTGAGCTGGCTAGTTTATGTCGCATTGTTTTCAAATTCATGGTTCTTGTTGAAGAGGCAAAGCTTAATTTATCATATAAATAGGATGGCTGTTTAGTATGTATTATCTTATGCAACAGTATTAGAGATCTGTATCCAGTCCACGTTCTGAAGTCAAGGTCGTATATCTGGTTAGCGAAGTGCGTAATGTGGTCCGATTGTCTTCTATTATAGACATATCTAGCAATATTGTTGAATGTTACGTTTAATCTTCTCTGAGAGGCAGCGTCACAATTCCCAAATATTTCGATCCCATAGCAAAGCATTGGTATCAAGTAAGTCTTTGCGATTAGAAGTCTGATATTTGTAGTTAAAAAGCACTTACTGAAGGATAGTTGTCTTAGAATTCCATGGGTTTTCCCTGCAGCTTTAGTTACTTGATCATTCCAAGTTAATGTGTCATTAAATGTTATGCCTAGATTAATGGCTTGCGATACATATTCTAATGGTGTATTGTCAATTATTAATTTCGCAAGATCTCTTGTACTCAATGATTTTTTGTATATAACTAGGCATTTGCACTTTGCTGGGTTTAATGACAGTCCATTACACTTAGCCCATTCATTAACACTTAAAAGATCACAATTACAAAAATTGACACACTCATTTATTTTACTCAAAGGACGACTAACATACATTTGGACATCATCTGCGTACATGTGGACATTACAATTACTTAGCAGGTCAGGAAGGTCATTTACATATAAGGAAAAACGAAGTGGACCAAGAACTGAACCTTGGGGAACACCACGTTTAAGATACAGTATGGATGAGGTTTCGGACTCCGAAACCACCGCCTGCTTTCTATCGCATAAATAGGATTTTATTAATTTAATGGCTGTATCAGTAAAATTATAAAATTTGACTAGCTTAGTAACTAATATTTCGTGATTAACCGTGTCGAAAGCTTTGCTGAAGTCAAGTAGTGTCAGAAAGGTCACATTGCCATCATCTATTTGATGATGATGATGATTTGATGATCCAACTCTTCAGTTGGAAAATACATTAAATTAGTTAATGATTCATTCAAATGATAAATATTTTTGCTAGATGCATCCACAATGCTCTAAGAAATGGCTCTGATTACTACTATGCCAATTGGTAGTTACATAGCTGGTGGCTATTGTGATGCAGTCCCAAATTTCGGTTCGCCGCCCTGAGTACTCGTCGTAGCCGTGACCGTTGTCGTTGTTACCGCCTTCGGCCTAATCTATACGGATGTGGCTGTGGGCAGTACCGGCTCATTCTACTTATCCGACTCTGTGCTCTCACGAATTAGCTGCAGAGGCGTAAACAGCTGGAGGAGATATCACAGGTCTCATTATAGGCATAAACATGATGGCCAACTTCTGTAACGATTTAAATATCCACCTTTTTCTGCCCCTTTGAATTTTTATCATCTTGTCCGAAGAGGAGTCGATCCAACAGTGAAAGCCGTATATGTAATGTGATGGGTCTATCTCTACGCACATCTTTGTTGCGATTGATCATAGGGTGCTTGGTCCAGCAGAAGGATTGCATCATGGTGTGAAATGCGGACTCGCCGGTGAGGTGCTGTGAATAGCATTGATGGATTTACTGTGGAGGCAGATTGTGGAATTCATGCATTATGGCTCTGATAAGATGACGTTCGCAATTGTTCCCACTCCCTTTAAATGGCGATTTATCAGATTTTCGAAAAGGATTTCATCCTCACTAGACAAGTTTCAATTATATCCACAACCATCTGCATCTGCAAATGTTCAAAATTTAACACCGAAACTATAATTTAATTTAAAGTAAAGAAAAAACAGCTGATGACGTTTGCGACTGTTCGCTCAATGTAAACACCTAAAAGGTCGTAGCCCCAAAAAAAGTCGTACGACCGCAGTGTAAATTTAGTATTAGGCTTTTCTCGGTAGAGGGCCGCTCGACTCATGCTTTGCTGCAAATTCACTGCAACTTTACTATACGTTTCACCTTGGCTCTTATGTATAGTTATAGCTTCAGCAGGAACCACTGGGAATTGACATCGCTCTACGGATTTCTACGGTACTGAAAAGTGCGGATTTTGCGTTCAATTAGAGTCCAATCGGGGTGTGCAGCATTCGGTTTTTTTCATCGAGCTTCGGATCCTACAGACGATTTCACGATCTTGAACCAAAGCGTCGACACTGATTCATTCGATCCGCTTGGAGAAGAGTCGATTTGCATAAGTTGTCCACTTGCTCCATTTACTAGCCCGTCACTGGTGTTAATATTTGCTGTAACCATATACTTCGCAGTGACTTTCAGAATTAGAGTGTATGGAAGGCCCTGAATTTCACAAGTTTTAAATGTCTTAACATTTTCTAAGACTCTCTTTTTATTTTCTGGAGTTATCGATGTTGCCTTTTCGGTATTCATCCCTAAGGAGATAAACTGCTCCGAGTTTATTTGCCCAAGCCTTATATTGTTATAATTATCCGCCCTTTGATTTGAGTAAAAGAGTCTTATCGCTTCGTTTGGGATGTTTCCTAACTCCCTTGCATTGAATTCTCTTTCTTTGACTAAAGCAATGTCGGCTTCAGTCATTTTTCGTTCTGACATATAATATTATTAAGCGCTATACCAAAATCGCAATCCTCTCGTTGTCGCATTATATCAGTCAGATCATAAAATTTGAAAAGATCCCACAGAGGAGCTCTTGTAATTACGCTGTAATTATCCGTTGGGTTTTAGGTAAATATCCACCAATCACCAAACGGGGGCAGCTGTTTGAGGTCTCCAAAAGCTAGTATTGAAATTCCACCAAAATACATAGTTATTTTGAAAAATTGCTTCAGTCGACTGTCCAAGTACGACAGCATTTTTGCACCCACCATAGAGATCTCATCAATAATAATAAGTTTTACATCCATAAGCCTTGAGTGCATTGAATTGAAAGTATCGTTGCTTAAAGGTCTTAGACCAGCTGAAGACTGGTTCATGGGCAACGTCTCTCGTCTTTTATTATACTCTGTACCGAAGGTACATAGAGTATATTAAGTTTGTGCAAAAGTATGTAACAGGGAGAAGGAATCGTTTCCGACCCTATAAAGTATATATATTCTTGATCAGCATCAACAGCCGAGTCGATATAGCCATGTCCGTCTGTCCGTCCGTCCGTCCGTCCGTCCGTCTGTCCGTCCGTCCGTATGAACGAAGAGATCTCTGAGATGGTAAGAGATAGAGGTTTGACATGTATGGGACATATATTTCTTATACTTGCAGGCAGATCAAGTTTATTTTCAATTTTTGCCACGCCCCCTCCCGCCCCCGCAATTTGGAAAAAACTTCATATCTCCTACAGTTTTGGAGATAGATCGTTCGTTCCTTCTAGAGATACCTTGTAAACAAAATTATTTATCGATTTGCTGAAGGAATGATAAAGATCGGATGAGCCATACTCAAGTTATGGGCAAAAAACGGCCAGTTAACACCACCCACCGCCCCACCAACAACCACAGCAACATACCCTAACCGTTCAACACGAGAGAAAGAGAGAGAGAGAGAGAAACTTAGAGAGCGCACCGCGTTGTGCGCGGGGTGTTAACTGGCCGTTTGACTCCTGAGCAAATGCGAGTGTAAGGGTACAGAGTATGTTATAGTCGGGCTTAACCGACTTTCTTTCTTGTTCGTTTTTATAAAGGGCGACGAAATCAACCGGACATATGTCTTCCATACACAGAAAAAACAAGTAAGAGCGCTGTAGTCGAGTTTCCCGACTACTAAATACCCTGTTCAATTGAGAAACACATACAGACACACTCGCGGCCTGCTGACTGCATACCGGCCCAACCCCCCCCCCCCCCCCCCCCTCCCCCGCTCCCATAAGCTTAATTGTTTAATAACTTTTGTGTTTTTGCTCGTATCCTATTTTCCTTTTGAGAGTAGTTAGATATAGGGCCTAGGATAGTATATATTAAGCCACCAGGTTGTAACTTTGAAATTGTGGCTGTGACAGTTTTTTGCGGTTTAAGGGGGGAGGGGGGGATATATTCAAAATCTGAAACAAACTTGATCTGGGTACGGTATACACCTATGTGCATGCCAAAATTTGTGTCTCTAGCTCTTCTAGTCTCTGAGATCGACGCGTTCATAGAGACAGACAGACAGACGGACATGGCTATATCGACTCGGCTGTTGATGCTGATCAAGAATATATATACTGTTACATACATTTGCACAACTTCATGATCCCCTTTTCCCATTTTTAATGGGAACAGGGTATAAAAACGTCAGGATACTTTCAATCTTTTTAATCTTGGAGTAAGCCCGGCATAAGCTTGAAAATTCAATCTCGACTTACAGGATATTCTACACAATTCATGCTTTCAGGGATTGGCCCAAGCCTTTCAAACTTGTATTATTCCAAATGTGCTTACTCCAATCCCCTTCGAGATCATATCCTAGCGGCGCAGAGCTCAACCTGTTCTACCGAAAGTATGCATTACGCCTGACGAAAAAGTAATGCAATACAATCGTTTCTTTTCGTTAGAGAGATAGTAATCGAAAACAAACTGAAACAACGAATCATGCCACACACGAGCCGATGTCTATTTCGTTCGTTTTTGTGCCTTCCCCCTCATCCATTAGCGTTTTTTGACATTTCTTCTATTTTCTAAATTTGTATTTGTATGCAGAACAAATGTGTAAGTGCAGCAGTGAATTGACACATACGTGGCGAGGAGTCACTCGAATTTGGCTTAGTTGTTAGTTAATTTTAGTGTACATACATATAATTGTCGGGAAAACAAACTCGCAAAGTTGAAAACTCAATTGGCAAAAGTGATGGACGCTCAAAACACGATAATGCAGAGCCAACTAAAAAATGAAAAGTGCCAAATTGATATACTTATTGTAAAATTGGCTCAAACAGCACCTCCAGGAGACCTGGCCCTCCATCTCCATTAAGCATCTCTCAATCTATATCAATTGATATATTGGCCATCCTTAACAAGCTGACGAAAAAGAACATGCCTCCTGATGTTGACGTTGTTCCCATTTGTAGTCTGGACAATTTAAAGCTTTGTAAAAACATACATTTTATTTAGCAAGGAATAACAAATAAAATCATTTAAAATAAACTAATATAAAAACCACTGCATTACTACATCATTACCCACTCATATAGGCTGTAATGCACGTACACTACCAACCCATATACTTCTCTATCAGTAATACACCCGTATTCATTTCCATGTAT
Source organism: Lordiphosa magnipectinata (assembly GCA_037044535.1). NCBI lineage: Eukaryota > Metazoa > Arthropoda > Insecta > Diptera > Drosophilidae > Lordiphosa > Lordiphosa magnipectinata. The sequence goes on from JBAMBO010004434.1 coordinate 25,012, forward strand.
AGTAAATTGAATCGTATTAAAAGTGCTTTACGGCAGAGTATACGATTCCTAAATTGTTTGTTGAATTGTAAACGGACTGCGAACATTTTGCATTACAATTTAAACAAGTAAGAGCGCTGTACTCGAGTTTCCCGACTACAAAATACCCTGTTCTATTGAGACAATTGTTTAATAACTTTTGTGTTTTTGCTCGTATCTTATATTCCTTTTGAGAGTAGTTAGATGTAAGGCCTAGGAGAGTATATATTAAGCCACCAGGTTCTAACTCTAAAATTGTGGCTGTGACAGTTTTTTGCGGTTTGAGGGGGGAGGGGGGGATATTTTCAAAATCTGAAACAAACTTGATCTGGGTACGGTATACACCTATGTGCATTTCTGTCTCTATCTCTTATAGTCTCTGAGATCGACGCGTTCATACAGACAGACAGACGGACAGACGGACATGGATATATCGACACGGCTGTTGATGCTGATCAAGAATATATATACTTTATAGGGTCGGAGAAGCTTCCTTCAGCCTGTTACATACATTTGCACAACTTCATGATCCCCTTTTCCCATTTTTAATGGGAACAGGGTATAAAACAAATATACGCATTCGTAATGGGAATCCGATGGCAGTTCGGCTCTGGCATACTTGTTTTATTACTAGTAATGCAGGCTGTGCGCACCCCGTTTACAAAGCGGCCATGCATACGACAAAGTAAAACAGATTGTATGGGATTATTTCCTTCATACTGATGGCAAAGTAATCTTGGAGTAATCCATTTTGTAATGGCAATTTGCGCCGCTGCACAGAGGTTGCTGCCATAGGCCAAAAATAAAAAAATTAATGTAACAATTTTCAAACCGTAACTGCTTAAATTAACAGCTAATTGATCAAGCTTCCAATGCCATAATTGTTTTGCTTTGATTCTAACGGTGCTTTGTAAAAATACCATCGAAAGTGTGACCATCTGTCCATTTGCCTTGAACAAGCGCACGCAGCTCGCTGCAACATGCTAATTTTGTTTTATTAAATTTTTGCATAAAAACAATATTAATTCAACTTGTGTAAAATGAAATTTGTACATAAAGGTATTGACTTACCTTCTACAATTAAACTTAAAGATAATTCGTGTAAAATTTTGTGTAAATCGTTGTTTTAGAGAAGTATCTTTTTGTGTTTGTTTTTGGTTCGAGTGTCCAATGTTTAGATAAAGTTTTAAGTGTTTTGCCCTCCTCTGCCCTCACTATTCTTTATCACATCTTGTTTCTTAATACGTTAAGATTAAAAAAAGGTTTAGTTTAGCTGCAACCACCTACAGCTGGTCTTGTAGTATTCCTTAAAGTAATGCACGATTTTTGATTTATCAGTCCGTATAAACGTAAAATCTCAAAGATGGAAAGAGATGGAGATTCGACATTTATGGGACATCAACTTCTAATACCTGCAGCCAGATCAAGTTTATTATACGCCCCCTCCCGCCCCTTGCAATTTTGAAAAAACATCATATCTCCCTCAGTTTAGTAGATAGATGACCCTTTAGAGATATTTAGATATCAAGATTATTTATCGATTTGCGGAAGGAATGATAAAGATCGGATGAACGATACTCAAGTTATGAGGAACAGAATGATCGCTGCTGCAGCGCAGCCGCAGCCAAGTGGGCGTGGACATGTCCAACCACGCCCATTTTTGCTTATTACAGTTTTTACTCATCATAGACCTTACAGTATAAATTTTAGCCCGATATTTCCACATGAAGTATTTACACTAAGAAAAAACTAGAACGAATAATTTGAGTACGAACGCTCTTGAATTTTCAAGAATTTCGCTCTTGGAATCGAGATAAATTCGTTCTAAACGTTCTCAATTTGTTTTTTTATAGGCAAGGGGGGTGAGGGCAACTTAACTTTGAGAGAGTAGCGTTGGAGTCGCTCTCGCAGAGAGTGAGGGCGCATGCGCAGTTGGTCGTTGAGAGAATGAGAGCGCAGAGACTGAGAGCGCATGCGCAGTTTGTTGTGCGATGCGTACGAAAGCGTTTATTTATAAGTGTGATTTCGTCGCATCTTCTGGCTTAAGGAAGTTAGCTGACCTCGTTAAGCTGCCCGTCGCCTGTGTGTGTTTCAGTCTTTCGAGGTACCGTGTTCAAGTCCCAGAAGAGTAAAAAAAAAAAAAAATCTCTGTGGTTATCTGAAAATCAATCACTGTTTAAAACAAAGTTTGGTGGGTGGTGGTGGTTGGGGTGTTGGTGTGGTTGATTTGATAATGGTGCGTGGGACCGGGGGAGGGGGACGAGACGCAGACCACGTCGGTCAGGTCGGGTCGGTCGTGTCTCTCCCACCCCCCACTCCAAATATAATTTTTATTTTTTTTATTTTGAGAATTATTCGTTCTTGGATCAAGTACTGAAACTCTTTAATCAATAATTATTCATACTTGGATCAAGAGCTGAAACTCTTGAATCAGGAATGTCGGGATTAAAAATTCACTCTTGAATCAAGAATTTCGCTCTTGGATCAAGAATTTTCACTCTCACCGTACTTTTGAGAACGAATGCTCTTGATTCAAGAGCGAAATTCTCTATTTTTTCTCTGAGTGTATGGCCGCTCACTTTATATAAGCGCAACCACTGTGCGCTGGGATGTTCATAAATAAAAGAGCGAAAGCGACAAAATTTTAGTAGCATTTTTGATTAGAGAGTGAGAGCGACAAAATTTAAGTAGTTTTTTTGAAGATGAGATGCCATTCCATTCGTGTTCAGTGCGTATGGTCGTGGGTTCGAGTCCCAGTTGAGCCCAAAAATTTTTTTATATTTCTTTGTTTTTCAGAAGTTTTAAATAAACCAAAACTGGAGTTGGTCTTGAAGTGTATAAGGGATGTCCTATAGAATATGGCGGAGGAAACGAAAAAGAGAGGTGAGGTATCTTTCTTTCTTGGGATCAAATCAATTTTACATATCGAGCTCAAAAACAATCTCTAACTTGCTTAAAATGATCCTGTATTGGGATTAAATTGTTCTCGAATTTTTTGCTTAATTCAATCTTTTTTTAAGATTACCCCGGGATAAATGTAATCCTTTTGAGGATCAAAAAAGTGGGATCAACTCAATCCCTTTTCGAATCGGGGCAAGAATATCCGGGATTACGTTGTTTTCATTACCGATTGGGATTGATTTGATCCCGTATGGATTGATTTTTTTTTGAGTGTAGACTCTGGTCTTAGCACATAGTAATCTAGGATTCCAAGTACATAAATATCCGTTTATCCTGGGGGAAGTCGCTTCAAATCCCCTTTTGGCTAGGTTATTCGAACTCTTCGGTCAGGCGTTGATGTGTTAATGAATTTATTCCCATTGCTCGCTTCCGATAGATGAAGTCCCAAAATTTTATAAACAGCTTCCTGTGCGGATATTTCCGTGCCGTTGATAAATTTGGATCCGAGATGCTGTAACTTCTCCTTTACAGATCGGTCTCGGTATCCGTCAGAAGTTATCTCGTCCATGGTTTCGCACATTTGGTAGGTTGAGTTCCATCGCGGCCCACAATAGACTTCATATAGTGTGAGTATGGAGTTACTTACAAAGTGTGCGAGCTCTTGTAATGTCAAACTGAACCTCCTTAAAAAAAATCGTTAACTACTAAATTCACACAGTCAAGCCGCCCTTAAAGCACTTGACTTACATACCAACAATGCTAAAACACTTAAGGAATGTCGCTTATCTCTAAACGAGATCGCACGACATTTTAGTATACACCTAATATGGGTGCCTGGACACCGGAACATAGACGGAAATGAGTCTGCGGACAAACTGGAAAGACTAGGCACAACCATCGAGCTCCTTCCAGAGAAGAGCACGATAGGGATGCCTATGGCTACCTACAAGCTTCACATAAAAGCCGAAACACTGCGTCTTGCTACGGATAGGTGGAAAAACCTTTCCTCGTGCTCGGTAGCAAGACTTACGTGGCCAGAATTCAACCTAAAACGTACTAACATACTTTTGCGTTACAGAAGGGAACACATAGCCCTTCTGGTGGGTGCCCTGACGGGTCACTGTCTTATTGGCAGACACGCAGCACGCTTAGGCGTAGCACACCACGATTTCTGTAGAAGTTGCAGATATGAGGAAGAGGAGGAAACATTACAGCACCTCCTGTGCCACTGTCCTGCTCTGAGTAGGAGGAGACTTAGAATTCTGGGTCAACCCCTTTTAACCAGTCTCTCGGAGACATCCGAGCTAGAGATCCCAGCTCTACTTAATTTTATTCTGTCCACACAATGGTTCAGTATTAACCCCCCTATGGAATAAAGGGTTAACAGGGAATATATGGCATCGCAACGGGCCCATGCGGCCTAAGCGGGAGAGCGACTTGTCGCTCTCAGCCATCGCAACCTAACCTAACCTAACCTAAATTTAGTCCAACGAACTGTAATTATAGAGTCGTACCGGGAATCTATTTAGGTAACTTGGTCATCGTCCAAATCATGAAATTCTTTTGATTCACATAAAGAACCTTCATCAACATTACATTATTCATAGTTGCATTTCTTTTCTGCTCTGCAGTTGTCATTTAGAAGTTCTTCTGCTCGAACTATCTTAGATCCATTATCGACGGGGATAGTATAAATCTGACCTAAAGAAATGTCGTGATAGCAGTCAGATTACAAGGAATTTCTATATTTCCCTATATGTGTCGTTGGAAAAACTTTCCACAAAAATCGGGTTTTCCGTACTGTTTTTGAATTTTACTTATAACTTGGTCAATAACCACGATTTTCTTGGTTTCCAAATCAACATTTTTAAAGAAAAATGTCAAAATTTTACTTTTATGAGCATAAACGATAAGTTTTGGCTATGCTTTTGCTTAGTTAAGTACCATATATTACATTTTTTTGTAAATTTTGCATAAATTTTGTTAAATACGCATTATAACCAGGGATTAATCCCGAAACGAATTCCGGTGACCGAAATGGATGTCTCGGTTAAAGGTTCTATTTCGGTTTTCAACTAATTTCGGAATTCGGTTTCGATACGGTACCCGTATTTTTCTTTCGGTATACCGGTACGTACCGGTATACGTAGTACTTATTTTTCCTCTATACCCTCTACAAGGGTATATTAAAATTGTCCAGATATTTGTAACGCATAGAAGGAAGCATCTCCAAGCACATAAAGGATATATATTTTTGATCAGCATGACGAGCTGAGTTGATATAGCCATGTCCGTCTGTCCGTCCGTCTGTTTCTATGCTATCTCCTCCGTCAGTTTTAAAGCTATCTTAACCAAACTTTGCACGAAGCCTTTTGGTACAAATACGCTGCACATTTGTCGGAATCGGCCAGATCGGATGACTAAAGCATATAGCTGCCATAGGAACTATCGTCGAAAAAGTAGTTTTAGTGAGAAAAACTTTTTTTTTTTCAATGGTAGCGTCTTTATACCTTCCAGTTATGAATATTATCAGTTTCCACACAATTTTGGGGAGTTTGGTCAAAATCGGATTAACACATCGTATTGCTGCCATATAACAAACTGGGAAGCAAATGCTCAAAGTAGTGGCGCCATCATGCTACAAGGGTATATAAACTTCGGTCGAGCCGAAGTTAGCTTTCCTCTATTTTTAATATTGGAAAAATTAAATTCTGAGATAAAGCTAATCTATTTTATTCCTGTGTAATAAAACGAGTCAAAATTCAATTCAATTGTAGTTGAGTCCATACAACATCTTAGCAGATTCATTATACATTTTACGCCAGAGAATAGCCGATCCACGCTAACCTGCGTAGCTGGAACAGAAAGCAAGACTTTTGATATCACATACAATTGTGGGAACTTTGTGGAGGATTTTGACTACCAGTTAAGAATGTTTTCATAGTTTCGAACACATTTAAGTATGAAAAAGTCTTCATGGAATCCAGTAGCGCAGAAGCATGGACTATGACAGCAGCTGATGAGGAGGCGATTGGCGTTTTCGAGCGAAAAATCTTCGGAGGATCTATGGACCTTTTAAAGTTGGCGATGGATGCCGCATTCGAATGAATCACGAACTGTATGAGCTTTATAAGGACATCAGTCTAGTCAAGCGCATAAAGCAACAGCGGCTGCGCTGGTTAGGACATGTAATCCGGATGGATGAAGAAGCTCCAGCAAAAAAGACGTATAAAGGGAAGGCGGCTGACTTTGAAGGACAAGGCAGGAGGGGTCGCCCGCCACTAAGATGGGATGATCAAGTGCGGAAAGACATTTCCAACCGTGGTGTGAACAACTGGTGCCAGCTCGCACAATGCAGAAGCGAGTGGAGGGCATTCATTGCACGGGCCAATAAAGAAGAAGATATAATAATAAAACGATCTTTCAACGAGGACGAATTTTTTCAGATTTCCAATTTGCAGTGTATCCATATGAAAATAAATATAATATCACCCAAAACTAGATTTACGGCCTAAAGATTAGTTGTGGCCACCTCCGCTGGTTCTACTATGCGTACAATTTCGCAAACTGAGTCCCACACTTCCCGGTGCAGAAGAAAGTCATTATCTGCAGCCGCAAAACTGGAGGAAGTGTTGAAGATGTCATCCGCCAGCAAAGATTTTTGCATCCTGTAGGTTTTTCTCCAAGGTGTGACCAAAACTTCGATGCGCGGTGGAATGGCGGAAAAAACCGAAACTGTACCGGTACCAACATTTCGGTTTCGTCCCGGTTCTATCGGTTCCATTAATAACGGTAAACGGTTTTCGGTTCTCAAAAAAATGTTTGTATCGGTTCCGGTTCCGGTACGAGATTTGAAACGCTTTATTTCGGTTAACGGTTCCGGTTCCGGTATTAAGCCCTGATTATAACTCTTAAAATTTTTATGAAAATCAAAAAATTAGTGATGCAGTTTAAAAGATGGGTAAATATTAAAATTAATTTAAAAAAAAATTTAATTTGCCCTCACCGTTCCAGAGTTACATATACTCCATTAAAGCTTTGTGCCCCTTGCATGAAACTAATAATATTGAAAGCTGTTTATCAGTTTAGCATCGGATTGTCTTTAAACTTTGAATTATGAGATTTTTCGCGTTTACTGTTTGTTTTTCCGCTCAAGAAATCAAATATCAAAAATAGAGGAAAGCTAAATTCGGCTCGACCGAAGTTTATATACCCTTGTAGCATGATGGCGCCACTACTTTGCGCATTTGCTTCCCAGTTTGTTATATGGCAGCTATACGATGTGTTCATCCGATTTTGACCAAACTCCCCAAAATTGTGTGAAAATTGACAATATTCACAACGACGCTACCATTGAAAACAAAAAAGTTTTTCTCAATAGAACTACTTTTCGACCGATAGCTCCTATGGTAGCTATATGCTATAGTCATCCGATTTAGATCAAACTTGACAGAATTGGGTAGCAGCATATAATATTGATCAGTAACAAGTTTGTGAGAGATAGCATTGAAAACAAAAAACTTTTTCCTTCTTAGACTTTTTTCCAGACATAACTTTTGTATGGCAGTTATACTATATAGTTGGCCGATTTTCATAAAACTTGGTGAAATTATGTAAAAGCATAGAAAACTTAGAAATACGAGGTTTGGGGAAGTTTGCGTTGAAGACAAAAAAGTTTTTCTCACTAAAACTACTTTTTCGACCGATGGTTCCTATGGCAGCTATATGCTATAGTCATCCGATCCGGCCGGTTACAAAGCTTTAAAAGAGTATAACCTTGGAACGGTGAGGGGAAATTAAAATATTTTTTTTGAATTAATTTTAAAAGGTACCCATCTTTTAAGCTGCATCACTATTTTTTTTGATTTTCATAGAAATCTAAGAGTTATATTGCGTTTCTTACAAAATTTACGAAAAAATTTAATATATGGTATTCAAATGAGCAAAAGCATAGCCAAAACTCATCGTTTATGCTCATAAAAGTACAGTTTTTAAATTTTTCTTTAAAAATGTTGATTTCAAAAGTAAGAAAATCGTGGTTATAGACCAAGTTATAAGCAAAATTCAGAAACATTACGGAAATCCCGATTTTTGGGGAAAATTCGACTTGCGCACTCGACGTCTAATCGTTTTCCAAAAATCTGAAAAAAATCAAAAATAGCTATATGCTTTTAGAAAATGCCTTAACAAAAACAAAAATTTTTTTGGGAAAACCTTATGGTCAGGCCACTCCCGTAAACCCAACTCCGAATGTTCAAAATTACTTTGCTACAAATTCACAAGGGGTACTTCTCGGTAAAAAAAAAAATTGTTTTTGGGACACCCTACACACAAAAAAGTCTGGTGGGTAAAATTAACTACGCCGATAGTAACTTTTTTCGAAATTTTTTATGCATGTGGTTTTGTTGTTGCTTGGTAACTGTGCTAACAGTAAAATCTAATTGGCCCTTATATTTATATTGTACTTTCACTGAATTTGAACTTGAGAATTACTAGTGGTCTCATTTATGCGACATTTAAGAAATTTTTCGTGCATGTGGTTAGGCAGATTCAATACAAGTAATATGTTAGACGCGTTTCTATTAACGCGCGCCGTAGCGTAACTGGTAAAGACGTCCGTCCAATCGTGTTCAGTCCAAGGGACCAGAGTTCGAATCCCCCCCCCAAGTAAGTAAAAATTTTTCAAATAAAATAAAAATGTGTTAAAATTACTGTACACACAGTAAGAAAATTTACTTACTGTACGCATCGGTTAATATTACTCATTTTGTGGGTTGGCGCATTTCTAAACGATATTTTCAGTTAGATTTACTATTGCAATAGTTCTCTTTGCGTAAAGGTTTACGTCATACTTACTGTCAAATTTTGTGAACTTTACCGGCTTTTTGGGTTGGCGCATTTCTAACCAAAAATATCGGTTAAATTTAACCACAGATTTTTTTGTGTGTACTGTACATGTTCAGAATTTTCGGTACTTTTGCACAGCGCCGATCGTAAATACGAATCTGTGACTTTGGCTTTCGGCCGTAAGTCGAATTGCTTTTGAAGACTTCGCCACATGAAATTGTTGGAAACGATAGCTCTTCAGCATCCTTGTCTGTTGTCATATCAGCAGGACGCCTACCTTCACCAGGAGCCATTGAAATTCGTCCAATAATTGGATTATTCTCAATTGGCTCGTTTTCTAACAACGTTTCCTGTCCACTAGGATTCAGATTTCTTCTTCTGTGCTTTCCTGTGGTAAGTCAACGCAATTCAAAATAGAACTAGTTAACCACTTTCAAAGACAAAATACTTAACAATAAAAATAAAAAAATATAAAAATCTTTTAAGTAAATTATTGTTAGCTTGTAAGATAGGTTTTATGTATGTATTATTTATTTAAAGGAATTACATGTGACTAATGCACTAAATTATAAGAAATTCTTGTAGCATTAGGAAAAGCAAATGAACTAAATTATAAACAATCATCAATTTCCATCTGTTCATTAAGGATTTGCTCCACAATCCTGCTGATCAGCAATAAAGGGAACTTCCTGATTTTCGCCAAATTCACAAAGCCAGTTTGGGGAAACTGAAATATTTTGCTTTTGGTATAATTCCGTATTAACCAAATAGTGCATGGCCTCGACCTAGTTTCAGTCATGAAATTGTGGCGATATTCCAGTTTGCGTTTTAAATGCACCTGAACCACATGACTCTTTTCGAAAGTGCGCGGAAGTGCAGTGATCGGTATATTGACCACTGCTCCTCTTACCGCGCACTGTCTTTCATAGCCTAGAGAAATGATTCGCATGAATGGAATTCTAGGCGAAATCAGTCTCTCTTCTAAGCAAGTTAGTCCCTTAAGGCAATCAGGGATTTCGGGGAAATCGAAACCTTCTGAAAGACATAAGTTCGGAACTTTGCCTTTGGAAATATTATTGCGGCAAGTATTACAAAAAGGAAAGTTCTCAGAGGAACTCTGAAATTTTTGGGACAGATAGAAAGCCTGTGATATGTCTAAATAGCTAAACTTTGTAGATATAACTGACCTATTAAGTGCTCTAACCTGGAAAGGAAACCATGTGCCTTCGCAGCTCGTGCAAATGATGTTTGGTCCCTTCTTAATATTATTTAGGAGTTGTTCTTGGGCCGTTGTACTTCTCCGCCGCCTTTGTAGATCGAGTTGTTTTTCTTGCTCTTCATGTGTCATTGCCGCTTGATTCTCTCTGATTCGCTGGGATTGACGTTCTGACTCCGCTTCGCGATTTTCTGGATTTTCTCGATAGCACATTACTCGCGCTTTATTCATTTGCTGAATTTCCTCTGCTCTCCTTCGAGTTTGATCAGCAGGATTGTGGAGCAAATCCTTAATGAACAGATGGTGTGCAACTTATTCTTCTAAGTTAAAGATCCGCTCGTACAGCTCAGTCACTCAGCCGAAGTATCCGCACATTCGCCGAATCCCTAACTAAATTACACAATCGCGTTACTTGTTAGGAACTGATTTTTATTAAGGTTCGGTTGTGGGTTTTTATAGTTTAAGCTTATGTACCTAATACATGAGACAACTGTAATTCTAAATCCACTTGTCCTTATATAATACATGTGATACATTTGTGTCTTACATACTCAGTTGTTAGATTGCATTACATCTCTTTCTTGATTATCTTACTTGTCTATTTAAATATAGTGTGGTGTTGCTTTTGCTGACTAAGTACAATATGTGTTTATATTTATCCTTTCTTGTAATGTATTTCCCCTCTTGCACACATTTGCTTGTAGGCGTGGGAACGGCCGTGACCATCTGGTGTTACCTCGGATGTGGTCCCTTTTCATGGGATCATATTTTTGTAACGTCTTCTGATGTTGAGTGCGAGGGTCACATGTTTAGTTATGAACACATGTTCAGTTAGAAACTTTTCGCGGAGGGCCTTAATGACATGTAACTTATAATAAATTTTATATTATTTCCTTCTTTTTTTCTTTTTTACGGTACATTATGTGGAGCTCCAAATTCAATTTTGATTTTGTTTTTCTTTGATTTACATTTTTGTATTCCGTAAACTATACCTAAAACTGACATTCCAATTAATATTAAACAAAACGAAATGTGGCCACTTGCATTGTGAACATTTATTCCTCTTAGCTTAAAGTTTTCTAATTTTTGCTCATCTACGAATTTTCTTATCTTCATTATGTCATTAGTATTATTTATTAATTTTGTAACCATAGGCTTTATTTTCTCGGAATTAATTTTACTTGCTAACACGGTAACAGGTACTGCTTCATCGTTGACGACGTCTTCGGTGGTGACATCATGAGCTGCTGTTAGAAGGTGCTTTCCATTGCGAGCGGTACAGCCTCGGCGAAGTTTTAGTTGACTATTATGGTTTCCACATGTCCATTCTAATATAGTCTAGTTAAACGCCTTATATAACCATGTATTGGGAGTAGTTAGTTCAATCCATACATTTTCCTCAAGCCTTTCTTGAAAATCACATGCGGGTTCCATACTTTGTTTGAGCGCTGCCAGTTCACAGGAGTTGTCTGATGCTGCTTTCCATACCCAGTTTCCTCGACAGAATGTTTATTACTTTGGCGAGAGCATGCATTTAGCTGAATGGCCGTTATTAGCGTGTAGGCGTCCGTATTGAAATTATAAATTAAATAGTCGGCCTTCAACTGAGCGATGATTGTTTGTCCATGTCTTTCAAATGGTATTGGTATGAGTTTATACACATTGGAAGATTCCTGGGTGAATAACGGTATTTCTGCGTGTATTATTAATTTTTCATCAACAATGATCGCTTGTGCAGTCATGAGGTTATAAATCTTTCGAATTTCTGTAGTTTTGGCGGTAATTTCTCTTTTATCATGCTGATTTCTTGTTTTATCTGTGTTGGTCTTAGCAGTTGCGGGTTAACTCGTCCATGATTTAAATCGATCAGAAGATTATTTATCGATGATTGTGTTTTTTCACAGCTTTCCATCAATTGCGCAATTTGTGATAGTACTATTTGATATGATAGCGCCATTCTATTGACATATTGATCTCTTCTTATTTCATCATGTAATCTTTTGATTTCGCCATCCATTGCTTTAAACTGATTGTTCATATCTTCGGTTGTTTTCGTCAAAATATTAAGTGTAGAGTCGATGACTGATGTTTGTTTTTTATAAAGCTTTTGCAAGTCTTGTTGATTTTCAAATATATTTCGAACGTTTGTTTCAATAATATCTCTGTCCTCCGCATCCATTGTTCCGAATAATATGTGGTGTAGTGTTCCCACAAACTCAAATGCGGCTCGTTTTTGTCTCTTGTTTTTAAATATCAGTTCATTATTAGCTTTGAGTTGATCATATCTGCCTGTCGTTGTTAGTACCATTATTTTGCATGCTCCTTCAAACAGCACTAATGACTGACAGTTGATTCCTAATTCCACTATATATTTCTCAATCTGAATCATTTCTGTTTTATATGCATCCAAATTGTAGTATATGATCATATTCCACTTGGAAAACACCATATCCATTAACCCAAGGCTGTCCAAATATATCATTGTGTTATTTTTTAATGGTATGACTTCATTTTATTCTTCAGTTGTTATATTTGACATTGCTACACCTCTTGTTAGCGTTAACAACAGAAAACAGCTTATAAGTATTGTTGGTTTGACTGTTTTTGAACTGTGCTTTACTTTCATCTCTTCCTTCTCTGTTTCCAATGGGCAAATTTTTGTTATTGGTCTCTTTTTAAGTCCATTTTGTGTTTTAATGGATACAACTCGAACTTTCCCGTCATTTCCTGGATGTGTTTCTTCAATCCTTCCGAGTGGCCATTTTGTTGGACTTGTATTTTCACTTTTTATTAAGACTTTTTGGCCCTTTTCCAAGTTGACTGTTTCTTTTTGCCATTTTAAACGTTTCTGAAGTGTAACCAGGTATTCATCCTTCCATTTTTGCCAAAAGTGATTTTTCATTTTTGAAAGCAATTTCCATCTCCAGTGATGATACTGCTTTTTCGCCCACGTCTTCTGGAACGTCTAGCGTGGGGCTTCCAATGATAAAATGACCGGGTATTAGAATGTCGTCAAGCTCGTTGCTAGAGTCTATTGGGTACAGTGGTCTTGAATTTAGAATCGCTTCGATTAGTGCCAATAACGTACTCATCTCTTCATATGTCAGCGTGCTGTCTCCTATTACTCTTTTTAACTGAAGCTTTACTGATTCTTCTGCATTGACTTCAAATAATTTTTCACTCATTACTTCTGGCAGTGCTGTGGTTATCCTCTTGTCGTTTGCTGTCCATTTGCGTAGATGTAATCCATATTTTCCTAGTTCTTTCGATGTATCTTCCTGAATCTTGTTACATTGTTTTTTATAATTTCCTGTATTGTTTTTTGTATTTGGGGTCCCGTTAATTGAACATCATTCAAACTTTTTCTATTTGTCGTTTTTGAAGATGCATCATACACAACTCGAAGCCTGGTTGTTAGACTATCTTCTCGAATAACCGGTTGATGCGGCACATAATATTTTCCAGTTCTGGTGTCTTTTGATTCTTTCATATGTCCTTGATTAAGGTAGTGCATTTCTGCATTTCTCATCATCTGTTGTCGTTGAAGTTTCAGGAATTTCCTCTTTTTCCCAAAATTTTTCCAGGTTAACAGCCGCTTGTATCCGTACGTTTCCTGGTATCTGCACTACTCCTGATAGAATCCATCCTAGTTTTGTCCGTTGACCAATGACTGTATCTTCTTGATTCAGACCTTGAACTAAAATCTCTGCCAGCAAATCTCCTCCAATCAGGATATCTATTCTGCTTCGCTCATTAAATATCGGGTCCGCCAGCCACTCATTTTTCCATACTTCCTTTTTATATAGAAATGAATTAGGTGGTTGTGGACTAAGGAGTTTTGTTAAAACTACAGCTTTTGTTTGAAATCTTTCGTCACTTGTAAAACGTGGCCGAATTTTTAACTGAAGAGCCGCTTTTGAAACTCCCACTAAATTTTCTCCAAGCCCATATATTTGAGTTTTCTTTTTTCGCTTGGGCAATTTTAGCATTTGAGCTGCTTCCTCCGAAATCCCCGTAATTTGTGATCCTTGATCTACAAGTGCACAAAAAGTCACCCATTCTCCAGTTGCAGCTTGTACTTGCACTTGAGCCGTTGCCAGCAATGTCGTCTTGTGTTTTGCTGACTTTGATGTCATTGCTGATTTGACCTCTTCATCTGTATGCAACAACTCATGATGTGCTTTTTTACATTTTCTACACGTCTTCTCTTCTTCTGGACAGCTATTATACACGGAGTATTTGTGACCAAGGCATCTAAAACATATTCGTTCCAATCGTACATAGTTCCATTTATCCATAGTAGACAGATTTGTAAACTTTCTACAATCTTGTATCCTGTGACCTGCAATTTTACAATGCAAGCAACTGTTATCCACTGTAATGCTCATTATTTTTGGACTTTCCCGATTATATTGCCTCGGTTGTCGGACCGCTTTTATCGGTGTTTTCCAGAAACTCAAGTACATCATCTAATGTTTGAACTTCCTTTGTTGCAGCACTTGTGTGCTTCGTATTGCTGTTGTCCTGAGCGATCAAATTTCCTCAATAACATTCCTGCAATAAACACATCGGAGCCGTCAAGTGCAATTCCCATTCCTTTTATGGCATGTGTGCTTTTTTGTGTGGTGTCCAGCATCTGTTGAACACTTTTTTCCGATTCGCTGTTCATCAGTGGCAAATCGATAATTTGGTGAAAATGTTTCATGAATAGTTGTCTCCGATTTTCATATCTATTCTTCAAAACTGACAGCGCCACTTCGTAATTATCTTCCGTGATCAGCAAATGTTTTATCAAATACATTGCTTCACCTTTAACTACTTCTTTAAGACGCATTAGCTTCTCTTTATTAGATAGGCTGACATTATTCCCTACCATTTCATTAAACATGTTATAAAAGTTTGACCACGTCGTAATGTCTCCAAAAAACGGTGGTATTTCCATCTCTCTGAGCTTTATACATTGCTCAGATGGCTAATTTTGGGCCAACCATATTTCTTTGTCTCGTTTTATCTGTTTTAGCTCCTCGTATCTTTCCAATAGCGTTGGAGTTACTTGTCCATTGTCTTTTAATTCCTTGAAGATTTCTGTTAATTGCTGAAAATCTTCTTTTAAATGCTCGCTGTCAATCCGATGTAATTTAACATCTACACCATCTCTTTTTATCGTCTTTAATAAAGTTTGGGTGGTTTGATTGAATCCCTGCTTTCGAATTTCTTGGTCTCCGATCATTTGTTGCATTGAAGTGTTCATCGTTTGATCGGCTGCTTTTTTATTTAATTCAGCTAAAATTCTGCTTTTCAGAGCTTGGGTTTTTGCGTACCCATCCTTAGAGAAATAGTTCCCACCGATTGCGTCTTTGTTTCTTACTAATTCTTCGTGCTGTTGTTTGAATAGCTTCCATTGACTTCCCTCCTCTTCCCATTTCTTCATCTGCAAAAAAACTGCAGATTAGCTTGCAGCTAATGCATTTAGCTGTTCTCTTGTTAACACCATTTTGAAAACAAAAGATAACTATTCAAATTCAATTTTTTCCAAGACAATTTTATTTTCCAATTTCTCCTTGACAAATTTGTGTTTTCGTGCTTCTGTCTCCCAACCTCTTTCGATTTTTTTTTTTATTAAGCAGCGGTAGTCGCCTGAGCCTCCGCTGCCGCTTGTAAAATTCGCCGCGGTGGTCGCCTGAGCCTCCGCTGCCGCTTTCAAAATTCGCCGCGGTGGTCGCCTGAGCCTCCGCTGCCGCTTGTAGAATCGCCGCGGTGGTCGCCTGAGCCTCCGCTGCCGCTTTCAAAATTCGCCGCGGTGGTCGCCTGAGCCTCCGCTGCCGCTTAGTTTTGCTGGTTCTCTCTCACACAGTCCGCCAAATCCCGCACCACCGTCTTTAAGGCTAGATGTTTGTATTTAATTTTCCCGAATCTTGCCGTAGTGCACTGAAGGGCGCGACTTGCGGGCTTAATACCGTGGATACCGTTTTACGAGTATGCCATCTGGTTTGGCAGTCTATGTGGCTAAATAAATACTCGAAGGACCATAAATGAGCAACTTATTCTTCTAAGTTAAAGATCCGCTCGTACAGCTCAGTCACTCAGCCGAAGTATCCGCACATTCGCCGAATCCCTAACTAAATTACACAATCGCGTTACTTGTTAGGAACTGATTTTTATTAAGGTTCGGTTGTGGGTTTTTATAGTTTAAGCTTATGTACCTAATACATGAGACAACTGTAGTTCTAAATCCACTTGTCCTTATATAATACATGTGATACATTTGTGTCTTACATACTCAGTTGTTAGATTGCATTACATCTCTTTCTTGATTATCTTACTTGTCTATTTAAATATAGTGTGGTGTTGCTTTTGCTTACTAAGTACAATATGTGTTTATATTTATCCTTTCTTGTAATGTATTTCCCCTCTTGCACACATTTGCTTGTAGGCGTGGGAACGGCCGTGACCATCTGGTGTTACCTCGGATGTGGTCCCTTTTCATGGGATCATATTTTTGTAACGTCTTCTGATGTTGAGTGCGAGGGTCACATGTTTAGTTATGAACACATGTTCAGTTATGAACAGATGGAAATTAATGATTGTTTATAGTTTAGTTCATTTGCTCTTCCCAATGCTCATTTAGTCACATGTGATTCCTTTAAATAAATAATACATACATAAAACCTATCTTCGCGGTATTTCTTTCCTGCTCCTCATCTCTGGTTTCTGGAATGTTGCGTCGCATAGCATGATGTTCGGCATCTCGCAAGCGCTCCTCATCTCTGTATTCCGCATTCAACCTCCGATCAGCATGCTCCGTGGTATTTCTTTCCTGTTCCTGAACTCTGTATTCCTCATTTAATCGGCGACTAGCTTGCTCCGCGGTATTTCTTTCCTGTTCCTCATCTCTGATTTCTGGAATATGGCGTCTCATAGCGCGATGTTCAGCATCTCGTAAGCGCGCCTCATCTCTGTATTCCGCATTCAATCTCCGATTAGCATTTGGTATTTCTTTCCTGTTCCTGATATCGGTATTCCTCTTTTAATCGGCGACTAGCATGCTCCGCGGTATTTCTTTCCTGTTACTCAACTCGGTATTCATCTTCGGCATGCTCGGAGTTATTTCGTTCCTGTTCCTGCTCTCTAAACCAGAGCTCCCAGAGGCACGAACATACTCGCCAATTCACACCGAATGCTTGCCGAAGTCATGCACCACTATATGTTAGAGTGAGACACAGTCACATTTTCGCGCTCTCTGCTTGGGGAACCCTGCTCTAAACGACACATTTCTTCGACGACTGGCACGCGCTAATGCATCTTCTCAGCGTTCTTGTTGTCGAAACTCACTATAAGAGCGTTAGTTAGTCGTTGGGAGTTGCTTCACGTACACCACTAGAATTTCCCGCGTAGTAACTGCGACTACGATTTGTAGCTTCCCGGCGCCTTTGCTCCTGAGACCTTCTGGTTACACGTAGCATTATGAGTTTTTATAAAAACACTCAAAACAAAAATAAACACTGAAAAATAAAGACTGAAAAATGAAGACTGAAAAAACTCTACAAGCACTAAAAGAGAAGGTAAATATTGGAAAATGTCAGAAAGCTGAAAAAGATTATATATAAACACAAGAGTCTTGAAATAGACGTTGGTTATAAAATTTAGAGGATTAAATAAATAACTTGCAATTTGAGAAGTGCCACAGTCCACTCCACAACACTAGCGTACGAAACAATAAAAAAAGCGCGCACAGTTTAAGTTTTAAGCTAATGGAATTGTGGAAATATAATTATAGCACAACACTAACCGCAATATTTAATTTTAATCACTTTAAAAATCGCACAGTAGCAATTGTAGTCTTCGTCGTTCGGAGAATCGATTTAAACTAATTTCAATGCTAACACCGCCTGACTCTCAGTGCTCTTTTTTACGCTTCTGCTGCACTTGAAGGGTTACGTTTTTTTTACTCTGTACCGAAGGTACATAGAGTATATTAAGTTTGTGCAAAAGTATGTAACAGGGAGAAGGAATCGTTTCCGACCCTATAAAGTATATATATTCTTGATCAGCATCAACAGCCGAGTCGATATAGCCATGTCCGTCTGTCCGTCTGTCTGTCTGTCTGTCCGTCCGTATGAACGAAGAGATCTCAGAGATGGTAAGAGATAGAGGTTTGACATGTATGGGCCATATATTTCTTATACTTGCAGGCAGATCAAGTTTAATTTCAATTTTTGACATGCACCCTCCCGCCCACGCAATTTGGAAAAAACGTGTATCTTCCACAGTTATTTATCGATTATTATTTATCGATTTGCTGAAGGAATGATAAAGATCGGATGAACGATACACAAGTTATGAGCAAAAAACGGATAGTTAACACCCCCACCCACCCCACCAATAACATAAGCATTGCGTTCAGCAGAAGCAATCTTAGTGAGAGAGAGAGAGAGAGAGAGAGAGAGACTTAGAGAGCGCACTGCGTTGTGTTAACTGGCCGTTTGACTCGTGACCAAATGCGAGCTGCGACATTAAGGGTGCAGAGTATGTTATAGTCGGGCTTGACCGACTTCCTTTCTTGTTTTAAAAAGGGTCTGGGTATTTTCTTAGTCATAAAAAAAGGGACAAAATGGGAAAAATGCATGCAAATCCACTTCAATCTGGTTTCGTTCATGATAATTGCAGAATTTTGCACTTGTTCCGAGAGATTGTCCCAGTTGAAAAAAGGAAGAATGGGCAAATATCGATCTGTGAATGTAATTTGTAGAAATTAGTTAAAGAAGCAACCTAATTGCTCTCGCGCCCTCGTTCAAACGCCTCTTTCTCTCTCTCAGACATTTGATTTGGCTTGCCATTGCTAACAATCTTACAAATTTATTGGCAACACATGAAGATCTTCATATACTCATAAATGTTGTTAATTTTGATCAAACTCAGCAGTGACGTAAACCTTTGTTTAGGTCGGTTTTGATCAAACTTGAAAGTTGATGAATTGCAATTTAAAGACGTCTTCAATGAAAACCAAAATGTTTTTCTCACTAAGAGTATTTTGCTGACTTTACTTTTCTATGACAGCTATACTTTATAGTTGTCCGATTTTTATCAAACTTGGTGGAATAATGAAAAAGCATAGAAAAGCAATCAATACTAAGATTGTGAAAACAAAAAAGGTTTTTCGCTAGAGCTACTTTTTCGACCGATCGTTCCTATGGCAGCTATATGATATAGTCATCCGATTTGGATCAAATTTAGCAGAATTATGTGGAAGCATATAATATTAATAAATATTAAGTTCGGAAGCGTTAGCATTAAAAACAAAAGAGTTTCTCTTACAAAAACTTTTTTGCAGACCTAATTTTTCTATAACAGCTATACTATATAGTTGTCCGATTTATTCAAACTTGGTGGAATTATGAAAACGCATAGAAAAGCAATAGCAAAGAAAAAAATGTTTTGGGACGATTGCATTGAAAACAAAAAAGTTTTTCTCACTAGAACTAGTTTTTCGACCGATCGTTTCTATAGCAGCTATATGTTATAGTCGTCCGATCCTGCCAGTTAGGACAAATGTTCAGCTTATTTATACTAAAAGACTTTGTGCAAAGTTTATTCACGATAGCTTTAAAACTGACGGAGGAGATAGCATAGAAACAGACGGACGGACGGACAGACGGACATATCTGCATCAACTCAGCTCGTCATGCTGATCAAAAATATATATCCTTTATGTGTTTGGAGATGCTTCCTTCTATGCGTTACAAACATCTGGACAATTTTAATATACTGCAAGGGTATAAAAATCAATTTTGGCGCGGCATTTGCTCTAGTCGCCCCAACGTGCGCCGCCTCCCGCAGCGCTGTTTTATGCCACTACTGCAGGAGTAAAATTCGTACTAAACGTACGTATTTCGCAGGTTTAAAGTACTTTACAGTCAGGCTTAATCGATTTTTTTACTTCTTTTATATTTGAAACAATTATGTTATGTTTGGGAAAATGGCATAATTTTAAGGCAAAGAATTCCCAAAAAATTTTCATCCAAAACAAGATTTTTTAGGTAAAATACCCTATATTTTAGGAAATGATTGCCTGAGTATCATATTTTAGCTAATAAAATCCATTTTTCTAAAATTTAAGTAAAATCTTTTTTCTGGTACTAAGTACTAAAAAGTTTTTCGTTTTGAAAAATAATGTTTGTTGGTCGGTGAAATGAAAAGTAATTGCCACATTACTCACTCTTAAAGTTGCTGGGTGTACATAAAGTGAATTTTCTTTAATTCTGTGATCAATTTGAAAATTGTTAGTGAAATTTTTTTTGCATTGAGTTCTTTAATTAATTTACCAAGAATTTTTTGTTAAATGTGTCCAGATTTTGACTGTTCCATTTTCGATTGCTTCGCTTGGATTTGAGGCTTCTCTCTTTTGTATCTAGGGCCGATCACGCTTGGACCGGTGGTTTGCAAAAAGTAAAAAAGAGAGCCATTTCATTCGGAATTGAGAACACGAAAACGAAACCGAAGCGGAATTGCGTTCGAATTACTTTTTAAAAAGTAGTGGAATTGAGAACATGCCTGTTAAACTTATCTTGTTAATATAGAAGTCCGTGCTCCATATATTCGCATAAGCACGACTTTTCGAAATTTCAAACTACATTGAATATTATTTAGTTTCAAATTAAAACTTTTGCGTATCAAATGAATATTCAAAGTTTCAAATTAAAGCCCAAGATATTAATTTGATGCTCTCTAGGTTTATATTGATACAAATAAAATGGTACTGGTTTCAGTTTCAATTTGAGACAACGTTTTTTAAATTGATATTGATACAAATTTTTTTGGGTGTACCAATGAAAGCTGCCGCATAAGCAAAGACAGAAAAATGCGCGCCAAGTTCAGTCGAAAGAGAAGGTTTTGCTCACAGTTTTCTTTGATAGCAGGGGCGTGGTGCACCACAAGTTCTTGCCACAGGGAAAAACGGTCAATAAGAAATATTACATGCAAGTTATGCGCAATTTGCGTGAAGCTATACGTCAAAAACGCCTGCAATTGTGGAAGAGCAAAAGTTGGCTTATGCACGATGATAATTCCCCTGCTCACACGTCGTTGCTTGTGCGCGAATTTTTTGCCCATCCACCGTATTCTCTCGACCTGCCCTCCTGTGACTTTTTTCTGTTCTCAAAACAAAAGAGGCCCATGAAAGGACGACGCTACTACACTTTATTTCAATTTTTATTTTAAAAATTGAAAAGTAATTATTATTTTCAATTTATATAATTAAAATCAAAAATAATTATTATATTTAAATTTTTATATAAAAATTAAACCATAAGTTTTATTTTCAATTTTTATTTTACAAAATTGAAAAATAATAATTACTCGTCAATTTTTATAATATAAAATGAAAATAAAAATTGAACTCAAATATCTTTTGAACTGAATTAGCCTGATCATATATCGACCTATATATATGATCGTCGCAATACTACCTTTCAGCTGATATATAATATGTTTATGAAAAAATTGCAAAAAAAGGGATTTTTCCCCCCTTTCCCATTTTTTCGTGTTTGCCGATATTTGAAATTGTTTATAAAATTAACAAAAAACTTTTGTGCAAAACCGCAAATTACGTTTTGGTGGGCATGTTGAGATTTTATTTCGGATTTTTTTCAATTAAATCAAAAATGTACATGCATTTGTACATACATATTATATATCAACTGAAAGGTATTATTGCGTAGATCATAAATATAGGTCGATGTATGATCAGGCTCCTTCGTTTCAAACGATATTTGAGTTAAATTTTTATTTTCAATTCATATTATAACGAGAAGGCCAAGCTAACTTCGTCTGTGCCGAAGTTTTTATACCCTTGCAAATGCAAATGTCACAGTTTAAGTATGCTTACATAAAAATCAAAAAATTTTGTAACTAAAACCTATTTTCTGACAGATAAACGTCTAAAAAAAGTTTTTCTCACTAAGACTCAACTTCCGACCGATCGGCCCTATGGCAGCCTTAAGATATAGTCATCCGATTTCGGACGAATTTTGCGAATCTATTTGAAGGCATATAAAATAAGTCATCAGCGAGTTTAAGGACGCTAACAAAACTAAACAAAAAAATTTTTTACCAAGACTCATGTTCGACCGATCGGTCCTATGGCAACCATAAGATATAGTCACCCGATGTCGATCAACTTTTTCAAATTAGTTTGAAAGCGTTTAATATTAATAATCACCGACCTTAAGAACGATTTACTTAAAAACAAAAAAGTTTTTTTTCACTAAGACCCATTTTCCGACCGATCGGTCCTATGGCAGCTATAAGATATAGTCATCCGATTTTGACCAAAATTTGCAAATCTGTTTGAAATTATATAATATTATTAATGACCGAGATTAATCACGTTAACATTGGAAACAAAAAAGTTTTTCTCACTAAAACCCATTTTTTGACCTATGGTTCCTATGGCAGCTATAAGATATAGTCATCCGATTTTGACCAAAATTTGCAAATCTGTTTGAAAGCATATAATATTATTAATGACCGAGTTTAATCACGTTAACATCGAAAACAAAAAAGTTTTTCTCACTAAAACCCATTTTTTGACCTATGGTTCCCATGGCAGCTATAAGATATAGTCATCCGATTTTGACCAAAATTTGCAAATCTGTTTGAAAGTATATAATATTATTAATGAGCGAGTTTATTCACGTTAACATTGCAAACAAAAAAGTTTTTCTCACTAAAACCCATTTTTCGACCTATGGTTCCTATGGCAGCTATAAGATATAGTCATCCGATTTTGACCAAAATTTCCAAATTCGTTTGAAAGTCTATAATATTATTAATGACCGAGTTTAATCACGTTAACATTGAAAACCAAAAAAGTTTTTCTAACTAAAACCCATTTTTCTACCGATAGTTCCTATGGCAGCTATAAGATATAGTGATCCGATCCGGTCGGTTCCGACATATTAGCAGCGTGCAGTAAAAAGAAGACTCTGTGCAGAATTTCAGCTCGATAGCTTTAAAACTGAGAGACTAGTTTGCGTAGAAACAGACGGACAGACAGACAGACGGACAGACAGACAGACAGACGGACAGACAGACAGACGGACGGACAAAGCTCAATGAACTCAGCTCGTCCCCCTGATCAAGAATATATATAGTTTATGGGGTCGGAAATGAATATTTCTATGCGTTGCAAACTTCTGGGCAAAATTATAATACCCCTTTGCAAGGGTATAAAAATTGACGAGTAATTATTATTTTTCAATTTTTAAAATAAAAATTGAAAATAGATCTTATGGTTTAATTTTTATATAAAAATTGAAATATAATAATTGTTTTTGATTTTTATTATTTAAATTAATTTTAATAATTAATAAACAATTTTTTTTAAAAATTAACAAATAATTTTTATTCTTAATTTTTTTAACAAAAAATTATAATCGTTACGGTCCCTGGCTTATTGAAAATTTAGAAAATAACAGAAACTTTGCAATAGTGAATTAAATATTTATTTGGAACGATACATCAATGCCTGCCATTTACTTTTTCAACATTATTTCATGTAAATGCTTCCCGCGGCTACGCCTGAAGTGGTAGATCCGTGAGCTCGTTTTGGTATACTTTTTCCAGAATTACGGCCGGCATCTCACCAATGGCAGCTGTAATGTTGTTTTCCAAACTTAGCACGAAGCATTTTGATATAAATATGCTGCACATTTTTCGGAACCGGCCGAATCGGATGACTATAGCATATAGCTGCCATAGAAACCATCAGTCCAAAAAATAGTTTTAGTGAGAAACACTTTTTTGTCTTCAAAGCAAACGTCCCCAAACCTCATATTTATAAGTTTTCTATGCTTTCACATAATTTTATCAAGTCTTATGAGAATCTGCCAACTATTAAGTAAAGCTGCCATACAAAAGATACGTCTGAAAAAAGTCTTAGTAGGAAATGCTATCGCTCTCAAACTTGTTACTGATCAATATTATATGCTACCACACAATTGTGCCAAGTACATATGATCGAAATGGGATGACTATAGACTATAGCTGCCATAGGAAGTACCGGTCGAAAAAGTAGTTCTAGTGAGAAAAACTTTTATGTTTTCGATGGTAGCGTCTTCATACCCTCCAGTTGTGAAAATTATCAGTTTCCATACAACAAACTGGAAAGGAAATGGTCAAAGTAGTGGCGTCATCTAATGCTGAGTTTGGGAAATAACTCAGCTAAGAAATACTAGCATAGTACGCGTCGCGCTTCGCTGCGCCGCCATCAGTATAGCTTTTTTAATATGTGCCCCCCGTAGAGCCCACAAAGCGAATCTTACATACATCGGCTTGAATTCAACGTCTTACTACTTTGCCTTTTCCCCGTTCCGAATTTGCTGTTGGGTTTTCTCTCCAATTCCCACCCACATCCCACCCACTTCCCATCCACCGTTATAGTTTTCGTTATCGTTATCGCTATCGTTATCGTTATCGTTATCGTTATCGTTATCGTTATCCGTATCGTTATCGTTATCGTTATCGTTATCGTTATCGTTATCGTTATCGTTATCGTTATCGTTATCGTTATCGTTATCGTTATCGTTATCGTTATCGTTATCCGTATCGTTATCGTTATCGTTATCGTTATCGTTATCGTTATCGTTATCGTTATCGTTATCGTTATCGTTATCGTTATCGTTATCGTTATCGTTATCGTTATCGTTATCGTTATCGTTATCGTTATCGTTATCGTTATCGTTATCGTTATCGTTATCGTTATCGTTATCGTTATCGTTATCGTTATCGTTATCGTTATCGTTATCGTTATCGTTATCGTTATCGTTATCGTTATCGTTATCGTTATCGTTATCGTTATCGTTATCGTTATCGTTATCGTTATCGTTATCGTTATCGTTATCGTTATCGTTATCGTTATCGTTATCGTTATCGTTATCGTTATCGTTATCGTTATCGTTATCGTTATCGTTATCGTTATCGTTATCGTTATCGTTATCGTTATCGTTATCGTTATCGTTATCGTTATCGTTATCGTTATCGTTATCGTTATCGTTATCGTTACATTTCAAATTATTTCGTATTCTATCCTCACAAACCGAGTTTCAAGAAAATCGGATAAAAAATAATTTTTTGCCTACAGAATTTTCCGGGAATTTTTACGCCGGGGGCGGATTTTCCGACATTGGAAAATCACATTTCAAATTATTTCGTATTCTATCCTTACAAACCGAGTATCAAGTCAATCGGATGAAAAATAATTTTTTGCATGCAAAATTTTCCGGCCATTTTCCTCCTGGGCGGATTTTCAAAAATCGGGAAAACACGTGTCAATTTATTTCGCGTACTATGCTTACCAACCAAATTTCAAGTCAATCGGATGAAAAACAACATTTTTCACATACAAACTTTTCTGACGCTTTTCCGACTTTTCCGGTTGGAATTTTCCAAAACCCCGTCTTAGTACGCACTTTCACCACTAATGGAAACTCCTGTCCAATTCAGCATTTCAGCCTTCTATCTCTTACCGTTTGCGCTCTGCGTTGATTGCCGATCAGTCAGTGAGTCAGTCAGTCAGGACATACTGTTTTATATATAGAGTATCTTGTATCTACAAGCTACAAAACTTCTGTCGAGCCGAAGTTAGCTTTCCTCTATTTTTATCAATTGACTTTCATTTGACAAGGTCCTACCCAACACATCTCACTCGTTGCCCATCCCTCGTTTGTTTGGTTCCTGATTCAGCCAGTTACGCCTCGACTAACTGCGTCAAGAGACCAAAGTGAGCAGCCAAAAATAGATCACATATCGAAACATTTAGTCTAAAAAACAATAACATCAGCAAAAACAATAACAACAAGTGGCCCAGTGTCGTTTGGCTATTTTTAATTTGCTCTGCGCAGCTGTCGGGCGAATGAAAATTGTGCGAAATGACGCGGCAGATTTTTCGTCTACACGTTTTCGGGTCTCATGCGGAAATCATTGAGGTCCGATGTCCGATTATCAAGTACTTTTATATGTCTGTCTGTCTGAGTATTATGGGACTTATGCTCGACTACGTCAGCTGAAGGTCATATCGCCGGGATCAATGA
Organism: Lordiphosa magnipectinata; assembly: GCA_037044535.1. Lineage (NCBI taxonomy): Eukaryota > Metazoa > Arthropoda > Insecta > Diptera > Drosophilidae > Lordiphosa > Lordiphosa magnipectinata. The sequence goes on from JBAMBO010004434.1 coordinate 51,082, forward strand.
AAAGAGCCGAGCAAAAGAGAAATGGCCAAAGAGTCAGACCCGGGCCGAGAAGTGCAGGTCTACATTAGTTCTAGAGACTGGTCCCGTTTGGACTGGAAAAGGTCAGTGTGCACCCAGAATTGAGCAGCATGTCAGAAATCTTATTGATGTTCTCTTGACATTGATGACGTTTTAGTTGGCAAGGAACATATGTGTATCAGAATGTGGTTATGACATATGCTCGCTGTCTGTGTTGGAATGAGAACGCAGGCTCTGACGTCTGCAAATGATGCACTTAAACCGGTTCGTTGACTTTGATTTTTAGAGAAGAAGCACAACCCGCTGACACGAGTCACGTCACGCTCTAGAGACTGATGTGCTTCCCCAACGTAAATCAAAACATATTTTTTGCTTTTTAATTATTGTTTATAAAATAGCAAAATTTCCCACAATTTGAATGCAAATTTGTTGCAGTAGAAATTCTAATTATTTATCAATCCAAAGCGTATCAATTGATTATATGTTAATATCGAACTTGTGTACAGTCCTGGCTGGAAGTTCAGCGATCAAGCACAACAGACTAATGGCAAAAGCTACACACAAATGTTATAAATGCTACCGACATTCACGCCCAAATTGGGATTGCACCAAAAAGGTTCAGCTTGATTTGAGTAGATTTTGGGGCCGTTTGAAGTTCGTTTGTGGCTTATTTTAGAAACATTTTGTGCTTATTTTATGAGTTTATTTCTTATTACAAATATTGAATAATTTGATCAAGGCTGGATTGGACCAGACAGAAGGTTGTGAGCAAATAAATTTAATTTTTTCGGGCAAAACTCATTTTATATCTGAACAATCTCATAATTTGATCCGTCAATTTTTGTATGCCTTTTAAAAAAAAACAAGCTGTAAAAGACTTCAAAATTGGAACCATTGCATTTATAATTTGTTCGCAATCTCTTTCTCCCAAGCCATTGTGCTTGGAGAGCACAATCAAACTTTCCATGCAAACTACGGATCAAACCGAATCTAAAACGCTAAAAGGTTCTGTTTTGGTTTTAACAGTTCGGTATTCGCTTCCATATCCGTACCTGGTTTTTTATTTAGGTATACATCCGGCCATCCGATTTCTTAGCGAAGACATAATTATTACACCACGGAAAATAAATATATTATTTTGTAATATCAAAATTATATTTTCCAATATCAAGTGGACATTTATAATAACACTTTTGAAATGGCACAATAATAATGAGTATGAGTATCCACATTCTTAAAAAAATTTTATGTTAACTGGCCGTTTTTTGCTCATAACTTGAGAATCGTTCATCCGATCTTTATCATTCCTTCAGCAAATCTCTAGAAGGTACGAACGATCTATCTTCAAAACTGTAGGAGATATGATATTTTTTCCAAATTGCAGGGGCGGGAGGGGGCGTAGCAAAAATTGAAAATAAACTTGATCTGCCTGCAAGTATAAGAAATATATGCCCCATACATGTCAAACCTCTATCTCTTACCATCTCTGAGATCTCTTCGTTCATACGGACGGACAGACGGACATGGCTATATCGAATCGGCTGTTGATGCTGATCAAGAATATATATACTTTATAGGGTCGGAAACGATTCCTTCTGGCTGTTACATACTTTTGCACAAACTTAATATACTCTATGTACCTTCGGTACAGAGTATAAAAATATTAATATATGTATTAAGCTGTCGTAGACAGATTGGTCGAGTTTTTAACTTTTAATGAACATCAGCAGCTCTTCGCAAGTAGCATTTTCTTCGCTCGTTTTAGCACTAAAATGGGACGCAAGTAAAAAGTTAAGTCAAATATAAAACAAGAAAGCATTAACAAGGTAAGGCAAGCTTAAATGGTTGTTAGCTGCGACCGCGAAAGTGCGAGGGAAGGAGTCAGCGCAAAATATTTGTTTTATTTGTAATTGAAAAGGATAAAAGAACGCTCTCCCACTTTGCTTCATCTTGTTACTGCCTCGTGGCTAGCTCGGTAAACATTGGCGACATTGGATTTTGTTGTTGTGTGTTTTTCCATCAATTGAATATTTGATGATTTTTTTACATTTTGGCATTTTTGCTTCGCCTCTTTTGTATGTTGTTCTAGAAATTTAGCAAGTCAACACTATTTTTCTCTGTCACAGCTAAAATGAGCATGCCGTCGCTTTCCGTTACTCTAATTTTAATTGCTATGGAAAACATGTCATTTTATCATTTTCAGGATCATTCTGTAACGTGTTAATATCAACTAGAAAAAGTGATATTATTTGGATCATAAATATATTTTTATTAGGCTGCACAAACAGTAGTCGCACTTTCTGGTCACTCATAAAGCAAATAAATGGAGATGTTAACCAGAATAGTATAAAAGTGGATTCATCGGCACTAGCTAGTTATTTCAAGGAACTGCTTTATGTACAAGATCGAGAGTCGGAAATTAGCTACGCTATGCCCCTTACAATATCACACTATCTAGATCAGCCTTTTACAGTTCAGGAAGTGCGGTGTGCACTCTCTGGACTTAAGGACAACAAAGCCCCAGGAGAAGATAGGATTTCCGTCGAATTTTTTAAAAATGCCTCCCCAACCTTTATTGAGCAACTGACACTCGCCTACGACCATATTTTCAGCACCGGTGCGATTCCAACTTCATTTAAAAAGAGCTTGATATTCCCAATTTTCAAAAAAGGAACACAAACGGAAGCCAGCAATTATCGAGGTATCTCGTGTCTGAACGCAATTATGAAAATTTTTGCAGGAATACTACTGGAGAGAATCACGACTTGGGTTAATCGCAACGATATCTTGAGCGAATTCCAGTGCGGATTCAGGAAAGGCTACTGTACGGTCGATAGCATTTTTTTACTCATCACAATTGCGAAGTCTTACATCCAAACTAAAAGAAAAATGTTCATATGCTTTATAGACTTTAAGGCTGCTTTTGATACGGTCAATAGACGAAGCCTCTTCTACAAACTGAGCAACCTAGGTATATCCTCCAAAATTCTGAACGCCTTACAGAATCTATATGCCGACAACATTGCAACCGTGTGGGACGGATCAAAATTATCGGACTGGTTTGAAACGAATACTGGAGTTAAGCAAGGCTGTCTTTTTCTGTCTTACTTTTCTCGCTATATATCGATGATATTGCAGAAATCCTACCAGGCGGTGTTACCGTTGGCGGCCAAACCGTCAGAACGTTGATGTACGCTGACGATATGTGCATCCTAGCGGAAAGCTCGCAAATGCTGCAAAATATGCTAAATCATCTAGGAAGCTATTGTGAGCAGTGGGGTCTGCAAATAAATACTGAAAAATCGAAGGTTATGTCCATTGGAGCACGAAGAAGCAGGCTTAGAGATGGGGAGTGTCTGCAAATAAATGGAAGAACGCAAGAGAATGTGCGGACCTACAAATATTTAGCCGTCACAGTGTCCGATAATATGAATTTCTCAGATCATATAAAAGGGAAACTTGGAGAAGCAAAAATTGCCATAAACGCTACATGGAGGACATTGCTGAGTAGAGACAGCGTGAAGCCAAGTTGCAAATATAATATAAGGTGTTCCAGGCAACTGTAAGAAGCATCATGTGTTATGCTGCTGAAATTTGGGGAGTACTTACAAGTTTTCTATGCTTTCACATAATTCCACCAAGTTTGATAGGACAACTATATAGTACAGCAGCCATAGAAATTAGGTGTAGAAAATGTATATAGGAGGCATTGTCAAAAATGTTTACATTTGGCCGAATGTACATATTTGTGTCAGTGGAATCGGGCTACTAATTTATAAAAATCATACAAGCTACAAGGGTATATAAACTTCGGTCGAGCCGAAATTAGCTTTCCTCTATGTTTTTTTTCTAAAACAGTCTGTAGAGCCGTCTTCATTGACGGAAGATCCACTATCTCGTGACGAACGGGGAAGGTGGGTGGAGTAGTCAAATGAAAGGCGACTCTCAGACGTACCTATATTTAAAATTGTTTAAATAATACTACATAGCATCAACTGACGGTTTTAAATAAACCATTGTTGTATAACACTTACAGTTTTTATTATTGTAATGCCAGCTATAATCTGTAATCACTATGTTGTCAATATTTTATCTTTACACAATAAAAACAACATACTACTACTACTATTTTTTATATACCCTATTGATATGAAAAATATGATATTTTTAAAAGTTCATTTAAACCATCGGAAATCAATATGAACCTTAACTTTTTTTCTCAGTGTACGCTGACTTGCTTGACATACAATTGTAAAAACTCTGTCGAGTTTTTGACCCCAATTTAAGTACATCTTCTTTTTTTTGTAAAAGTTTTATGCTCAGGAAAATTGATAATGATTGATGCCCTTAAACTGTTTTGTGAAAATACTGAACTATTTGTATAGTACTGTTTCTTTTCATACAAATACATATATGAATCGACTTAGAAATCACTATTTGCTCAAGGATTTGTGGAAGAGCTGCTTTCCTCATTAAGTTTCACTTGAACAGAAGTGGATAACACAAGTACTTTCTTACTGTATACTATGTACAATAGATTGCACCTCTTGATTATGAAATTTTTAAAGTCATGGTCTCACCCCACTATCTGATGCTTTTTGTTGTATAGTATGCGTAAAAAAAAACCAAAAGTAAAATAAGTCGAGATTTAATGGGCGCGAATAGGTTCTAAAATTTTTGTGAATAACTCTTAACTTGCATATTATCACATAATTGTTTCATTTAAAAATAGTTGGCGATGATTTAAATCAAAAATAATTTCGAATTCCAAAACCAAAAAGAGAGTACCATGTTAATTTACAGGATTAGTTTTTATACTCTGTACCGAAGGTACATAGAGTATATTAAGTTTGTGCAAAAGTATGTAACAGGGAGGAGGAATCGTTTCCGACCCTATAAAGTATATATATTCTTGATCAGCATCAACAGCCGATTCGATAGCAAATGCGAGTGTAAGGGTACAGAGTATGGTTTAGTCGGGCTTGACCGACTTTCTTTCTTGTTTTTATACCCGTTACTCGTAAAGTGAAGGGGTATACTAAAGTCGTGCAAATGTATGTAACAGGCAGAAGGAATCATTTCCGACCATATAAAGTATATATATTCTTGATCAGCATCAACAGCCGAGTCGATATAGCGATGTCCGTCTGTTCGTCTGTCTGTATGAACACCTAGATCTCAGAGACTAGAAGAGCTAGAGCAACCAATTTTGAAATGTAGACTCCTATTGTCTGCACGCAGATCAAGTTTATTTCAAATTTTTGCCACGCCCACCCCCGCCCCACAATAAAAAATGTTGAATAACTCCCACAATTTTTGAGATATCGATCAAATTTAAAACTTACATTAATATTCGCAACATCTATAAGCCCTCTAATTTTCATCAAGGTCGGATGATAAATAGCCGAGCTAAAAAATGTTGCATACTTTTCGGCTGCCCCATCTCAGGCATACAGGAAGGCTATTAAACATTTGTTTTCATGAGTAACGGGTATATCGAAGTCGGTTAGAGCCGACTTTAACTTACGCTCTCGTTGAATTTCAAAAGATGACAGCAATTGAAATGAACTGATTACTTCGCTGTACAAATTTATATTTGTTGAACGTGTCGTATGATTGATTTTTTTCAAAACTTTAAGGCCCTGTCGCGCCGACTTAAAATAACATTTTTTGATTTTCACAATAACCAATTACACAGTGCCACAAAATTCAAGTTTTTTTAATGCCTGGGAACGGGACCAATAAATTATGAAACTAGAGGCATCAGGGAGCAACACCTCATACCCAGTTTTTCTTGATCACGTCAAGTTCGCGTTTAATGGGCACATTGATACTAGCAACACTCAGCTACAACATCTGTTGCTGGTTAAAAAAAGGTGAGAGCTAAAATTTTGGAAAATTCACCAAAGATGAAGGGAGTCACCACAATTGTTATACTGAATTCCCGGCTCCAATGGACAAGCGGTTAGTACCCCGCCCATAGAGGTATAACTTAGAAAATGGAATCAATGGAAAACCACTCGATAGAATTTTGTAAGATTTTGTATATATTGAGATGCTGATCAATAAAATGTGTCCTTAAGAGATGGAAACATGCATCGAAAAACCGCGATAGTGGGTACCACATTTGATACACCCATTATCGATTCCATATAGGCCATAAACTAGAGATAAAAATAGACCGAATTGCGTTTTTAGTTTTACCAACGAAGCCTTGGTTCGCGGTTTATAGGCAGTTTTGTACTAGCAATTGCTTAGAGCAACATTGGCCATTTAGGCAAAACCAGCTTTACCAAATTGTGGAATTAATCTTATGAGTAAATTGCTTCATTACACGCAGAAAAACAGGTAGTTTCATTTGAATACTTCAGTTGAAGGCATCTTAGCGTATCGCGGTTTGTTCACCTAAGACTTTTTTCGACAGAATTTTGCTTTTTATTAGTGGAAATTTTAATCAAAAGATTAGTTTCATAATTTTGGAGAAGCTCCTGATACCCAAATGGTCAATGTTGCTCAAAGACAATTGCTTGTACAAAGATACCCATAGCCCGCGAACTAAGGCTTCGATGGCGGATTTGAAAACGCAGTTCGGTCTATTTTTATCTCTAGTTTATGGCCTATATGGACTCGATAACGGATGATGTCAAATGTGGTACCCACTATCGCGGTTTTTCGATCCATGGTAACATCTCTTAAGGACACATTTTATTGATCAGCATCTCAATATATATAAAATCTTACAAAATTCTATCGAGTGGTTTTCCATTGATTCCATTTTCTAAGTTATACCTCTATGGGCGGGGTACTAACCGCTTGTCCATTGGAGGCGGGAAATTAGTATAACAATTGTGGTGACATCCTCCATCTTTGGTGAATTTTCCAAAATTTTAGCTTTCACCCTTTTTTAACCAGCAACAGATGCTGTAGCTGTGTGTTGCTAGTATAAATGTGCCCATTAAACGCGAACATGACGTGATCAAGAAAAACTGGGTATGAGGTGTTGCCTCCTGATGCCTCTAGTTTCATAATTTGTTGGTCCCGTTTCCAGGCAATTTTGAGTGTTCCCCTGTGCTATACAACAAATATTAGCTTTGGTAATGCCGAGACTTTTTCCCATTTTTCCGTTTTCAGGCCCGATCTAATTTACATACATATTAACTAAATGAATCGCATTTGCACGACTTTCGCATACCCTTTTTTCTCTACGAGTAATGGGTATGATAAAAATGTTATTCGCACCAAAACTTATTTTTTGACCCATCAGTCCTATGGCAGCTATGAGATATAGTCATCCGATTTTTATAAAGCTTAGTAGAACTTTGTAAAAGCATTTGCGATGTATAAATTCCAAGTTTAAAAACATTACTGTTGAAAACCAAACAGGTTTTAGCCAGGGACTAATCCCGAATTTCGCTTCCGGTACCGGTTCCGGTACGTTCCGAAATGAAGGTTTCAATACGGTAACCTGATTTCGGTATAGCAGTACGTACCGGTATAAGAACTCTTTTAATTAATATTGGAAAAACTAAATTCGGAAATAAATCCAAATCATTTTTTTCTAATCAATTTTCTGTAATAAATTGAATCAAAAATGAAGACAAAAGTAGCAGTAGTTTCTCATTTAAATAGACTATTTTGTATTTCGTATTATTGTACGTACCATGTAGTTTTTTTTTGTGCTTGGTGCTGGCGAAAGCAAAGCATCCGGTGACCCGTCCGGCACAGTACTCCCAGACGCTCATACAAATATAGTCAACCCCATCCGGCAGTCTGCTAAGGGTAAACATCGGCTTGGCCGATCAGCACAGAAACTCCAGAAGTTCGCACATAAATTGTCAGCCATCCGCCAGGCGGTTATAGGAAAGCCATCGGCCAGGTCATTCTCCATCAACCACCCGGCATTCAGATAAGGTTAACCATCAGACAAGGCGATCGGCATAACAATACCAGAGATAATACATGAAATGTCAACAATCCGTCAGGCTATTTCGGTGGAGCCTGCGGACAGCACATTTTCTGTTAACAGCAGCTAGTGGTAAAAATCGGACTGCCCGATCCGCACAGCACTACCAGAGTTTATACTTCAAATGTCAGCTTTACACCAGGCGATTTGAGCCAACCACCGGAATGGGGCATTTGCGTTAACCATCCGGTAGCCTGTTAAGGATAACCATAAGCCTGCCCGATGCGAACAGCAATACTAGAGTGTAGACATAAAATGTAAGACCGGTTGAGTACAAGTTTTGAAAGATAAGAAACTTTTTATTAGAGGCGGGATCGAACCCTCGACCTCCCGCACAGAAGGCAAACACACTTCCCTCTGCATTACAACCGGCCACATTTTTATTGACCATTCGGCAAAATCTTAAGTTCGCTCACGATATGTCGGCAATATCTTAAGTTCGCACATGATATGTCAGAGCTGTGCAATAGCGATAAATGTACCCAAAAATAACAGCTCGTTTCCCTTTATTGATCCGCGAAGATATAAATTAATACTTTTACCGATTTGGAAACGTCATATGATGAGAATGGCAGAAGCAAAAAGGTTTATTCAAAAAGGTTACCTTTTAAATTTGGCGGGATATTATTTATTTTTTATGTTTTTACAGGTGTTTTCAATATTCATATGTTGACATTATCAGCCACTGTAATTTTTGTTTCTTTTGGACAGATTTAAACGTAAAAGCTGTTTTCGTGAGCTTGACAATTTTTTTTCATTTATGAACAAGCGCGTTGCTCAGGAATTGTTGAATGACGTCAACGAAGATTCGGATTTGCTTAAAAGGGTCATAGCTGGTGAAGTAGCATTTGTATATGGGTATGACGCCAAGACCGAAGCCCAATCATCTCAATCCAAGCGGCCAGATCCTAGTACGGTCAATAAGGAATATTCCTTGAGGTTATGTGCAGTTTTCGTTAAGAAGTCGGGCGTTCACTCATTGCGGTTTTTACCCCCGACAATCGTCTACCCGACTCAGCACACTCCAAATCAGCAGATGCGTCAGTCGAAACAAAGTATTATTATACCAGTTACTCGTAGAGTAAAAGGGTATACTAAAGTCGTGCAAATGTATGTAACAGGCAGAAGGAATCATTTCCTTCCAGGCACACAGGAAGGCTATTAAACATTTGTTTCCTTGAGTAACGGGTATATCGAAGTCGGTTAGAGCTGACTTTAACGTACGCTCTCGTTTTTAAAATGAGAGCGCGAAATCTTTTCGTTTCGGATAAATGAAAAGATTACTTTATTTTTTTATGGTAAGAGAAATATTTTAGTTTATAAAATTCTAGTATAGCCTTTATCAGTATGGAACCAATATCCCACATCCACACAATCCAATCCACTTACCAACTACATTCCACCCACTTCCCACCCACATTCCACCCACTTCCCACCCACATCCCTCCCACTTACCACCCAGTTCCCACCCACTTCCCAACCAGTTCCCACCGACTAACCACCCACTTCCTACCCAGTTCGCACAAACTTACCACCCACATCCCACCCACATCCCAACCACATTCCCACCCACTTCCAACCCAGTTCCTATCCACTACCCACCCAAATACCACTCACATACCACCCACTTCCCACACAGGCAGTTTTTTGCATGTCGAATTTTCCGGGCATTTTCACACCCTGGGGGCGGATTTTCCAACATTGGAAAATCACATTTTAATTATTTCGTATTCTATCCTTACAAACCGAGTTTCAAGTCAATCGCATGCGTAACTTTGAAAATAAGTTTGGAGCTAATCGCTCGGAACAAAACTTTCGCCCATGTATCCTTGACCACTCACTTTCCCCCAGGGGGGTGAATTTTCGGGATGATTGGTATGCAGTTATTGTTGAATTTTCAAATAGATCTTTGAAAATGAGTGGGAACCTGATCGGATGAAAAACAAAAGGGTTTTACACAACAGTTTCCCCCAAATTTTCCGACTTTGTTGTTGAATTTTCCAAAATTTGTAAGTCACGTTTCTAATATTTTATTATGTATAACTTTAAAAATAAGTTTGGAGCCAATCGCTGGCAACTAAACTTTCGCTCACGCAACCTTGACCACCCACTTTCCACCCAGGGGGGGTGAATTTCCCGGAGAATTGGCACGCAGCTTTTGTTGAATTTCTATCGTTATCGTGATCGTGATCGTGATCGTTATCGTTATCGTTATCGTTATCGTTATCGTTATCGTTATCGTTATCGTTATCGTTATCGTTATCGTTATCGTTATCGTTATCGTTATCGTTATCGTTATCGTTATCGTTATCGTTATCGTTATCGTTATCGTTATCGTTATCGTTATCGTTATCGTTATCGTTATCGTTATCGTTATCGTTATCGTTATCGTTATCGTTATCGTTATCGTTACCATGGTCGGGCGTGGCGTATCAGTTGTATGTGTGGCTGCTGGTGCGGGAGGTTGTGGGTTCGATCCCGCCTCGGACCATCTAATAGAAAAAGTTTTTTCAGCTGTGAAGTAACTAGCCATGAAAAAGCAAAATTCTCTAACTATTTGCCGTTCGGATTCGGCGTTAAACTGTAGGTCCCTTTCTCTTGTGCGAAAAATTATAAGCACACACGCCAAGAGATTGAGAGAAGCTTGGCCCTGGCCCTCCTGGAGGTGCTGTTTGAGCCAATTTTACTTTTTCTTACTTTTACTTTCCGCCACATTTCACTTAATTTCGTATTCTATCCTTACCTTCAAGCCAATCGGATGAAAAATAGTTTTTGCAAACAGAATTTTCCGGTCTTTTTCACACCCTGTGGGCGGATTTTTCGACATTGGAAAATCAAATTTCAAATTATTTCGTTTTCAATCCTTACAAACCGAGTTTCAAGCCAATCGGATGAGAAATACACGCCGAGTTTCAACTCAATCGGATGAAAAATAGTTTCTTGCACGCAGAATTTTCCGGCCATTTTCCTCCTGGGCGGATTTTCCACAATCGGGAAAACACGTGTCGAATTATTTCGCGTACTACGCTTACAAACCAAATTTCATGTCAATCGGATGAAAAACAAAATTTTTCCCATACAAACTTTTTCGACGCTTCTCCGGCTTTTCAGGTTGGAATTTTCCAAAACCCCGTCTTAGTACGCACTTTCACCACTAATGGAAACTCCTGTCCAATTCAGCATTTCAGCCTTCAATCTCTTACCGTTTGCGCTTTGCGTTGATTGCCAATCAGTCAGTGAATCAGTGAGTCAGTCAGTCAGTCAGTCAGTCAGGACATACTGTTTTTTATATAGAGTAGATAGAAGAAGATGATGCATTTTTAAATTATAATTCAAATTTTTACATATATATTCGTATCATACTCTCAAAAAAAAAAAAAGAGGAAAGCTAACTTCGGCTCGACCGAAGTTTTTATACCCTTGTAGCTTGTATGATTTATATAAATTAGTAGACACATATATGTACATACATTTGTGACAAGGCCTCCTATATAAATTTTCTACACCCAATTTCTATGCCAGCTATACTATAAAGTTGTCCTATCCAACTTGGTGGAATTATGTGAAAGCATAGAAAACTTATAAATAAGAGGTTTGTGGACGTTTGCGTTGAAGACAAAAAAGTTTTTATCACTAAAACAACATTTTCGGCCGATGGTTCCTATGGCAGCTATACGCTATAGTCATCCGATCTGGCCGGTTCCGACAAATGCAGCGTATTTGTACCAAAAGACTTCGTGCAATGTTTGGTTAAGATAGATTTAAAACTGACGGAGGAGATAGCATAGAAACAGACGGACGGACAGACGGACATGGCTATATCAAGTCAGCTCGTCATGCTGATCAAGAATATATATACTTTATGTGGTCGGAGATGCTTCCTTCTATGCGTTACAAACATCTCGACAATTTTAATATATCCTCTACAAGGGTATAAAAAATAGAGGAAAGCTTACTTCGGCTCGACCGAAGTTTATATACCCTTGTAGCTTGTATAATTTATATAAATTAAGGTTTTAAATGTTTTTCGTCGAACATTCTTAGCAGAGTTATTTTCCAAACTCAGCAATAGATGGCGCCACTACTTTGACCATTTGCTTGCCAGTTTGTTATGTGGCAGCTATACGATATATTCATCAGATTTGGATCAAACTCGTCAACATTGTGTGGAAACCGATAATATTACACCTGGAAAGCTTAAAGACGCTACCATTGAAAACAAAAACGTTTTTCTCACTAGAACTACTTTTTCGACCGATCGTTCCTATGGCAGCTATATGCTATAGTCATTCGATTTGAATCAAACTTAGCATAATTGTGTAAAAGCATATAAAATTGGTCAGTAACAAGTTTGAGAGCGATAGCATTGAAAGCAAAAAAGTTTTTCCTACTAAGACTTTATTTTAGAACTAACTTTTGCATGGGAGCTATACTAAATAGTCCTCCGATTTTCATCAAACATGGTGAAATTATGTAGAAGCATAGAAAAATAATAAGTAAGAGGTTTGGGGGCGCATGCATTGAAGACAAAAAAGTTTTTCTCACTAAAACTAGTTTTCCGACCGATCGTTCCTATGGCAGCTATTTGTATGGTCGGAGATGCTTCCTTCTATGCGTTACAAACATCTGGACAATTTTAATATACCCTCCACAAGGGTATAAAAAAAAGAAATTTAAAATGTGCTCGCGCCACTCATGAAGTATAACTTGCCAGCCCTTAGTCAGCTGGCTGTTACACAGATGGTGACAAAATCGGTAGATGGCGCCGCTTGAGGTGGCTGTGTGGCAGACCTGGCCACCTCTGGTCACACCATTTATCGAGCACCATCCCTGACGCGATAGCAGAACGACAACACGCGTCATCCCTGGCGCTCAGTTTCTGGCTTGGATTCGGCCACGCGCGGCCCGCGCCTGCATCGCTCCGTTCGACTTGACGATAATTGTTAGCTTAAGTTATATTCAATAAAGTTAGTTACTTATAAAACCTCGTAGCTAAAGTGGTGACCCGCGACGATTGAAAAACGACAAACACGCGAACTTCTGCAACAATTATCTGATTCGTAAAACATTTCTACCGCAGATTCACACACACACCCATACAGTGACGCCATTGTGGGATTCATATCGACATGCGGCTTTCGAATCAGCAAATTCAAACAGTATTAAGTTAACTAAAGTTAACTATTTCGATAACAGCCAGCCAGAAACTCAACAGCAGCAACAGAATCATCTTGATGTTTTTTGGGAATTTTGTCACACACACACACGACAAACGCCGCGACGGTAGCCGCGACAGTGCGGCACACACATACATACACACATACTCACGGCGTCTACAGGCGAATTTTGGCGCGTTCTCACACGGACAGCATCTACCAGCGCGCACACACATAGTACAAACAGGAATTTTTTGTGCAGATCACACGGCTGGCGATCATCGAGGAGGCCTCACTCCAACCAGGAGTCGCTCATTCGTACTTTTGGCAGTGGAATTTTTTTTTTCAAATTGTGAAACACCATCGACAAACCTCCTGGTTAGAAAACGACGCCGGCAACGCCTACACACATTCACACACACAGACAACAACGCATGTGGTCATATGTATGCATATGTATTTATATCGCTCAATCTGCCAGAATTTTCATGAAAATATGAGCGTAGGCTGGAGCGCCCATTTCGCTTGCATGATATCGACCTCTGCCCACGCATATTGTCCACCGACCTCCTGTCTGTCGCCCAGGTCCTGCACGTCCACCAGTCCACATCCTGCTGCAGCCAATGCATTCCACGTCAGGCTGTCCACCAACCGCTGACCACGAAAACGTCCATCGACCCAGCCTGCCCTACACCGCTGCTCACGCATGCTATTTGTGTACGCCAATCCGACACTTCAACTACATGTATCAGATCTCACGTTGGTCAAGCATCCGACCAATTTTTCAGATCTTACATTGTACGCAGCCTGCCAGACGATCGATCATACTTATGGATGTACGTCGAGCAGCTGAATTCGGATCTTCATCGCATCTTTCATCATCGCCGATGTTTATGCACAACGATCCCCATACCTAATCGACCGCAAGCAACCAGCTTCAACTCGAGACGCTCTTTGTTTGGCAATTGATGCCAGCCTGAGTCTATCTTCAAGTTCTCGATCTCACCACGACAGTCCACAACGAGTGGCAAGCGAAAGTCCACAACGTATGGCAATCGAAAGTCTCTACTCGGGGAACAATACCCAGTCCTATTGACTCTTCAACTTCAACCCTGATCGAACAAACTTGCTCATCGACCCCCAATCGAAGCAACGACCTCTTTTTTCTGGATTCAGTTGCCCCATATAGGGCGTAACCTCAGTTTTATTTATATGATTTCTTTGGTTAACATAAGAGACTTAAGTTACTAACTTAAAAATAACAATTAATAGTAACCAAACGGTTAATCCAGAAAAAGGCCACGCGCGGCACTCGCCTGCATCGCTCCGTTCGACTTGACGATAATTGTTAGCTTATGTGATATTCAATAAAGTTAGTTACTTATAAAACCTCGTAGCTAAAGCTGTTTTTGACTAATATGAAAGACTGGTTGGTTTTGCGAATAACACTAGTTTAAAGCCAAAAAGACCCATTTCTACTGAAACTATTTTTAAGTGTAGATTGGATTGGTGATCTCAAAAATCGATTTCAAATATTTTTTCATGGCTACGTTTTTATTCCCTTGCAAAGGGTATTATAATTTTGCCCAGAAGTTTGCAACGCATAGAAATATTCATTTCCGACCCCATAAACTATATATATTCTTGATCAGGGCGACGAGCTGAGTCGATTGAGCTTTGTCCGTCCGTCTGTCTGTCTGTCCGTCTGTCTGTCAGTCTGTCAGTCTGTCTGTCTGTCCGTCTGAATATATCTGAATATGTCGGAACCGACCGTATCGGATGACTATATCTTATAGCTGCCATAGGACCGATCGGTCGGAAAATGGGTCTTAGTGAAAAATTTTTTTTGTGGTTTTTGTTAGCGTCCTTAAACTCGCTGATGACTTATTTTATATGCTTTCAAATAGATTCGCAAAATTGGGTCGAAATCGGATGACTATATCTTAAGGCTGCAGTAGGGCCGATCGGTCGGAAATTGAGTCTTAGTGAGAAAAGCTTTTTTGTTTTCAATTTTATCGTTCTTAAACTCGGCGTTTGTTAATTTGATATGTTTTCAAAAAGATTCGCAAAATTTGGTCGAAATCAGATGTTTATCTGTCGGAAAATGGGTAGTTTCAAAAATTTTGGTTCTTAAACTTTGACACTTGCATTTGCAAGGGTATAAAAACTTCGGCACAGACGAAGTTAGCTTGGCCTTCTCGTTTAAATATGAATTTTTTTCATTATTCCGGTAGGTGCACTTACATTTTAAGCCATATCTGACTTCATAATAGTCAAATGGAGTCAAGCAAGATATGAATCGAAAAGCAATTGAATTGTCAATAATCGCACAAAACACTATTTTCGAATCGCTTAAGTAGTTTGAATACAATAATAAACGAGAGCGTAAGTTAAAGCCGGCTCTAACCGACTTCGATATACCCGTTACTCATGAAAACAAATGTTTAATAGCCTTCCTGGGTGCCTGAGGTGGGACAGCCGAAAAGTATGCAACATTTTTTCAACTCGGCTATTTATCATCCGATCTTGATGAAATTTCAGGGTTTATAGATGTTGCGAATATAAATCTAAGTTATAAATTTGAGACCGATATCTAAAAAATTGTGGGAGTTGTTCGTGCGTGGCAAAAATTTGAAATAAACTTGATCTGCGTGCAGACAATAGGAGTCTACATTTCAAAATTGGTTGCTCTAGCTCTTCTAGTCTCTGAGATCTAGGTGTTCATACAGACAGACGGACGGACGGACAGACGGACAAGGCTATATCGACTCGGCTGTTAATGCTGATCAAGAATATATATACTTTATATAGTCGGAAGGGATTCCTTCTGCCTATTACCTACATTTGCACGACTTTAGTATACCCTTTTACTTTACGGGTAAAGGGTTTAAAAATATATCAAAAAACGCGATTTTTTGCTCGAAAACTCAATAAATTTCGTTTCCACACGCCTAGAAAAAATATTTAAAAATTCAAAAAAACTGTTTTTATTTTTTTTACGTAAGAACCGCACTTCTGCGAAGAAAATAAGATATCAATGAACAAAATCTATAAATAAATACAAGAGCTGGGAGCAATTAAGTGCTGAAATAAGTGTATTTTTTGAGATTTTTGAAAAACATATTTTTATTTCCTTCGACTTTTGTCTTGTTCTGGAATTGTTTTTTTGATCTGGCTATTCGAACACTTCTAATATTCACCAAAAAACGAAGAAAATATAAAAAAAAAATTTTTTAAACACTTACTGCTAGTTCCTTCACTTAAATTGATCCAGCTACAATATTTATTCATAGATTTTCTTCATCAATACCTTATTATCTTTGTAGAAGTACGATTCTTACGTCGAAACAATAAACAAACTTTTTTTGGATTGTTTTATATTCTTCCAAGGCGATTAAAAAGGAAATTTCTTGAATTCCAACCCAAAACCAATTCTCGGTGTCCCAGAAATCTCTTTCGGTTGGTTTCAAATCTCTCGTGTTTTGTTAGGAGATTTAGCAAAATTCACCACCCATACAATGTAAACAACATTATTCTTCTACATAGGTTGCGTCAAATGAATAAATTATTTAACTATTTTAATCATTGTAATTTGCGTTTTAATAATTACACTAGTTTACAAAAAAAAAATTAAATAACCCATTGGAAGAGACTTCCGTGACACCTCCGATAATAACTTTGCAAATTTTGTGGTTTCTTGAACCATTCAAATAAAACCTATATAGCGTATGTCCTATTTTAGGTTATCAACTATCTCTGTGTCAAATTTCATCTGAATCCGTTCAGTCATTTTTTCCTGATTGAGTAACAAACATACAAACATTGACATATGTATATATTGAAGGTAAGTTTATAGGGTCGGAGATGCTTCCTTCTATGCGTACCAATTTGTAAATTACAAACGTATGGACAGTTTTAAAATACTCTCCGCAAGGGTATACAAATTCTGGATAATCGGATAATTGAATGAAAATACTGGGGAAACCATGCTGAATTAGTCATATTTATTATAAATTCATATGAATTAACCGGTAGTCTATAAATTAGTGCAAATGTCACCTTTATATGTCACTTATAACTAGCAATTTATAAGCTACCGCTAACTCTCTTATGTGTATGTCATAGCTTAATTATTCTCTTTACCGAATGTACAAAGAGTATATTATCTCAGAGATGGTAAAAATTTTTGAATTGGAAAGAAACTTGATATGTTTTGGCTACCAGTGTGAAATTCTGTACACATTAAGCAAAAAATTCTTTGTAAATCAATTAAAGACTTAAATGCAAATCTAAATTCACTTACAATTTCTTAATTTATTACAGAAATAGGGAAAATTAAATTTATGTACATCTAGCAACTTTATAAGTGCGTAATTTGGCAATTACTTTTCATTCCACTGCCCAAAAAGCAATTCTTTTCAAAACGAACAACTTTTTCGTTTGGGTGGTGCGAGAACACAATTCCACTTTCGAAAAGTTGCAGTGAACATGGAATTGAGAACATGCCTCATAATTTGAATAGTAATGTTAAAAAACTGCTTCATTGTTGCTTGTAACATTCTTCCCGTTGGGTGGCTTGATAAGATTTTCCCGAACCAGCCGGGTGAAGCAGTTCAAAAGTGTTTCAAGCCCACAACTCAGAAATTAGTTAGACTGTAATCTGGAAAATTGGTCTGTAGGTTTACTTTGTGAGTGATAGACATTTATTATATCTTGCAAATTATTTAGGCTATGAACTGGATCATGAACTTTCCCAAAATAAAATTGGTTTCGAACAAGTTTGAACAGGTTTAAAGTTAACTTCACCTTTCAGCCAGCTCAAACTTTTAAATAACAGTTTAAGAACGATAAAATTGAAAACAAACACGTTTTTCTCACTAAGACTGAATTTCCGACCGATCGGCCCTACGGCAGTCTTAAGATATAGTCATCCGATTTTGACAAAATTTTGCGAATCTATTTGAAAGCATATAAAATTAGTAATCAGCGAGTTTAAGGGCGCTAACATTAAAAACAAAAAAAATTTCTTACTAAGAACCATTTTCCGGCCGATCGGTCATATGGCAGCTATAAGAAATAGTCATCATATTTTGACCAAAATTTTCAAATCTGTTTAAAGCCATAATATATAAATAATGGCTGAGCTTGAGGACGCTAGCTGTGAAAACAAAAAAGCTTTTCTCACTAAGACCCATTTTCCGACCGATGGTTCCTTTGACATCTATAAGATATAGTCATCCGATCTTGACCAAAACCGTTTGAAAGCATATACTATTTATACAAAACAGTTTTTCTCATTAAGACCCATTTTCTGACCGACGGTTCCTGTGGCAGCTATAAGATATAGTCATCCGATCCGGTCGGTTCATATTAGCAGCGTGCAGTAGACTCTGTGCAAAATTCCAGCTCGATAGCTTTAAAACTGAGAGACTAGTTTGCGTAGAAACAGACATACGGACTGGCAGACGGGCAGACAGACAGACAGACGAACGGACAAAGCTCAATCGACTGATCTCGTCGCCCTTATCTGGAATATATATAGTTTATGGGGTCGCAAATGAATATTTCTATGCGTTGCAAAGTTCAAAGGTCGAAATTACAAAACCCTTTGCAAGGGAATAAAAATGCTCTCATAAGAAACATATCTACACAAAGAACCCGGGCGTCGCGACGCGTCGCCGCACAGTGGCCGGTTTCGCTGATATAGCTTTGCGAAAATCGTAACTTTTGAACGAAAATTTATAGTTAAAAAATTAAAAAAAAAAGAGGAAAGCTTACTTCGGATCGACCGAAGTTTTTATACCCTTGTAGCTTGTATGATTTATATAAATTAGTAGCCTGATTCCACTGACACAAATATGTACATTCGGCCAAATGTACACATTTTTGACTAGGCCTCCTATATACATTTTCTACACCCAGTTTCTATGCCAGCTATACTATATATTTGTCCTATTAAACTAGGTGGAATTATGTGAAAGCATAGAAAACTTATAAATACGAGGTTCGGGGACGTTTGCGTTGAAGACATAAAAGTTTTTATCACTAAAACAACATTTTCGACCGATGGTTCCTATGGCAGCTATATGCTATAGTCATCCGATCTGGCCGGTTCCGACAAATGTGCAGCATATTTGTAACAAAAGACTTCGTGCAAAGTTTGGTTAGGATAGCTGTAAAACTGACGGAGGAGATAGCATAGAAACAGACGGACATTTTAGCTTTTTTAAGACGATTTATTAAAAATGAAGTTGTAAAACAAATTTAAGTTAACAAAATGTACAATTGTGTTTTGGCGACCTTTCTAATTGTAGATTGATGGAAACGGCTCGAGGTCAGGTGAATAGAAAAAAAAATTTTCGATATATTCCGCGTTCAAATCTCCCCACAGAGTAAGTAAAAATTTGTAATAAAAAAGTATGTTTTGTTTAATTTGTTCTTTTTCGCAATAATAAAAATAAAAAATCGTATCCTTCCACATAAGAGACTCATTCATCATATCTTCAGGAAGAAACGAACTACTATCTCCAGAATATTCTATTTTTTATCGCCAGGAAGAATCGCTTTCTTATCGCCAGGAAGAGTCGCTTTCTTATCGCCAGGATAAAATGCTTTCTTATCTCCAGGAAGATTCGCTTTCTTGTCGCCAGGAAGAATCGCTTTCTTATCGCCAGGAGGAATCGCTTTCTTATCTCCAGGAAGAATCGCTTTCTTGGGACACTTCTTCCGGAAGGGAGATAAGAATCCTATAACTATGCGATATCGCCAGAGTTAAGCGATACCTACTGGAATAATCGCAATCTTATCTTCCGCGATAAAAAATGTTTGCTGGGGTGCAACATTTCTAATGTGAAGCGCTTGTGGTGATGCTGCTCTTGTTGTAGTATTGCCGTTGCCTAAAAATTTGGCGAGTGACCGCTTTCTACACAATGCGTCGCAAGCGCAGTTTTAATAACCGTTACTCGTAGAGTAAAAAGGGTACACTAAAGTCGTGCAAATATATGGGCATTTTTATACCCATTACTCGTAGAGTAGAAGGGTATACTAAGGTCGTGCAAATGTATGTAACAGGCAGAAGGAATCATTTCCGACTATATAAAGTATATATATTCTTGATCAGCATCAACAGCCGAGTCGATATAGCCATGTCCGTCTGTACGTCCGTCTGTATGAACACCTAGATCTCAGAGACTAGAAGAGCTAGAGCAACCAAATCGGAAATGTAGACTCCTATTGTCTTGCCGCAGATGATGTTTATTTCAAATTTTTGCCACGCCCACCGCCGCGCCCAAAAAAAAAATGTTGATTAACTCCCACAATTTTTAAGATATCGATCTCACATTTAAAACTTAGATTTATATTCGCAATATTTATAAGCCCTGAAGCCCTTTTCATCAAGATCGGATGATAAATAGCCGAGTTAAAAAATGTTGCAAGCTTTTCGGTTGTCCCACCTCAGGCACACATTAAACGGACCACGTCGGTCGGGTCGGGTCGGTCATGTCTCTCACACCCCCACCCCAAAAAATACTTTTAAAATTTTTTTAATGTAAATTATTCGTTCTTGGATCAAGTACTGAAACTCGTGAATCAAGAATTATTCATACTTGGATCAAGAGCTGGAACTCTTGAATCAGGAATGTCAGAATCAAAAAAATTCAAATAAAAGAGTATATTAAGTTTGTGCAAAAGTATGTAACAGGGAGAAGGAATCATTTCCGACCCTATAAAGTATATATATTCTTGATCAGCATCAACAGCCGAGTCGATATAGCCATGTCCGACTGTCTGTCTGTCCGTCCGTCTGTATGAACGCACAGATCTCAGAGATGGTAAGAGATAGAGGTTTGACATGTATGGGACAAAAACTTATTATACTTGCAGGCAGATCAAGTTTATTTTCAATTTTGCCACGCCCCCTCCTGCCCCCGCAATTTGAAAAAAACTTTATATCAGAATTGGTGAAAAAAGGCAGACTGACAAGTTTCAAAATTAGCTCAGCATTTACAGAAAACTTGAATAAAATAGCCATTTCATGTCCGATTTTTGCGTTTAAGGGCTTTTATTAAAGTTACACTTAGCAAAATAGATTTTAAGTGAATGCTTCATATTTATTTATCTAATCAACAAATTTCAAAATAACAGTTATTTTCGGTCCCTGATTTTAATTAAAAGATAAAAAACACTTAATTCACAAAAGTATCATGTACAATTTTTTAAATTAGATACAAATACATTGGTTAACGTATATACTATTTGTTGTTATGAACCTTTATGAAGCAAATGTTTATTCTCAGAAATGACTTCTTAATCGGGATTGTAATTATATCTAAATAGCATAATAGCATTTATAGTTTGATAGTCCAAGCGACTCCTGCGAGGGTTCATTATAAATTTTACTCCTGAAAACAAAATCTCAATGCTTACTTGTGTGAGTTGCACTGCAAGCATTACTTTTGATAATTCAAAAAGATCTGAAAATATTTATGAATTTTTTCTCACCATTCTTATATGTCTACCTTGCTTAGTAATCTTTTTTATACTCTGAGTATCGTTCATCCGATCTTTATCATTCCTTCAGCAAATCGATAAATAATTTTGATTACTAGATATCTCTAGAAGGTACGAACCATCTATCATCAAAACTGTGGAAGATACACGTTTTTCCAAATTGCGGGGGCTCGAGGGTGCGTGTCAAAAATTGAAAATAAACTTGATCTGCCTGCAAGTATAAGATTTATATGTCCCATACATGTCAAACCTCTATCTCTTATCATCTCTGAGATCTCTTCGTTCATACGGACGGACGGACAGACAGACAGACAGACAGACGGACATGGCTATATCGACTCGGCTGTTGATGCTGATCAAGAATATATATATACTTTATAGAGTCGGAAACGATTCCTTCTCCCTGTTGCACCTTTGCACAAACTTAATATACTCTGTGTACCTTCGGTACAGAGTATAATGAGAACTAGCTGCTGCCAAATTTGAACAGAAGTCGTGCATTTTTGGATCGGCTTAAATTGCCAGCATCCGAACAAATTGGCAGTGTAATATCACATATGTATAAGGAAAGATGAGGAAGGTAAAGATTTGGGTTAGCTGCACTCTCTCTTTCTGGTACGCTCTCTTTCCTTGATGCCCATTAGCAACAGTGCGGCGCAATGTATGTATGTAAAATGTTTATTGTACATACAGGGTGGCTGATGAATATTGCTATACAAAGAAACTCAAATAACTTTCTTTTTAGTGTATGGAAATAATTATACTCTGTACCGAAGGTACATAGAGTATATTAAGTTTGTGCAAAAGTCCTATAAAGTATATGAATTCTTGATCAGCATTAACAGCCGAGTCGATATAGCCATGTCCGTCTGTCTGTCTGTCAGTCCGTCCGTTCGTATGAACGAAGAGATCTCAGAGATGGTAACAGATAGAGGTTTGACATGTATGGGACATATATTTCTTATACTTGCTGGCAGATCAAGTTTATTTTCAATTTTTGATACGCACCCTCCCGCCCCCGGAATTTGTAAAAAACGTGTATCTTCCACAGTTTTGATAAACTGATAAAACAATAAAAAATGTTGAATAACTCCCACAATTTTTGAGATATCGATCTCAAATTTAAAACTTTGACTCTATAAGCCCTGAAATTTTCATCAAGATCGGATGATAAATAGCCGAGTTAAAAAATGTTGCATACTTTTCGGCTGGCAGCCACCTCAGGCACACAGGGAGGCTAATAAACATTTGTTTTCATGAGTAACGGGTATATCGAAGTCGGTTAAAGCCGACTTTAACTTACGCTCTCGTTTTTTTTTATTCATGTTTAAAGCTCATTCAATTTTATTAAATATAGCTCAATTAGTTTTAAAATTTATTGAATTTAAATGACCCCCCTGCTCGTTGGCGCATGTGTGGCACATTATCAAAGAGTTGTTCAGGCCAGACAATACAGCTTGATGAAACTGCACACCACACTGTGAAGCGAAGTGGATGCAATTCCTTCTCAAGGAGTATCTGTGGGTTGGAAGCACTCCATATTCGACAATTTTGTTTGTTTACGTTGCCGATCAAAATAGGCCTCATCAGACATAAAAATACAGTTTAACATGTTATCGTCCTCTTCCACCATTTAAAGCATCTTCTATCTAAATTCCAAGCGAAATAACAATTCTGTTGCGGTCAGTCTGCTAACCATTTGAATTTGCAATGACTGTCTGATGATACCCGTTTGAGCAGAATCAATGTCTAGATATGATTAGTGCTAAAAACATAAGTTTCCATGTACTTGTAGCACTTAGAGGATATAATAATCAACAAAAACAACAACAAAATTCAATTCTGAAACGAAATTTTATAACGGAAATTAGATTTTATATAAATTTGTCAAAAGTGTCTTTTTATAAGGAAAACTAAGCGACCTCCGTGCGTGTGAATTATGTAGGGGATTCTCAAAATTAGAACCAAAGCAAGAAACACAAACTTGAAATATTTTCATTGCATTTGCTTAAATATATTTTAAAGAAAAAACAAAAACAGACACATATAAACATACAAATGGCAACAATAACAACTCGCAAGGTTTCGAGCCGCATAAAACAAGATTCAATCAGATTAAAATGTAAGCGAAAATATGTGTATATCTCTCGCCCTCGATTTTTTTCTCTCACTCAGTCTTTCTTAATGTATAATCGAAGAGACGAGCGATGCTTTTAATTTCTTGGTAAATTTCCGTTCTGGACACGAAAACATAATATTTAAGGGAAAATTGGTTCGGCTTATTTCCTACCGATCACACGAAGTGCGAAGATTCGTGACACTATTCGCCCGACTTTTCGTTTCGGTTTCGTGTGGCCAGAACAGAGCCAAATTTTGAACATCCTCACGTGTTGCGTTTGTTTATATTTTGTATTTTAAAATTTCTGCTTTTATCCGAAAGGGGATAACGGTGTTGAACGGTTAGGGTATGTTGCTGTGGTTATTGGTGGGGGGGTGGTAGGTGTTAACTGGCCGTTTTTATACCCTTGCAAAGGGTATTATAATTTTGCCCAGAAGTTTGCAACGCATAGAAATATTCATTTCCGACCCCATAAACTATATATATTCTTGATCAGGGCGACGAGCTGAGTCGATTAAGCTTTGTCCGTCCGTCTGTCCGTCTGTCTGTCTGTCCGTCTGTCTGTCCGTCTGTCTGTCTGTCCGTCTGTCTGTCCGTCTGTTTCTACGCAAACTAGTCTCTCAGTTTTAAAGCTATCGAGCTGAAATTTTGCACAGAGTCTTCTTTTTACTGCACGCTGCTAATATGTCGGAACCGACCGGATCGGATGACTATATCTTATAGCTGCCATAGGAACCATCGGTCAAAAAATGGGTTTTAGTGAGCAAAACTTTTTTGTTCTTAATGTTAGCGTTCCCAAACACGGTCATTATTAATATTAAATGCTTTCAAACAGATTTGCAAACTTTGGTCAAAATCGGATGACCATATCTTATAGCTGCCATAGGACCGATCGGTCGGAAAATGGGTCTTACTGAGAAAAACTTTTTTGGTTTCAATGTTAGCATCCTCAAACTCGTCCCTTATTAATATTATATTCTTTCAAACAAATTTGGAAACTTTGGTCAAAATCGGATGACTATATCTTATAGCTGCCATAGGACCGATCGGTCGGAAAATGGGTCTTAGTGAAAAAAACATTTTTGTTTTCAAGTAAATCGTTCTTCAGGTTGGTGATTATTAATATTAAACGCTTTCAATATAATTTGAAAAAATTTGGTCGAAATCAGATGACTATATCTTCAGGCTGCCATTGGACTTATCTTTAAGAAAATGAGTCTTAGTGAGAAAAACTTTTTTGTTTTCAATTTTATCGTGCTTAAACTTGGCGAATGTTAATATGTTTTGTTGTTTATTGATATGTTTTCAAAAAGATTCGCAAAATTTGGTCGAAATTAGTTGTTGTTACAAAAGTTTTTGATTTTTATCTAAGCGTTCTTAAACTCTGTCATTTCAAAAACAGCTTTTGCAAGGGTATAAAAACTTCGGCACAGACGAAGTTAGCTTGGCCTTCTCGTTTGCTCATAACTTGAGTATCGTTCAACCGATCTTTATCATTCCTTCAGCATATCGATAAATAATTTTGATTAATAGATATCTCTAGAAGGTACGAACCATCTATCATCAAAACTGTAGAAGATACACGTGTTTTCCCAATTGCGGGGGCGGAAGGGTGCGTATCAAAAATTGAAAATAAACTTGATCTGCCTGCAAGTATAAGAAATATATGTCCCATACATGTCAAACCTCTATCTGTTACCATCTCTGAGATCTCTTCGTTCATACGAACGGACGGACTGACAGACAGACAGACGGACATGGCTATATCGACTCGGCTGTTAATGCTGATCAAGAATATATATACTTTAAAGGGTCGGAAACGATTCCTTCTCTCTGTTACATACGTTTGCACAAACTTAATATACTCTATGTACCTTCGGTACAGAGTATAAAAAATTATAAATAAAATTTAGCAACAATTACTTAATATCATTGAATAATTTAAGAAGTTATTAAATCATTATTTTAGTAGATACATTAAAATACTATTCAGCAATATCGACACGAGACCTGTCCGATAAACCAAACCTGAGAAATCCAGTTTTTCCATTTTTCCGTTTTTTACGATTTTTGAAATTGTTTATAAAATTAACAATATAAATAAAAAATAAAATTTTTGCAAAACCGCAAATTACGTTTTGGTGGGCATGTCGGGATCTAATTTCGGATTTTTTTTTTTTGAAATCAATAATGGTGAGTTTTTTAACTATTCAGTTTATAAAAGAATGACCCATATGCAAGAGATTTCATATAGTGTGAGTACGGATTTTCTTACAAAGTGTTCGAGTTCTTCTAATGTCAAACTAAACTTTCTTAAAAAAATCGTTAACTACCAAATTTAGAGTGTGTGCAGCACCTAGAGAAATATCGTAGGAATAGAGAACTTCTTGAATGATAGCAGTCAGATTACAAGGAATTACTATATTTCCTTGTATGTGCCGTTGGAAAACTAATTAATTTTGTAAACCAAACCTAATTTTTCGAAAAAGTGGTCCATTTCGGGTTCAGGTTCGAGGGGTCAAAAATTTTAGGGGTTCAGTTCATGATCCGGTTCGTCGGACCCAAAAAAGCCGAACCGAAGCCAGCCTTGATTAAAATAAATTCAAAATTCACCTTTCAATTTGTTCACAGTGGTATATCCTGTACTTATTAAATATGGGAAAAAGGGTATCACAAAGATGTGTGTTTTGAAACAAGTCTTTAATTTGACCATAGGTGGTATGTATTTAATAAAAACGAGAGCGTAAGTTAAAGTCGGCTCTAACCGACTTCGAAATACCCGTTACTCATGGAAAGAAACGTTTAATAGCCTTCCTGTGTGTCTGAGGCAGGACAGCCGAAAAGTATGCAACATTTTTTAACTCGGCTATTTATCATCCGATTTTGATGAAAATTGGAGGGCTTATCGATGTTGCGAATTTAAACTTAAGTTTTAAATTTGAGATCGATCGAAATTGTGGGAGTTATTCAACATTTTTTATTGTGGGGGCGGGGGTGGGCGTGGCAAAAATTTGAAATAAACTTGATCTGCGTGCAGACAATAGGAGTCTACATTTCAAAATTGGTTGCTCTAGCTCTTCTAGTCTCTGAGATCTAGGTGTTCATACAGACAGACGGACGGACGGTCGGACAGACGGACAGACGGACATGGCTATATCGACTCGGCTGTTGATACTGATCAAGAATATATATACTTTATATGGTCGGAAATGATTCCTTCTGCCTGTTACATACATTTGCACGACTTTAGTATACCCTTTTACTCTACGAGTAACGGGTATAAAAATGTGTGTGTGTCCTGTTCTTATATGTATATGTAACAGGGCTGCAAACCGGTTTTGAACCGAATCGAATTTGAACCCGTAATTCCGGCTTTTTTTTTACTGTGAACCAAACCCTGAACCGAGCCACGAGGACGAAAATAGATGAGCCCAAACCCGTTCCAAACCCAAGCTTTTGGTTCGGTTCAAAAAAAAAAAAGATTATACACATTAAAATTTATTTGGGTACCCTTCTATGTACGCAACAGCAGAGTCGACAATCAGAAATATAACAATACGGAAAGTCGGTCAAGGCAGACTATGATATACTTTGCACATGCGTATGTGAATATATGTATGCACTTTATAGGGTCAGAGATGCTTGGTTCTGGCGGTTACATACATTTGCACTAATATTCTTTGTACCTATGGTACAAAACATAAACAGACACCAAATCAGAGAAAACTGGCACAAATTTTTCATTTTACACATATACATATCAAAAAACTTCATTGCCAGCTTGCCATGAAGCTTTGCCTGCTTCGACTGTCCCCCTACACCTCTTCCCTACAAGCGAAAACTTCATGAAGTTGGCTTCACCGTGTAAATGCGGACTAGCAATGTATCTTGTCGTCAAGTGTATACCTATTGTATTGTTATTTCAAAAATATTGGGAAAAACGTGCAACAAACCAAGGTTCGTAGCACGTTTTAAGCAATATTTACAAAACTACAATACAATATGCATACACTGACGCATAAATACATTGTTAGACTGTATGACGTACATTATAATTGACGTGCGATGGGCGCTCGTTTGATGGATATGGACTTCCTTCATTGCTAGTGTATAAATCTTCAGTCCGATTTATTATGCTTTCTCGTATGCACTTTAATCAGTCTTTCACTCACAAAATCGAGCATCGATTGGTTGCTTTTCGGTTGCTTATTACTTTTTTCACAATGATTTGATCAAAAATGCCTTTGTTTTTTTTTGAAGGTGCCGCATTAAATTTGCTGCATGCCCGTCGGTCATATTTAGTTTACATTCGTGACATTCTGATTTATCAGTGCATACATGTACATTGTATGTAAATTTCGTATATATTCAATTTGTCGTTTTTGCTTCACACCTTCTCAGTCAAAACTTCTCAAACGAATTGAAATGTGAGTTTTTATTGTTCTGACTTGTGTGTTTTCTGTCTCTTTCTGTTTCGATTCTTCTTTGCGCCCAATTTTTGGCGAGTGGCTAGTGTTGCCAGTTTACCAATTTTTCCCACCGACTGTTAAAAATGCTAAAACTTAACAGAGATTAATTTAAAATAACTTAACAATGTCAAATAATTAGCTAGTATTGTAGGCTCTGGCAAAACTGAATAGATTCCGGCTTTCCAGCTTACAAAATAGCTATATCTGGTGAGAAAAATAGCTCAGTTGGCAACGCTGCTTGTGGCACACACTTCTGTTTGTATTCGGCTGACATGTTTCTGCAGTAGCATGCACCGGGTTGGTTAGATTGGCGCGTATGTATATGTATAAGATGAGAAATAAAACGTTCAATACATTGTGCATAGGTGTTTACATTGAATTTGTAGTATATTTCAAATTAATATCTCTGACTGGAAGTATTGTGTTCTATGTGTATGTAATATAAATTACGAATACGTATAAATGTATACATATGTACGTAGGTAGGCAAAGAAATACTACAGACAATGGCACGCTCTGATTCTTCACGTAGTCAAATTGTTTTACATATGTACATACATATATGTATGCATGTATGTTAATAACCATTGGGAGTGCGAAAAGTAGAAAATAACAAATCGAAGACATTTTTTTTGATTCGAACCAAAAGCTTGGGTTCGGGTTCATATATTTTCGTCCTCGTGGTTCGGTTCAGGGTTTGGTTCACAGTAAAATAAAGCCGGAATTCCGGGTTCGAACCGGTTCGGTTCAAAACCGGTTTGCAGCCCTCGTTTTGATAATAAAAAAAATTCTCAAAAATTATTAGGTGATAGTCCTTTGTCTCCTCTGGTTTTTTTATTTTCAGTTTTTCGATATATAAAAGTTACAGCCCAAAAATGTTCGATCTTTTTTTATACCCTTGCAAAGGGTATTATAATTTTGCCCAGAAGTTTGCAACGCATAGAAATATTCATTTCCGACCCCATAAACTATATATATTTGATCAGGGCGACGAGCTGAGTCGATTGAGCTTTGTCCGTCCGTCTGTCTGTCTGTCTGTCCGTCTGTCTGTCCGTCTGTCTGTCCGTCTGTTTCTACGCAAACTAGTCTCTCAGTTTTAAAGCTATCGAGCTGAAATTTTGGGTCTTAGTGAAAAAAACTTTTTTGTTCTTAATGTTAGCGTTCCCAAACACCGTCATTATTAATATTATATGCTTTCAAACAGATATGCAAACTTTGGTCAAAATCGGATGACCATATCTTATAGCTGCCATATGACCGATCGGTCGGAAAATGGGTCTTACTGAGAAAAACTTTTTTGGTTTCGCTGTTAGCGTCCTCAAACTCGTCCCTTAATAATATTATATGCTTTCAAACAGATTTGCAAGCTTTGGTCAAAATCGGATGACTATATCTTATAGCTGCCATAGGACCGATCGGTCGAAAAATGGGTCTTAGTGAAAAAAAAATATTTTTTTTCAAGTAAATCGTTCTTAAGATCGGTGATTATTAATATTAAACGCTTTCAAACTAATTTGAAAAATTTGGTCGAAATCAGATGACTATATCTTCAGGCTGCCATAGGACTTATCGGTCGGAAAATGAGTCTTAGTGAGAAAAACTTTTTTGTTTTAAATTTTATCGTTCTTAAACTTGGCGATTGTTAATTTGATATGTTTTCAAAAAGATTCGCGAATTTTGGTCGAAATCAGACGTTCATCTGACGGAAAAAGGATTTTAGTTACAAAAGTTTTTGATTTTTATCTAAGCGTTCTAAACTCTGTCATTTCAAAAACAGCTTTTGCAAGGGTATAAAAACTTCGGCACAGACGAAGTTAGCTTGGCCTTCTCGTTTTTGCATAATATTTACCATTCAAATTTCTTATATTTTGAAAATAACAAAGTAGCTATTTTGAAAAAAAAGAGTGAACATTAAAAAGTTTTTTTACACATATGTACATAAGCAAAACCATGAAGCGTGCACGCATCCACGTGCATGATACAACAAAGAAGGTATGGCCTTCTTTCAGAGTGCCCTCTGCTCGGGCCACAAAATATCAGTCTTCAATTGACACTTAAACCGAAAGGTTGTGTTAGCGCACGTTTTTATATTCTGCACCAAAGGAACACAAATTATAAAAAGTTTGTGCAAAAGTATGTAACAGGGAGAAGGAATTTATTTTCAATTTTTGACACGCCCCCTCCCGCCCACGCAATTTGGAAAAACGTGTATCTTCCACAGTTTTGTGGATAGATGTTTCTTTCCTTCTACAGATATCTAGTAATCAATATTTTAGACAAAGTTACAGCTGGCTGGCTCGAGGTCTTTGGTTGAGTATAAATATTTATAACCAGCATAAATCAACAGACATTAATTACAACATTTTCGAAAAGCAATTGGGTATGTCCGTACAACGATCGCTGTTTCTAGAATAACCAAATTCTCTCTCAAGTTATGAGCAAAAAACGGCCAGATAACACAAAAAGTTTCGTTTTGGTCCGAATAGATATAAGAACGAGCGCGTAAGTTAAAGTCGGCTCTAATCGACTTCGAAATACCCGCTACTCATGGAAAGATACTTTTAATAGCCTTCCTGTGTGTCTGAGGTGAGACAGCCGAAAAGTATGCAACATTTTTTAACTCGGCGATTTATCATCCGATCTTGATGAAAATTTCAGGGATTTTAGATATGGAGAATATAAATGTAAGTTTTAAATTTGAGATTGATATCTTAACAAGAAAGAAAGTCGCTCAAGCCCGACTATAACATACTCTGTACGCTTAACGTCGCAGCTCGCATTTGCTCACGAGTTATACGAGCTCATCTCTAAGTTTCACTCTTTCTCTCTCTTTTCTCTCTCTCTCTCTCGCTAAGATTGCCGTTCAATAGAATGCTGTGGTGATGGGTGGGGTGGTGGTGGGTGTTTACTGGCCGTTGTTTGGTCATAACTTGAGTATCGTTCATCCGATCTTTATCATTCCTTCAGCAAATCGATAAATAATTGTTTACAAGGTATCTCTAGAAGGTACGAATGATCTATCTTCAAAACTGTAGGAGTTGTGACGTTTTTTTCAAAATTGCGGTCTGATCTGCCTGCAAGTATAAGAAATATATGCCCCATACATGTCAAACCTCTATCTCTTACCATCTCTGAGATCTCTTCGTTCATACGGACGGACGGACAGACAGACAGACGGACAGACGGACATGGCTATATCGAATCGGCTGTTGATGCTGATCAAGAATATATATACTTTATAGGGTCGGAAATGATTCCTTCTGCCTGTTACATACACTTGCACGACTTTAGTATACCCTTTTACTCTACGAGTAACGGGTATAAAAAGTTTGATCCCGATCGGACAACATTTAGTGGACGCGCGCGCGATATTTTGAAATACATGGGAAATATATGGGATAGTGTGTGTAATGGTATTTAATTCAGTTAGGGTAATATCTTATCAGCATTTTAAATATATATGTTGCATATTTGAGCGTAGACTTGCTCATAATCAGACCAAAACAGCAAATTTTTCTCATTTTTTTTATTTTATCTCATTAAAGATAACACTTCTCGGCAGCATTTTTCCCCAATGCGCCAAACCAACTTTTTCTAATGTAAATTGGCCCACTGATGACGAAAATTTTATTGAAAATGGGATAAGGGGATCCTGGAGTTGTGCAGTTGTGTTACAGCCAGAAGGAAGCTTCTCCGACCCTATAAAGGATATATATTCTTGATCAGCATCAACAGCCGAGTCGATATAGCCATGTCCGCCTGTCCGTCCGTCCGTCTGTCCGTCCGTCCGTCTGTCCGCGTGTCTGTATGAACACTTAGATTTCAGAGACTAGGAGAGCTAGAGCAACCTAATTTGAAATCTAGACTCCTATTGTCTGCACGCAGATCAAGTTTTTTTCAAATTTTTGCCACGCCCACCCCCGCCCCTACAATAAAAAATGTGGTATAACTCCCACAATTTTTAAGATATCGATCTCAATTTCAAAACTTACATGTATATTCGCAACATCTATAAGCCCTGAAATTTTCATCAAGATCGGATGATAAATTGTAGAGTTGAAAAAATGTTGCATACTTTTCGGCTGTACAACTTCAGGCACACAGAAAGGCTATTAAACATTTCTTTCCATGAGTAACGGCTATATCGAAGTCGGTTAGAGCCGTCGTTAACTTACGCTCTCGTTTATAAATTTTTTGGTGAAAATAGACAAAACTGTGTGTGTGGTCGTCCCTTCCTTCCTGCCCCGCCCGCCCCTCCAGAGAACACCACCCTGGAGGAGGCTCGACCTTGTCTATAACAAGTGATTGGAAAGGTACCCAATTTTCGTACCTAGGTAAAGTACAATGTAAATGTCAAAAAATATACCTAGGTAAGGTAAAAGGTATCTGGAATTTTCAGTACCTAGGTAAAGGTAAAGGTAAAGGTATCAAAAAGGTACTTTTAAATTAAACAGCATTGTTCACCAATTTACATTAGTAATAAATAGACATCGGATTTTATGCACTTTTTTAAATGAAGATTGATTGAGGTGAAAATTTGGATTTATACTAATTTAATAACCCACTTTACATTGAAAACTGCATATTCAATATATGCAAATTTTGCATATTTAGATCATTTATCAATACAATTAAGATGTGTGGAATCAGAACTTAAGTCGGACATGCGGTTCAAAATATGCAAATATGCAAAATCCGATGTCTAGTAATAAATATTAACTGTACGGGCTTAAATAAAACTATAAGGTTTAATAATGGAACATTTTAATTTCAAATGAAGTTATATTATTAAAATGTTTCTCATGAATCATCTGGTTTTTTTAAAAGAACAAGAATTTCGTCACCCATTCTATTTCATTTTGGTGTAGGTATTTGACCTCTTGTCTTAAAATTCTTTCAATTGGGACAGACCTTGGCAAAATGGTATTATACATATAAAAAACATTGCAATTGTTTTTATACTTAAGTATAGATTTAAAAGATTTGCATAATCGGGAAGATAACTAAGACTTCCAATTCAATCTTAGAACTTTCATAACATTTCTCAGTTTTATCCAATCTTCCATTTCTGGTATCGTAAAAGTCTTCAAAATTCTTTGAAGTTGAACTCTCATTGACAGCAGTTTCCAAATTTTCCGTAATTGCTTTAACAAGCCAATCTTTAAAACACTTTGTAATTTTGTTGTTTTTATTTAGAACTTGAAGGCTATTATTTCCAAAATTCGTTGAATACTGTCATGAAAACTGATCCATCTGGTGCTGCTACTGTTGTCAACTTCATCTGCTTCTACTACGGATCTGCTAACAGCATTCCAAGTTGCCATTGCATTCCCTAAGGTAGACTTGTATAACCGTTTAAATAATGTGTTTGGTAGAGCCTTTTCAGCATATTTCGTAACAACTAAGCTCAAAGCGTTTGATGCGCAATTCTGCAATTCGTACCATACAATCACATCTTAGAGACAATGAGCGCGTTCACCAGCACACACCAATTATCTAACATAAATCATCAATCAAAAAACGAGAGCGTAAGTTAAAGTCGGCTCTAACCGACTTCGATATACCCGTTACTCATGGAAACAAATGTTTATTAGCCTTCCTGTATGCCTGAGGTGGGTCAGCCGAAAAGTATGCAACATTTTTTAACTCGGCTATTTATTATCCGCCAGATATTAATAGACATTTGTCAATTACTAAATCCCAACATAAATGACTCCAAATTCATCACGATAAACAGATCAGACAACAAAACTTTTGAAAACGTCGGTCAAGCCCGACTATTACATACTCTGCACCCTTAATGTCGTAGCTCGAATTTGGTCACGAGTCAAACGGCCAGTTAACACACAACGCACAACGCAGTGCGCTCTCTAAGTCTCTCTCTCTCTCTCTCTCTCTCTCTCTCTCTCTCACTAAGATTGCTGCTGAACGCAATGCTTAGGTTATGGGTGGGGTGGGTGGTGGGCGTTAACTGACCGTTTTTTGCTCATAACTTGAGTATCGTTCATCCGATCTTTATCATTCCTTCAGCAAATCGATAAATAATTTTGAGTACTAGATATCTCTAGAAAGTACGATCCATCTATCATCAAAACTGTAGGAGATATGACGTTTTTTCCAAATTGCGGGGGCGTGAGGGGGCGTGGCAAAAATTGAAAATAAACTTGATCTGCGTGCAGACAATAGGAGTCTACATTTCAAATTTGGTTGCTCTAGCTCTTCTAGTCTCTGAGATCTAGGTGTTCATACAGACAGACGGACGGACGGACAGACGGACAGACGGACAGACGGACAGACGGACATGGCTATATCGAATCGGCTGTTGATGCTGATCAAGAATATATATACTTTATATGGTCGGAAATGATTCCTTCTGGCTGTTACATACATTTGCACGACTTTAGTATACCCTTTTACTCTACGAGTAACGGGTATAAAAAGTGTTTGGCTGCTGGTGAACGTGTTTGATAGAATTTTAAGGTAACAGAGTCATCGATATATTTTTGTTGGCGGAAGTTTTAAATTTTTGGCAACTAATAGCTAAATAAAATTTAGAACAGACTGTTAAATTTATATGAACGTCGTCAATAGCAGCTACTGCTCCTAGAATCCCCTTGAATTTTTCTCAAAACATTGTTAGCCATTTAATATTTGTTGCAATCCCGGCGAGAATGTACACAACAAACTCGAATATCTGATGGCCAGATCTTTTTCCTATATCTAAACGGTCATTTAGTAATATGAAGAACTACTGTGTTTTGCCAGCAGACAAATTACATAACGCAATTACTTTCGCAATTAGTTCATCCGGGGCAACGCAAAAAAGGGTCTGCAAATGTTCATTTTAATAAAGTATTTAATGGGCAATGAGCTGAGAGTCCTTAACGATGCACGGGACATCATGAAATAATCCTCGATTTTGTCCATTCTTTATTATTGTACTGTCTTGTACTGGGCTGCTTCTTTTTGAATAGGCGGCTTTTCGAGCTTTCCTCCTCCGCAACAACCAGTTAAGACTTCAGGGCCTTGCACGAATTTCCGTGATTTACTTGGAAATCCACGTCCTCTGCCAATTCATTAATTAACAACAAAGAGATTTCCACATTCATTCTGCATTTGTCTAGACAAAATTACTTGTTTGTTTACAACTGACAGCTGTGTGCTATCGATAAGAAAACACAATCAAGCAATTCTAACAAACTATTTCTTTGATGTATTAACATCTAACACAATCACGAAAATTAGCATTCATGATTGCACATCACGCCTGTTCACCAGCACAATCTAACAAAAATGGTCGATTTTTTGTCATCGATTTATGCTGGTGAACGCGCTCAATGAACACCTCGTTGTTTTAGGCGATTTTAATCTGCCCAATGTGGCTATGGGTGCCTCTTGATAACTCGAATATTTTAGTTCCGACGAGTCCGCACGACTTCGTCCATGATATCATAGACCTTTCGTTGAGTCAAGTTAATTCAATTTACAACAATAATGGCAAGCTTCTGGACCTAGTATTCGCCTCTGAATTCTCTAACCCCTGGGTCATTAGAATCGACCCTCTTTCTACCCCTGAAGATGCCTATCATCCAACTCTTGAGGTAGCCTTGGAGATTTCCACCTTTTTAGAGACTGCATCTGAGCTTGAGCCTAGAACATGTCGCCTTTTCCGTAAAGCCAATTTTTTGTGCTAAATCAACACCTTTCGCAGGTTGATTGCTCTTTTCAAGATTCTGTTGCTAGTCCAGTCATCATAATTGACTTGTTTTACCGCTCGCTTAATTCTGCATTTGACTTGTACGTGCCTTGTTCCTCATTATCGGTAGCACCGCGTAAGCCACCCTGGTTTACTCGCAGATTATCTAATCTCAAAAATGTGAAAAACAGACTACATAAAAAATATAAGAGGACTGGACAACTGGCGGATCATTCCCGATACGTTGCCGCTCAGTCGGACTTTCTTATTCACAATTCTGAATGTTATCAAGGATCTGTTTAGGTGTACAAATGAATTTAAGGAGACCCCTAAGCAATTCTTTTCATTTGTCAACTCTAAACGTAAAACTTCTCATTTTCCTCCCTCTCTTCGGTATAATACCACCACTGCATTCAACGATGCTGACATTTCCAACTTATTTGCTGATTTTCTCCAAACAACCTACTCTTCTTCTGTGTATAAAACTTCAGCTCATTACCCTTACTCTATTCTGCACTCGGAAGGCATTTTTATGCCAGTTGTTAATGAAAGCACTGTGTTGGAAAATCTTAAACTTGTAAAAACTTCCTTCTCTTCCGGTCCGGACGAAGTTCCTAGCTGTGTTCTCAAGAATTGTGCAAATGCTTTATGCAAGCCTCTTTCTAAAATTTTTCAATTATCTCTACACCATAGCGGTTTTCCTGCTATCTGGAAGGAATCCTTCATTTTACCTTTTCATAAAAAAGGAAGTAGAACTGATATTCAGAATTGTCGTGGGATAGCAAAACTTTGTGCCATACCCAAACTTTTTGAATTGGTTATAACTTCTCAGCTGCAGCTCCAGTGTTGCTCTCTTATGTCTCCATCTCAGCGCGGGTTTATGAAGCGCCGGTCTACATCAACAAATCTTCTCTAGTTTACTTCCATAATAACGGTCGGATTCAAGCTGAAAAATCAGTCATATGTTATTTTCACAGATTTTAGCAAGGCATTTGATTCAGTTAATCACCTTTTGCTTTTAAAGAAATTATCACTTTCAGGTTTTCCTAACCCTTTAGTCAACTGGATTTCAATGTACTTGGCAAACCGCACAAAAAAGTATTATTTAACAACACTCTCTCCAAGTGTGTTTACGTCACTTCCGGAGTTCCTGAAGGGAGTCACCTAGGACCGTTGCTTTTTGGATTATTCATAAACGACCTTCCTTCTGTCATTGAAAATTCTCATGTGTTAATGTATGCAGACGATGTTAAAATATGTATGCAGCTCACAGACTCCGATTTACATTGTCTGTTGCAAAACGACATTAACCACCTTCAAT
This sequence comes from Lordiphosa magnipectinata, assembly GCA_037044535.1. NCBI lineage: Eukaryota > Metazoa > Arthropoda > Insecta > Diptera > Drosophilidae > Lordiphosa > Lordiphosa magnipectinata. The sequence continues at coordinate 88,335 of JBAMBO010004434.1, forward strand.
CTTGGTGCATTAACAACTTGCTGTACCTTAACCACTCTAAGGGCCGTTTTCTCATGTTCATGTTTTTGCTCAAATCGAAATCCATCTAGATTTTCCAACTAGATGGCTTTTGTTCAATTGGTTGTCTCATGTAGGTTGATTATAAATTCGGGCATTTGCGTCACGGTCACACCGGGAGGGCTGGAATGGTATAATACTAGGTTGGCAGCACCTCTGCAGTCGGCTGAGTCTTGTCTTTTTTATTGCGCGCCAATTTTAAAAATTAAAGCAAGAATTTTACAGAGGAGGAGAAGGTTTTTCTTTTGGAACGTCTTGTTACTATGATGGGATATTAAACCGTAGGTCGAAAGCTATGTTCACACAGGCAAATAATTTGGAAAAATTTTCATGAAAATTGGGCTATATGCCAAATTGTGGAACTTTCCGGCCATAATTGATCAAATTATTTGCGTATGGAACCACAGTTTAAGTTTTTAATCCTGTAAAATCTTTAATCATGGCTATTTTTATCAAAATTTTGCCAAATTATTTGGATGTGTAAACTTAGCTTAAGCAATGAACTAGGGGAATCAGAATGTGCATCTGTAATTTCAGCAATGTCTGCGGTGTTCTTATATTAAAGGCACATCCAATATTTTCCATTTTTGGTTTACTTAATAACAATTCAGACTTTCAGACTGACAGACAATTCAGACTGTTTTTAGCAGCAGTTGTTTTTTGTTTTCAAATATTTTCCAGTGTGACCATATGCGCGGATACACAAAAATACTTAATTTGCATAAGAATGTAGATGGTTTTAAAATCAATTAGGGTGAAGTAGATTGCTGCGAATGTCATCTAGATTGTTAGCATTGAACATGAGCAAAGCAAATGCAGCAAATCTAGGTGGATTTGCTGCATTTGCTTTGCTCATGTTCAATGCTAACCATCTAGATGAATTTCGTAGCAATCTACTTGAACCTCATTGATTTCAAATCCATCTACATGGTTATGCAAATTAAGTATTTTTATGTATCCGCGCATATGGTCACACTGAAAAATATTTGAAAACAAAAAACAACTGCTGCTAAAAACAGTAAAGTCCGAATTGTTATTAAGTAAACTATAAATGGAAAATATTTAATATACAAGAAAACCTGCAGACATTGCTGAAATTACAGATGCACATTCTGATTCCCCTAGTTCATTGCTTAAGCTAAGTTTACACATCCAAATAATTTGACTAAATTTTGATAAAAATAGCCATGATTAAAGATTTTACAGGATTAAAATCTTAAACTATACTTCCACGCAATAAATACGCAAATAATTTGATCAAATATGGCCGGAAAGTTCCACAATTTGGCCTATATAGCCCAATTTTCATGAAAATTTGTCCAAATTATTTACCTGTGTGAGCATAGGATTCGATTGCAAAGGTGCTGCCAACCTAGTATTAGAGGTATTAGGTTGGCAGCACCTCTCCACTCGGCTGAATTTTGTCTTTTTTATTGCGCGCCAATTTTAAAAATTAAAGCAATAATTTTACAGAGAAGGAGAAGGTTTTTCTTTCGGAACGACTTGTTACTATGATGGGAGATTAAGCAGTAGGTCGAAAGCTATGTTCACACAGGCAAATAATTTGAACAAATTTTCATAAAAATTGGGCTATGTAATCCAAATTGTGGAACTTTCCGGCCATATTTGATCAAATTATTTGCGTATGGAACCATAGTTTAAGTTTTTAATCCTGTAAAATTTTTAATCATGGCTATTTTTATCAAAATTTAGCCAAATTATTTGGATGTGTAAACTTAGCTTAAGCAACGAACTAGGGGAATCAGAATCTGCATCTGTAATTTCAGCAATGTGTGCAGGTGTTCTTGTATATTAAAGGCACATCCAATATTTTCCATTTTTGGTTTACTTAATAACAACAGTTAACAGCAGTTATTTTTTGTTTTCAAATATTTTCAGTGTGACCATATGCGCGGATGCATAAAAATACTTAATTTGCATAAGAATGTAGATGGTTTTCAAATCAATCAGGGTCAAGTAGATTGCTACGAAATTCATCTAGATGGTTAGCATTGAACATGAGCAAAGCAAGTGCAGCAAATCCACCTAGATTTGCAAAAACACTAACATGAGAAAACGGCCCTAAATGTAGTGCTATGTCCTTTTACCGCTCTGCCCCATTTATGGGTAACTATTCCCTGGGCCCGCACAACCTGGAGCGCATACATGCTGTAACAGACCTTGGCGTATTATTCAGCCATAATATGAACTTTTCTCTTCACATTGGGATTATCGTTAGCAAAGCCAAAGGGGTGTTCGCATTTGTTAAACGTTGGTCTAAAGAGTTTGATGACCCATACACCACTAAGCTTCTTTACGTCTCACTTGTCCGACCTATACTTGAGTACTGCTCATGCGTATGGTCACCACAGTATGCAACATACCAGGGCCTTATTGAGTCGGTGCAGAAACAATTTCTCCTGTTCGCCTTACGTGGACTAAACTGGGAACAACACCGTCGACTGCCATGGTATGTGGACAGACTTCGTCTATTAAGCCTACCGTCTCTGCAAGATCGTAGCATCTGTCATGGAGTTATGTTCCTTCATAAACTAATAAATGGCCATATTGATTCTTGTTTTCTTTTGAGCCATATTAATTTTTCAATCCCAGCTAGATCTACACGACAGTTCCGACCAATTTTCTTATATATAAGTAGATCTAATTTCGAATCTCACGACCCGTTTCGAATTATATGCACGTTGTATAACGATTTATACCATTTGTTAAATTCTGAGGGTTCGATGTTGGATAATGTTTCTAATATTTTCATATACTTATCTTCCCAGAGATTGTAAAACTTTGCCTCCGCCCACCTGATGTGAGTCGAAGCACATCATAAAAATGTTCTCCTAAAACGGACGGAGGCGGGATTAGGATTAACTATAACATACTCTGTACCCTTATACTCGCATTTGCTCACGAGTCAAACGGCCAGTTAACACCCCCCACCCCCGCCACCCATAACCACAACGTTCAGTTCAAGAGAAGCAATCTTAGGGCCGTTTTCTCATGTTCATGTTTTTGCTCAAATCGAAATCCATCTAGATTTTGCATCTAGATGGTTTTTGTGCAATTGGTTGTCTCATGTAGGTTGATTATAAATTCGGGCATTTACGCCACGGTCACACCGGGAGGGCTGGAATGGTCAAATACTAGGTTGGCAGCACCTCTGCACTCGGCAGAATTATGTTTTTTTTTATTGAGCGCCAATTTTAAAAACTAAAGCAAGAATATTACAGAGGAGGAGAAGGTTTTTCTTTTGGAACGACTTGTTACTATGATGGGAGATTAAGCAGTAGGTCGAAAGCCATGTTCACACAGGCAAATAATTTGGAAAAATTTTCATGAAAATTGGGCTAAATATGCCAAATTGTGGAACTTTCCGGCCATATTTGATCAAATTATTTGCGTATGGAACCACAGTTTAAGTTTTTAATCTTGTAAAATCATTAATCATGGCTTTTTAATCAAAATTTAGCCAAATTAGTTGGATGTGTAAACTTAGCTTAAGCAATGAACTAGGCGAATTAGAATGTGCATCTTTAATTTCAGCAATGTCTGCAGGTGTTCTTATATAATATATTAAAGGCACATCCAATATTTTCCATTTTTGGTTTACTTAATAACAATTCAGATTTTACTGTTTTTAGCAGCAGTTGTTTTTTGTTTTCAAATATTTTCCAGTGTGACCATATGCGCGGATACACAAAAATACTAAATTTGCATAAGAATGTACATGGATTTGAAATCAATGAGGTTGAAGTAGATTGCTACGAAATTCATCTAGATGGTTAGCATTGAACATGAGCAAAGCAAATGCAGCAAATCCACCTAGATTTGCAAAAACACCAACATGAGAAAACGGCCCTTAGTGAGAGAGAGAGAGAGAGAACTATTAGAGCGCACAAGATAAGATTGACTCTATTGAACGGTTATGGAATGTTGCTGTGGTTATGGGTGGGGGGGTGGGTGGTGTTAACTGGCCGTTTTTTGCTCATAACTTGAGAATCGTTCATCTGATCTTTATCATTCCTTCAGCAAATCGATAAATAATTTTGATTACGTATGTGGGGTTTGGTGACCTGTTTTTGATTTTAGTCAATGTTACAACTGGCTAGCTCAAGGTCTTTTTTGGTTGATTATAAGCCTTTTTATAACCAACACAAACCAACAGATATTAATTAACAACATTTTGGAATAGCAATTGGGTATGTCCGTACAACGATCGCTGTTTCCAGAATAACCAAATTCTCTCATCAGCGGACTTGTTTTGCTGTTCACACTTCAACCAAACATCCAGTTAGTATTTATACTCTGAAAAGGGGCGAATAAAGACATAGGAATTACACTATTATAAATTCGCAGCCCGAATTTCGGCTATGGTTTTTTGTTTGAAGGTGTTTGTTTACCAATTTGTTGATTACTAGATATCTCTAGAAGGTACGAACTATCTATCATCAAAACTGTGGAAGATACACGTTTTTTCCAAATTGCGGGGGCGGGAGGGTGCGTATCAAAAATTGAAAATAAACTTGATCTGCCTGCAAGTATAAGAAATATATGTCCCATACATGTCAAACCTCTATCTCTTACCATCTCTGAGATCTCTTCGTTCATACGGACGGACGGACGGACAGACGGACATGGCTATATCGACTCGGCTGTTAATGCTGATCAAGAATATATATACTTTATAGGGTCGGAAACGATTCCTTCTCCCTGTTACATACTTTTGCACAAACTTAATATACTCGATGTACCTTCGGTACAGGGTATCAAAAAAAAAATGTTGTATACCCTTGCAAAGGGTATTATAATTTGGCCCAGAAGTTTGCAACGCATAGAAATATTCATTTCCGACCCCATAAACCATATATATTCTTGATCAGGGCGACGAGCTGTGTCGATTGAGCTTTGTCCGTCCGTCTGTCTGTCTGTCTGTTTCTACGCAAACTAGTCTCTCAGTTTTAAAGCTATCGAGCTGAAATTTTGCAGAGTCTTCTTTTTACTGCACGCTGCTAATATGTCGGAACCGACCGGATCGGATGAGTATATCTTATAGCTGCCATAGGAACCATCGGTCAAAAAATGGGTCTTAGTGAAAAAAACACTTTTTTTTTCTTAATGTTAGCGTTCCCAAACACCGTCATTATTAATATTTTATGCTTTCAAACAGATATGCAAACTTTGGTCGAAATCGGATGACCATATCTTATAGCTGCTATATGACCGATCGGTCGGAAAATGGGTCTTACTGAGAAAAACTTTTTTGGTTTCAATGTTAGCATCCTCAAACTCGTCGCTTATTATTATTATATGCTTTCAAACAGATTTGCAAACTTTGGTCAAAATCGGATGACTATATCTTATAGCTGCCATAGGACCGATCGGTCGGAAAATGGGTCTTAGTGAAAAAAGTTTTTTTTTTCAAGTAAATCGTTCTTAAGGTCGGTGATTATTAACATTAAACGCTTTCAAACTAATTTGAAAAATTTGGTCGAAGTCAGATGACTATATCTTCAAGCTGCCATAGGACTTATCGGTCGGAAAATGAGTCTTAGTGAGAAAAGCTTTTTTGTTTTCAATTTTATCGTTCTTAAACTTGGCGATTGTTAACTTGATATGTTTTCAAAAAGATTCACGATATTTGGTCGAAATCAGATGTTCATCTGACGGAAAATGGATTTTAGTTACAAAAGCTTTTGATTTTTATCTAAGCGTTCTTAAACTCTGTCATTTCAAAAATCAGCTTTTGCAAGGGTATAAAAACTTTGGCACAGACGAAGTTAGCTTGGCCTTCTCGTTTATATTATTATGTTGACAGCTAAATTTGTCAACTCTATTAAATAAATACAAATACAGGGCGGTATCCACGGGTCGCCAAAAAATTTCTTGTGAAAAGGTTGATATTCCGCATATTCTTAACAGAGTCTGCTAAGCCTATGTTAATACCACGATAACACAATTTACTCTGCCGATAAACGTTTCAAAGAAACCTTGCGCTGCTCTGGCGCTGTTAAATATGCCCGCGAACTTACAAGCAACAACACCTTGCAGGATTATGAATATAACATATTTAATGTGCTATTTTAATATATTTTTATTATTAAATGAAATTAATAATAAATTAATTGTTATCATTATGACAGTTCGATGTAGTCCCGAGCAGCGGCACTTAATGAACACCTCGCACTTGGCTGCCATGGCAAAGATTTCGTTCATATTGATTGGAAAGTAATTCGCGCATTTTTGGCGATTTGCCTCCGTAAAGTTGGTCAGGTCATGATGATCTTCTGGATGTACTGCTGTAGCATGTGTGACTTGGCGGCAAATATAGCTCCGCTGAACTCGAAAATGGTATTGGGCAGCGGTCCCTGGGTGGTCACATAGCACTTGGCCACGTAGTCGGGGCCCTGTCAGGGAAACGTTAGGAAATGGAATTGATTTATAAAGTTGAAGTTTGGTTCGCCCATTTCTTACCTTGATAAAATTGGCATTGATGTAGGGCACATCCTCATTGCCCGATCCGCTTTTGCTCGGTCACCTTCAGGGGTCATTTTAGGCTGCACTATCCGCTATACTACCGCTTGATAGGAGGCCAGCAGTTCGCTGTCCACTGAACTGGGAGCGGGCATTTGGTTTGTGGCCGTTTTACTGTCGCGATCATTGAGCACCGGCGGCTGTTCAATGATATTCATTTTGGTCTGCTAGCTGTGATCGAAGACATAGTTGAGGCGAATCAAATCGAACTGATTGAGGGGACTGGAGTGTGAAGAGTTTGAATGCTGGCCAAATAGATTTTAAGCTCCTCGCTTGTGGTTTGTGGTGACAGGAGACGCCACATGATGTTGCAGACCGTGCTCCGGTCCGCCGGTGTTCTCTGGCGGGCTTATCCGCCAAGTCCCGCACCTCGCTCCTCACTTTCATGGCGTTTATTAAATTCAGCTTGCCCGCCATAGAAAGTGCCATTAGGCGACGCTTTCTGCAGGAATCTTTTTTTTTCATTTTCAATTTGGCCATTCAATTTCGCAGCACAAATTAGAATAAAAACCTATTTTGTTCACGTCACGGCAAAAAAGAGGCGTTAACAGCACTTAAAACACTTAACAGCACTTGAACAAGACGTAGTGGTAAACGTAAGAATTTCTCGCGATTGGTAGAAACCGAATTTAAAACGGCCACACACAAAAATTCCTTAGCAGTTTTTTTTATATGGAGTTTTTCATTTCGCGACCGATTTCGTAGCCATGGACAGCGCCCTTACAAATAAAGTGCCGTGGAAAAATGATTTCAGCATCAGCTGAACTATCCCGCTCTATTACCTTTAAATCAGACTAGTCTGAAAACTCGGGCTTCACGTGTTTCCTTCAAAACTGTAGAAGCTGGATTCATTTTCTGCAACTGTTTAACATTTGGATATCTCTAAGTCGGTAATTTGCTTTGAACTTTAGCAATTATTTCATGTGTGCTTAAATGCGAGCTCGAGAGAATGACGATGCAGATTGCTATCTATATGGCGGCCGGTTACACGAAATTAACTTTTGTTATTGGAACTCCAGATATCGGCAGTCGTACATATACAATGAGAATTTTGAAAAATACCGGAGATATTTTTCTTATACAGTCGTGCTCCCATTTTCGCGTGTGTAATTTAAGATTTTGGGAAATTTTGTCTATAAATGTTTTCGAAAGTGAAAATGGAAGCTCGACTTATAGTCCGCCTTCCTCTTATCTAGCATGGATCGTATAGTTTTTGAACAGGGAATGTTTACCGGACGTCCAGTCAAAGCTACAAACAGGTCCCTAATACTTTTCTTTTCAATGTAAGAGGTACACAAAATATATATCTAGGTATGTAACTACACAGAAACAAGAAAGAAAGTCGGTCAAGCCCGACTATAACATACTCTGTACCCTTAACGTCTCAGCTCGCATTTGCTCACGAGTTATACGCGCTCATCTCTAAGTTTCACTCTCTCTCTCTCTCTCTCTCTCTCTCTCACTAAGATTGACGTTCAATAGAATGCTGCGGTGGTGGGTGGGGTGGTGCTGGGTGTTTACTGGCCGTTTTTTGGTCATAGCTTGAGTATCGTCCTCATCCGATCTTTATCATTCCTTCAGCAAATCGATAAATAATTTTATTTACAAGGTATCTCTAGAAGGTACGAACGATCTATCTTCAAAACTGTAGGAGATATGACGTTTTTTCCAAATTGCGGGGGCGGGAGGCGGCGTGGCAAAAATTGAAAATAAACTTGATCTGCCTTCAAGTATAAGAAATATATGCCCCATACATGTCAAACCTCTATCTCTTACCATCTCTGAGATCTCTTCGTTCATACGGACGGACGGACGGACGGACAGACGGACATGGCTATATCGACTCGGCTGTTGATGCTGATCAAGAATATATATACTTTATAGGGTCGGAAATGATTCCTTCTCCCTGTTACATACTTTTGCACAAACTTAATATACTCTATGTACCTTCGGTACAGAGTATAAAAAATGATCACGATATTTAGTATCAATCTGGTATTTTGTAGTATCAAAACGGCCTTCATCTGAAAAATACCCAGATGATATGTTCGAATATAACACTAGAAACGGAGCTAGTCACTCGCACCATACATGCGTTTTATTCACTTTGACATTTCGAACACATCAAAGTGATATTTTTTCAGATCAACAATTTGATATTGGCTAATATCAATGATATATTATTATAGTATCAAAGCTATATTTTCAAAATATCTGTTGGACATGGTCTTAGTATCAAAGAAATATTTTTAAAATATCAAAAGGGTATTATTGTAGTACCAATGCTTTATTGTTATAATATCAAAGCTTTATTTATATAATACATATTACAATTATTATGACAATTATCTTTTTGGAAAAATCTGCTCTTTGTCGCTGGTAGAAATGTAATTAAGGCGGTCGAAGTTAAATCCACACTCTATAAAAATTGTAAAACTAATATATTGAGAAGAATAATTATTTCAAATCAAAAATTACCAATTAGTTTTTGTATCAGCTCATAGATTTGGATGTCTTGCATTTTAATCTGACAATTATAAAAAATTAATATATTTAAACTCGCATAAGTTTTTTTGCACATGTGTGCGAAATCTGTCGAATGCAAAGGCTGAGCATGCGCTTTTTTGTTCTGCCCTTGAACGTCAAACAGCACACATATACGTACATAAATGCATATTTTGCATGTACATTTGTATGTACGCATGTTTGCATATGCATGTGTGCAGTTTGACGTTCAAGGGCAGAACAAAAAAAACGCATCGCGGACACAAAATATGTACACATACATATGTACATATTTAAACACGCACTTCTACTGCGTAGAGAGCTCAAAGTGAAAAAAAACACGCACAATATGTGTGTATGAGTGTGTGTATGAGTGTGTGTATTATAATCGTACATACTATTAGCGACTGAATAAAGGCAATAGCCTTTTTACAATTTATTAATTTGCAAGTACAACAACAGTACAACAAACCACACACATGCAATCCACATTTTATTCACTTTTACCGCTTACATTTTTTTTTTAGGCACCGCACTTTTTATACTCTGTACCGAAGGTACATAGAGTATATTAAGTTTGTGCAAAAGTATGTAACAGAGAGAAGGAATGGTTTCCGACCCCATAAAGTATATAAATTCTTGATCAGCATTAACAGCCGAGTCGATATAGCCATGTCCGTCTGTCCGTCTGTCCGTCCGTCTGTCCGTCCGTCCGTCCGTATGAACGAAGAGATCTCAGAGATGGTAAGAGATAGAGGTTTGACATGTATGGGGTATATATTTGTTATACTTGCAGGCAGATCAAGTTTATTTTCAATTTTTTCCACGCCCCCTCCCGCCCCCGCAATTTGGAAAAATATCTCCTACAGTTTTGAAGATAGATCGTTCGTCCTTCTAGAGATACCTTGTAAACAAAAAAAAAATTATTTATCGATTTGCTGAAGGAATGATAAAGATCGGATGAACGATACTCAAGTTATGGGCAAAAAACGGCCAGTTAACACCACCCACCCCCCCACCAACAACCACAGCAACACACCCTAACCGTTCAGCACAGGCAATCTTAGTGCGAGAGAGAAAGAGAGAGAGAGAGAGAAACTTAGGGCCGTTTTCTCATGTTCATGTTTTTGCTCAAATCGAAATCCATCTAGATTTCGCATCTAGATGGTTTTTGTTCAATTGGTTATCTCATGTAGGTTGATTATAAATTCGGGCATTTGCGCCACGGTCACACCGGGAGGGCTGGAATGGTATAATACTAGGTTGGCAGCACCTCTGCAGGTCGGCTGAGTCTTGTCTTTTTTATTGCGCGCCAATTTTAAAAATTAAAGCAAGAATTTTACAGAGGAGGAGAAGGTTTTTCTTTTGGAACGTCTTGTTACTATGATGGGATATTAAACAGTAGGTCGAAAGCTATGTTCAGACAGGCAAATAATTTGGAAAAATTTTCATGAAAATTGGGCTATATGCCAAATTGTGGAACTTTCCGGCCATAATTGATCAAATTATTTGCGTATGGAACCACAGTTTAAGTTTTTAATCCTGTAAAATCTTTAATCATGGCTATTTTTATCAAAATTTAGCCAAATTATTTGGATGTGTAAACTTAGCTTAAGCAATGAATTAGGGGAATTAGAATGTGCATCTGTAATTTCAGCAATGTCTGCAGGTGTTCTTATATTAAAGGAACATCCAATATTTTCCATTTTTGGTTTACTTAATAACAATTCAGACTTTAATGTTTTTAGCAGCAGTTGTTTTTTGTTTTCAAATATTTTCCAGTGTGACCATATGCGCGGATACACAAAAATACTTAATTTGCATAAGAATGTAGATGGTTTTAAAATCAATGAGGGTGAAGTAGATTGCTGCGAATGTCATCTAGATTGTTAGCATTGAACATGAGCAAAGCAAATGCAGCAAATCCACCTAGATTTGCAAAAACACCAACATGAGAAAACGGCCCTTAGAGAGCGCACCGCGTTGTGCGCGGGGTGTTAACTGGCCGTTTGACTCCTGAGCAAATGCGAGTGTAAGGGTACAGAGTATGTTATAGTCGGGCTTGACCGACTTTTTTTTCTTGTTTATAATTACCTCTCACACTCGCCAGCACAGATCGAATGACGAAATTCGCAAGCAGAAGCTAGAAGTTCGCTGCAGACCCGACGCCAACTTCGAAACGTTCACGAAGAAAAAACGACCGGCACTCGTTTTCGCGCTTGCGGCAGCAGAGCAATGAGCATCCTTTTTGCTTTTTTCGAGACAGACTATTGCTGTCTCTCTTTGATTTGAGAAACTCTGTGTGTCTCTTTCTACTTTCAGAATTTCGACGTCTGAAATCATATCACTAGGGCATTTTTCATATCACTTTGATAATTTCGCATTTCAATTTAATATTTATACCCGTTACTCGTAGAGTAAAAGGGTAGACTAAAGTCGTGCAAATGTAACAGGAAGAAGGAATCATTTCCGACCATGTAACGTATATATATTCTTGATCAGCATCAACAGCCGAGTCGATATTGCCATGTCCGTCTGTCCGTCCGTCTGTCCGTCTGTCTGTATGAACACCTAGATCTCAGAGACTAGAAGAGCTAGAGCAACCAAATTTGAAATCTAGACTCCTATTGTCTGCACGCAGATCAAGCTTATTTCAAATTTTTGACACGCCCACCCCCGCCCCCACAATAAAAAATGTTCAATATCTCCCGCAATTTTTAAGATATCGATCTCAAATTTAAAACTTAGATTTATATTCGCAAAATCTATAAGCCCTGAAATTTCCATCAAGATCGTATGATAAATAGCCGAGTTAAAAAATGTTGCATACTTTTCGGCTGCTCCACCTCAGGAAAACAGGAAGGTTATTAAACATTTCTTTCCATGAGTAACGGGTATATCGAAGTCGGTTAGAGCCGACTTTAACTTACGCTCTCGTTTTAGTATCAATGTGGTATTACAGGTTCATATTGATATTAAATAGTTTCACTTTGATATGCAAATATTGATATTACTGATATGATATTGAAATACCTGATCGTATTTTTTTCTGTGTAGGTATTTGTACCTAGGTATTTCCAAACACTGTCTATAACTATGGTTAAAATTTGTTTTCTTCTGCATCAAGGCGGCGACCAACGCGAGAACCAAATGTTCTTGAAACGAGCACATAATGTTTATAAGACAAGCCCAAACCGATCATGAACAAGTGTTCGTGAATTTGGAATAAGCGGGCTTAGCAGACTGTAGTCACTAAAATGTCATGATTTTGGTACATTTAGAATTATATAATTAAAGGTTTTAAATGATTTTTGTTGAACATTTTTAGCTAAGCTATTTCCCAAACTCAGCAACAGATTGCGACACTACTTTGACCATTGTGGCAGCCCAGGCCACCTCTGGTCACACCGTTCATCGAGCACCATCCCTGCGCAGTAGCAGATCGACAACAGACGCGCCATCCCTCACGCGCATTTTCTGGCTTGGTTTCGATTCGCGCGGGTGGCGCCCGCTTCGCTCCGTTCGACTCAACAATAATTGTTAGCTTAAGTTATATTGAACGCCTATAGTACTCCCCTTCTAATGCCACGTTGAACAAAACCTGAGCGATCAGAATAGTTCTGTCCCTATCTACTATCTAGCGAAACCACAGTACTCTCCTTTTATTTTACGAGTAACGGGTATAAAAATGTTGAATAACTCCTTTAATTTAAATCGATCTCAAGACTCTGTATATATATTCGCGGCAGCAGCAAAATTCAAGCGCGATGGGTGGCACTTTACACAGTTCGGGTTGGGGCGCCAAACATAAAAGTACAGGTACGCGTTATTCGTGCTTGTCGTTGTCCAATTTTATAAGAATGTGAACAATGTCAAGAACGGGTTGTCTACCTGTAATTCCCTTAGAAAACTATTTTATTACAATGTAAACTTTTTCATGGGTATGCACTGGTCGAATCCTGACTCATTGTTTTCATTTTCTAATTGCTGATCGTTATAATTATTGATCATTATTCATATGCATAAAATCTGAGCAAGGGTTTGTGTTGCGCCCCCAACAGAAGCAATTAAACGACTTTTATTTACGTTGCACATTTTATGACAGCAGCAAATCAACAAAAAGGAAAACAACAAAAAATCGGAGAATACAATTTTTAAAAAACGAGAAGGCCAAGATAGCTTCGTCTGTGCCGAAGGTTTTATACCCTTGCAAATGCTGTTTTTGAAATATCAGAGATTTGGAACGCTTACCTAAAAATAAAAAATTTTTCGAAGACCCATTTTCCGACAGATAAACATCTGATTTCGATCAAATTTCGCGAATCTTTTTGCAAACATATAAAATTAACAAACGCCGAGTTTAAGAACGATAAAATTGAAAACAAAAAAGTTTTTCTCACTAAGACTCAATTTCCGACCGACCGGTCCTATGGCAGCATTAAGATATAGTCATCCGATTTCGACCAAATTTTGCGAATCTATTCGAGAGCATAGAAAATTAGTAATTAGCGATTATTAGCGTAGCTGGTCATAACGACAAAATAAATTACCCCCACCGGATCGGAAGGCGTTTCTTCTATTTACTCTTTTTGTTTTCCTTTCTATCCCCCTTATTTTGTATCATTTTATATTCTATTATATTTTAGTTGTGTCTTTTAGACGAAGTTGCAATTAAAATAAAATAAATAAATAAAAAAATAAGGACGCTAACATTAAAAACAAAAAACATTCTTACTAAGACCCACACTAAGAAAACACACTTGTGTGTGTTTGTTTTAGTTATTAACATTTTCTTCTTTCTGAAAAACATATATAAATGTAAATTATAAATTCACCGCTACTGGGACTTGAACTCAGTACCTTCTGGAGACTGAAATACACATACTTCCGCTTTAACATCGAGCTTTAACTGTTAAGAGCCGAGATTTTTGCAGGCCGAGTTCTTATACTGCAACTAGTTGCCCCTAACAATTGACACACTTTGGTAAAGTCGGCTAGTCGGCCGTGCAAAGCTTCAACTATGTGTCTTAGAACGAAGAGGTCGTGGTTTGAGTCCCCCCCAGTAGGGGGGAACCGAAAACTGTTAATATTTATTTTTTGTTTACAAAATAAATCTATATATATCATAAAATTTTTTAACTGAAGCCTTATAGAAAACTGTAGGATGGTTTATAAGTTGAGAGATGATAAATCTTGTTTTTAAGATTTCTAAGCTCGTTTCAAATTCTTTCAATCTTGTTTTTATAAGATTAAAATATTCTCAAAATCGAGATTTTCAATCTAGATTTTAGATTGATCTTTTTTTCTCAGTGCATTTTTGACAGATCGGTCCAATGGCAACCATAAGATATAGTCACCCGATGTCGATCAACTTTTTATTACCGTTACTCGTAGAATAAAAGGGTATACTAAAGTCGTGCAAATGTATGTACCAGGCAGAAGGAATCATTTCCGACCATATAAAGTATATATATTCTTGATCAGCATCAACAGCCGAGTCGATATAGCCATGTCCGTCTGTCCGTCCGTCCGTCTGTCCGTCTGTCTGTATGAACACCTAGATCTCAGAGACTAGAAGAGCTAGAGCAACCAAATTTGAAATGTAGACTCCTATTGTCTGCACGCAGATCAAGTTTATTTCAAATTTTTGCCACGCCCACCCCCGCCCCACAATAAAAAATGTTGAATAACACCCACAATTTTTGAGATATCGATCTTAAATTTAAAACTTAGATTTATATTCGCAACATCTATAAGCCCAGAAATTTTCATCACGATCGGATGATAAAAAGCCGAGTTAAAAAAATGTTGCATACTTTCGGCTGTCTCACCTCAGGCACACAGGAAGGCTATTAAACATTTGTTTTCATGAGTAACGGGTATATCGAAGTCGGTTAGAGCCGACTTTAACTTACGCTCTCGTTCAAATTAGTTTGAAAGCGTTTAATATAAATAACCACCGACCTTAAGAACGATTTACTTAAAAACAAAAAAGTTTTTTTCACTAAGACCCATTTTCCGACCGATCGGTCCTATGGCAGCTATAAGATATAGTCATCCGATTTTGATCAAAATTTGCAAATCTGTTTGAAAGCATATAATATTAATAATGGCCGAGTTTAAGGACGCTTATATTGAAAACAAAAGTATTTTTCTCATTAATACCCACTTTTTGAACGATGGTTCCTATGGCAGCTATAAGATATAGTCATCCGATCCGGTCGTTAAAAAAAAGACTCTGTGCAAAAATTCAGCTCGATAGATTTAAAACTGAGAGACTAGTTTGCGTAGAAACAGACAGACTGACAGACGGACGGACAAAGCTCAATCGACTCAGTTCGTCGCCCTGATCAAGAATATATATAGTTTATGCAGTCGGAAAGGAATGTTTCTATGCGTCGCAAACTTCTGGGCAAAACTATAATACTCAAGGGTACGCAAGGGTATAAAAACACATATTTACGCCAGATAAGAAAAATCGGCACAGGAAGAAGTGGAGGTGCGGAAAAGTCAGTCAGCATTGAGATTGTAATCACCTGCACTAGTTTGCCGTGTGTACTTGCACTTCAAGTAAGCACACAACACAAAATGGGTGAAACATCAATATAGAAACAAAGAGACAAAACAAAACGGCAATTAAAATGTTCTTCAAATGCCGCTATTCGGAATCCGCCCAAGGCTCATCTAGTTAGAAGCGTGTGCATGGTGCGGCACACTCAAAAATCCCTGTTAACCATGCAAGTGGCAAGTAAGCATGTGGCATCAAGTAAGCAAGTTCGAACTGTCACATACAATTTTTGTGAATTCTTGTATGCGAAATAATCTTGGTAATTTCGGAAATCTTTCACAAGTTCAATGCTGTTTGTGTTGTCACTTTTATTCAATGATTTGAGAACCTGGGTATTTGTATATATGTTTATTTATACGTTGCCCCAAACGAAACGAAAAGCGATTTTCTCAATCTGTTGAGTGGGCAGCTCCCCCAATATCGCATATACGCATCGGTGTTCGTCATATATGTTTATTTGTTGGCTCTTTCTTTCGCATTTTCAGTTCAGTTCGAACTGATTCGAATTGGTTTGCGGCAGTCATAGCAGATTATGGACTTTTACTCTTCGCATTCGCTTGGAAATGAATGAATGTAAAATACCTCCCTGCAGTACTTAGTAGTAGCAGACGTAGTAGTGGGACATCGGTTCCCAGCTCCCACAGACCAATTTAATTGTGCAATTAACCTGCATAATTACATGCCAAGTGGCTACAGCTAAATTCGAATTCAATTCTCTATCTTTTGGCACATAGTTAAAATTGTTCACCACCCTTCAATTGGAGGGATCGTTTATTTGCTTATGCCTTTTTGATGAGCTTCTAAGAGTGCCTGTTGATAACTAAATGGGCTTATGTGAGCGATCTGCTGTGGACGTTCGATGAACCGTTTGCTTCAATTGAAATTCACATTAGAATATAAGAGATTGAGGAAAACATACATTCTGGATAAAACGGTTAAGTCTATTTAGAAATTTGTCACTTTACTATTCAAATCCAAAAGACCAACTCTTCTTTCTCATCCCTTATCTTTACCATTACTTGGGAATTCCTCGCATTTGCTTGGGGCTCTTCTCTGTTTTCGTTTTTCAATCCTTGTAGAGGGTATATTAAAATTGTTCAGATGCTTGTAACGCATAGAAGGAAGCAGCTCCAACCACATAAAGTATATATATTCTTGCTCGGCATGACGAGCTGAGTTGATATACCATGTCCGTCTGTCCGTCTGTTTCTATGCGATCACCTCCGTCAGTTTTGAAGCTATCTTAACCAAACTTTGCACGAAGTCTTTGGTATGTGCCTTCTGGCACATTTGTCGGAACCGGGCAGATCGGATGACTAAAGCATATAGCTGCCATAGGAACCATAGGTCAAAAAACTAGTTTAAGTGAGAAAAACGTTATGGTTTTGTGCAAAATGCAAATGTTTCCAAACCTCGTATTCATAAGTTTTATATACTTTTACAAAATTCTTCTAAGTTCGATAAAAATCGGACATCTATATAGTATAGCTGCCACACAAAATATATGTCGGTCAAGCCCGACTATACTCTGTACCCTTAATGCCGCCGCTCGCATTATCTCAACAGTTATGCGCGATATAAGCTGTTATAAGCGTTATACGCTGTTATACGCTCATCTCTAAGTTTCTCTCTCCCTCTCTCTCTTTCTGACTAAGATTGCCTTTTTTGAAAGGAATGTGGTTATTGGTGGTGGTGATAACTGGCCGTTTTTTGCTCATAGCTTGAGTGTCGATCATCCGATCTTTACCATTCCTTCAGCAAATCGATAAATAATTTTGATTACTAGATATCTCTACGAACAATTTATCATGAAAACTGTGGGAGATATAACGTTTTTTCCAAATTGCGGGGGCTGGAGGGTGCGTATCAAAAATTGAAAATAAACTTGATCTGCCTGCAAGTATAATGAGTTTTTGTCCCATGCATGTCAAACCTCTATCTCTTATCATCTCTGAGATCTCTTCGTTCATACGGACGAACAGACAGACGGACAGACGGACGGACGGACAGACGGACACGGCTATATCGACTCGGCTGAGCAAGAATATATAGTAGTAGTAGTAGTATGTTGTTTTTATTGTGTAAAGATAAAATATTGACAACATAGTGATTACAGATTATAGCTGGCATTACAATAAGGGAGAATTACAATCAGGAGAAGGAATCATTTCCGATCCTATAAAATATATATATTCCAGATCAGCATCAACAGCCGAGTCGATATAGCCATATCCGTCTGTCTGTCTGTCCGTCTGTATGAGCGCACAGATCTCAGGGATGGTAAGAGACAGAGGCTTGACATGTATGGGACATATATTTCTTATACTTGCAGGCAGATCAAGTTTATTTTAAATTTTTGCCACGCTCCCTCCCGCCTCCGCAATTTGGAAAAAACGTGTATCTCCCACAGTTTTTTAGATAGATGGTTCGTACCTTGTAGAGATATCTAGTTATACAAATTATTTATTTCCTGAAGGAATAATAAAGATCGGATGAACGATACTCAAGTTATGAGCAAAAAACGGCCAGTAAACAACAAGTAATTAAAACGAGAGCGTAAGTTGAAGTCGGCTCAAACCGACTTCGATATACCCGTTACTCATGGAAACAAATGTTTAATAGCCTTCCTGTATGCCTGAGGTGGGTCAGCCGAAAAGTATGCAACATTTTTTTAACTCGGCTATTTATTATCCGATCTTGATGAAAATTTTAGGGCTTATAGATGTTGCGAATATAAATCTACGTTTTAAATTTGAGATCGATATCTCAAAAATTGTGGGAGTTATTCAACATTTTCTATTGTGGGGGTGTGGGTGGGCGTGTTAAAAATTTGAAATAAACTTGATCTGCGTGCAGACAATAGGAGTCTACATTTCAAAATTGGTTGCTCTAGCTCTTCTAGTCTCTGAGATCTAGGTGTTCATACAGACAGACGGACGGACGGACGGACGGACAGACGGACAGACGGACATGCCTATATCGACTCGGCTGTTGATGCTGATCAAGAATATATATACTTTATATGGTCGGAAATGATTCCTTCTGCCTGTTACATACATTTGCACGACTTTAGTATACCCTTTTACTCTACGAGTAACGGGTATAAAAACGCGAAGGCCAAGCTAACTTCGTCTGTGCCGAAGTTTTTATACCCCTGCAAACGCTGTTTTTGAAATGACAGAGAAGAACGCTTAGATAAAAATCAAAAACTTTTGTAACTAAAATCCATTTTTCGTCAGATGAACATCTGATTTCGACCAAATTTCGCGAATCTTTTTGAAAACATATCAAATTAACAATCGCCAAGTTTAAGAACGATAAAATTGAAAACAAAAAAGTTTTTCTCACTAAGACTCATTTTCCGACCGATAAGTCCTATGGCAGCCTGAAGATATAGTCATCTGATTTCGACCAAATTTATCAAATTAGTTTGAAAGCGTTTAATAATAATAATCACCGACCTTAAGAACGATTTACTTGAAAACAAAAAAAAATTTTCACTAAGACCCATTTTCCGACCGATCGGTTCTATGGCAGCTATAAGATATAGTCATCCGATTTTGACCAAAGTTTGCAAATCTGTTTGAAAGCATATAATATTAAGGTTGAGGACGCTTACATTGAAACCAAAAAAGTTTTTCTTAGTAAGACCCATTTTCCGACCGATCGGTCCTATGGCAGCTATAAGATATGGTCATCCGATTTTGACCAAAGTTTGCAAATCTGTTTGAAAGCATATAATATGCTAACATTAAGAACAAAAAAGTGTTTCTCACTAAGACCCATTTTTTGACCGATGGTTCCTATGGCAGCTATAAGTTATAGTCATCCGATCCGGTCGGTTCCGACATATTAGCAGCGTGCAGTAAAAAAAAGACTCTGTGCTAAATTTTAGCTCGATAGCTTTAAAACTGAGAGGCTAGCTTGCGTAGAATCAGACGGACAGACAGACAGACGGACGGACAAAGCTCAATCGACTCAGCTCGTCGCCTTGATCAAGAATATATATAGTTTATGGGTTCGGAAATGAATATTTCTATGCGTTGCAAACTTCTGGGCAAAATTATAATACCCTTTGCAAGGGTATAAAAATTCTTAGTGCAGAAAAGAAAGGTGGGTCTTGGTGGTCGGGTAATGGGGAGGATGGGGATGATTATGTATGGGGATGGTGGTGGGGGGGGTCAACAACAGCAACCACGCTCGGTGGTCGCGGCCCCCCCCTCTTTTAGAAAAATTGCCATGAAATTTAGAACACAATTTCTATTTTTTTTTTTAGAAAATTTTCTTAATAATAAGACGAGTTGCCTTGGGCCCTGTTTTTAAGGGCGATTTTCTAAAACTTAGGGAGAAAATGGCACTTTTTAGGGCGAGTTGTTTTTTGAGTTTGGTTGTGTTCTAGCTAGAGTTGCAAATTAGAAAATAAAATCTCTTGAAGTTCTGGGACACAACGGATTTTTCGAGCGTTTTGCGAACCAACCGAGTTCAAAATCCCCAAAGAATTTTCACGACAACAGAAATGTGCAAGAAGAATCATTTCCGACCGTATAAAGAATATATATATTCTTGATCAGCATCAACAGCCGAGTCGATACAGCCATGTCCGTCTGTCCGTCCGTATGAACGAAGAGATGTCAGAGATGGTAAGATATAGAGGTTAGAAATCGATGGGACATATATTTCATATACTTGCTGGCAGATCAAGTTTATTTAAAATTTTTGCAACCCACCCTGCCGCCACCACAATTTTGAAAAAACTTCTTATCTTCCAAAGTGTCGAAAATATCGCCGGTATGTTTCAAAATACTCATTTTACATGTACGACTGCCGATATCTGGAGTTGCAATAACAAAAGTTACTTTGGTGCGGCCACTATTTGGATAGCATTCTAAATCGTCATTCTCACGTGCTCGCATATACGCGTGTGCGATTTCCCACACACATGAGGTAATTGCTACTGCTACTACGGACTTAGAGATAACCAAAAATGTGGAACAGTTTTGCATCCAACTTCGGTTTTATTGTGTTTTTAATATTCATTACTAATAGAAATGGATTGATTAACCATGCTTTTTAATTTAAAAGTACCTTTTTTTTACCTTTACCTTTACCTAGGTACTGGAAATTGCGGATACCTTCTACGTTACCTAGCTATATTTTTTGACATTTAAGGCCTCTTCTGAGATGCGCGGAAAATAAATTTTTATGACGCATTCCGCGGAAACTTTCCGCGGCGGAATTTAGTTTTTGTATTCTAAGACGCGCTAAATAAATAGACAATTAGCCTATCGATAGTTGACGTATCGATAGCGGTGTGGGTAGTGAGTGGCTTGAATGAACAGCTGATGCCCTTACGAAAATATGAGCAGCTCATTATTTTGACGTCAAAATCGACAATGCACGGGAAACATGAACCCAAACATACAGGTGGTGACTTCCCAACCCGGTCATCAAGTTTGCCTTCACCGCGGACCAGCTAAAAATAGAGTTGGATAGCGATGCGACTGCTGTGGGCAGCATTGCCAGCTCCAGCGGTGTGGGCGTGGCTGTCAAACGTGAACGCCAGGAGGAGGATTTTGAATTTACGGCAAATAAAACAATAATTTTGTATGAAAACTAAAAATATATTTTCCAATCTTTAGCATTGAGTTTCGCTTGAGAGCCAAAATGATGGCACAACCCAAATCCATGATTTGCAGATACCGAGCCGCCGTCCTGGAGACGATAGCAGCATTCCTACAAAGAAATGCATATTCAACCAACTTTGAATCCATCATCAAAAGTGCTACTACCCCTCACCGCAATGTTGTCGCATATCTGGGCATTCGTCAGGGCCGCATGAAGCACTATGTACTCCACAAACTTCTTCAGCTGACCCAAACTGTAGGCCGATGACCCAATCTCTTGTACAAACTTCTCCAAACGATTACAGTTGCCCGAACGGCAGACTTCCAAATAATCCTTCAAGTAGTAGTCCGGCATTATGCCCGACATCTCAAACAGATCAGCCTGTTGACGACATGCTCGACCCCATTAAGACGATGGCAGGACGAATATCATCTCCCAATATCCGTAAAATAGACTTGTAGGCCTTCTCCTCGATCTGCACCTGCTCCAAGTGTGTCTCAAACAGGCAATAATTTGATCCTCGCCCAATGCCTTGAACCAGAATTTGATGCTGCTACCTCCATTAACATACATATCTGTGTTCCTGTTGCGCAGCTTAATTAAACTATTTTTGGCAAAACAAAACCACTTTCAATTTTTGTTTGTAAACAAAACAAAACAGCTGACCACCAGTGTGGCCGTTTCTGTATGGGCGCACTAATAATTTATGAGGATGCTAAATTTATTATGTGCGAGCTAAATTTTCCGCGCTTCTCAGAACAGGCCTTTACCTTGTACCTTACCTAGGTAAAAAAATTGGGTACCTTTCCAATCACTGCAATTACCACAAGACGGACAAAAAGAACAAAATATAGAAGCACCTCAAACGTCAACTACATCATTGCACGGGAGGGAGCAAGACTGCTCTATAAGCTTTGGCAGCAAGTTGGACCTGCTTGGCACTTTTTCAGATGGCAGTAGTATGGCGGAGTATGAATTGTGTTCCGTAGGCGGAAGAGACCTGAGACTCGGAGTACCACAAGGGAGATCCAGCAGTGCTGAAGACTTGTCAAGGCAAGAATTCGAAGAGTCGGAACTAATTCCGCGAATTAATTTTCCTCGATCGACCACGAATTATGAAGAACTTGCGTGCAGAAATCAATTGGCGGTCGACCATGGTTCTCTTGTAATTTAATTTCAAAGTTTGCGTTTTTGCCCATACAAGTATATGCTAAGCAAAGTAACCAAAATGGTGACCCAGTTGCTGATGCAAATACAAATCTGGTGGATACGTGGTTCTCAGACAAACTTAATTTTGCGCTCCTAAGATGATTTGCCGTTGATAAGATTTTGCATAACTAAATTCTGCTGCAAGCAAAACACAGTGCCAAAACAGAGTGACCGTTTGACATTTGGTGGTGAAGGGTGGTATTTTGTTGTTAAGGGGTCACACTGGACCTTACGCTCAACCCAATCGTAATAAGCTGTCAATTCCGCTGGCGTGAAGATTATGCTGCGTTTCCATTCGGGCACAGTGCGTCACATTTTAGGGTCACAGTGGCACAGCGCAATGTGGACGGCCAATGCCTTATCACAGAAATCGTGTGTCACAAGAACGAGTACTTTTCAATGTGAACACAAGTACTCATTTGGCGCCACAGTGGTTCTGTGACCGAGGCTGGCACGTTTGTGACCACAATTAATTGAACAGCTGATCCAATGAGTTAGCTCAAAATTAGCTCATTTGAACTATTTTTACTGTGCCAAGCAAATCGCGCATGCTCGATTTCCTGTCACATTGCGATCACATTGTTTGGTTTTTTTCAACTTAAAAATTTTGATTAAGGTAAATATGCGTTATTTTTAGTACTTTCGTGTATTTTTTAATTGTAATTGCTGTTATTTTGCTGTTATTGCGTTGTGGGTGCTGGACGAAGATGAAGATGAACCCAAGGCAAATCGCTCATGATGGATCGACAAAATTAATTTAACTCGAGGGAAAGAAGGAATGTTTGCAAGTTGAATGCAGAGTTGCGAAGAATTCCGCACATTTTCGATCAGCTCTTTTGTTGGGAGAAAGTAGACGGCGACTTTTCTTGAGCCCATGGCGATACACTAGCAGTGACGCTGCGTTATTGGGCTTCAGGATCCAGCATGACATCCGTCTCATACGAGTTTAGAATTTCAAAGGCAACAATATGTGGAACAATTCCGGAAACAGCATCGTATGCGTTTAGCCTCATATCCATTTTTTCCCATTTCATCGTTCCAATTCCACGCCATTTAGACGCACCTGTTTAATGCACAACTATTAATAAATTCGATTCCCTACATTGCAATTTAATTTGATATTATTATAATTATTTCGCTATTTTAAGAGAATTTTGATTAATTTGCAGCCGTTTTCTGAACCTTCTAGAGCCTTTCATTGGGCAATTGTGGCTGCACTATCCGTTAGACTACTGCTTGATAGGAGGCTAGCAGTTCGCTGCCCACTGAACTGGGAGCGTTCATTTGGTTTGTGGTCGTTTTACTGTCTCGATCATTGAGCACAGGCGGGTGTTCAATGATATTCCTCTTGGTCTGGTAGCTATAATCGAAGACATAATTGAGGCGAATCAAATCGAACTGATTGAGGGAACTGGAGGCGCTTAGAAGTGTTTGAATTCTGGCCAAATAGATTTTAATCTCCTCGCTGGTGGTTTGCGGTGACAGGGGACGTCACATGATGTTGCGCATACCGCCATCAATACCCACAGACCAGACCGTGCTCCGGTCCGCCGGTGTTCTCTGGCGGGTTTCCGAGTGTTTCTTATCCGCCAAGTTCCACACCTCGCTCTTCACTTTCACGGCGTTTATTAAATTCTTTTTGTCCACCCTAGAAAGTGCCATTAGGCGACGCTTTTTGCCGGAATCTTTCTTAGCTGCGCCCATTTTACATTTTGGCCTTCCAATTTGGCCGCCTAAATTAGAAACGAAACCTATTTTGCTCCAGTCAACCCCTAAAATAGGCGTTAATAGCACTCAAAGCTACGTATTTTTGTAACAAAGCTTAGTGGCAAACGTAAGCTTTTTTTTGCGATGAGTATAAACGAAAAAGTTACGCAGCAGTTTTTATACTCTGTACCAAAGGTACAGTTGTATGTGTGGCTGCTGGTGCGGGAGGTTGTGGGTTCGATCCCGCCTCGGAAAAAGTTTTTTCTTTCTTTAGAAAAACGCTTTTACACACCCGATCACCTTCACCAGCTACTGGCGCCAGCTGTGAAGTAACTAGCCATGAAAAAGCAAAAATTCTCTAACTATTGCCGTTCGGATTCGGCGTTAAACTGTAGGTCCCTTTCTCTTGTGCGAAAAATTATAAGCACACACGCCAAGAGATTGAGAGAAGCTGGCCCTTCTGGAGGTGCTGTTTGAGCCTATTTTACTTTTACTTTACCAAAGGTACAAAGGTACATCTGCAAGTGTGCCTATTTTCTTGACTGCATCAATACTCGCTTTAAAAGCGTATGGGGTGTGACTGACACTCGAACATTTGCAGTCGAGCCGAATACACAGTGTCTGCTTGATCGTCTGTTAAAGTGGTTGTTTCTCCTTTGAGCCGGCCTCGCATGTTAATTTCGTCTACGATGGCCACTCACACTCACAGACAGTGATTGGAAAGGTACCCAATTTTCTTACCTAGGTAAAAGGTATCCGAAAATTTCCAGTACCTAGGTAAAGGTACTTTTAAATGAAAAAGCATGGTTTATACATTTATATTAGTAGTAAATATTAAGTGTACGTGCTTAAATCAAAATATAAGGTTTAAAAATGGAACATATTAATTTCATATGATGGTATATTATTACAATGTTTCTCATAGTTTCTAATATTTCGTCACCTATTCTATTTCTTTTTGGTGTAGGTATTTGGCCCCTACTGCTGAAAATTCTTTCAATAGGGGCAACTAGGCAACTTGATTTTATACTTTCAAAAAAAATTTGCTATAATCGGCAAGATAAGTTAAGACTTCCAATTCAATATTAGAATTTTCATAACCATTCTCAGTTGCATCCAATTTTTCATTACTGGTATCGTAAAAGTCTCCGAATCATTTGTATTTGAACTCTCATTGACAACAGTTTCCAAA
The DNA here is from genome assembly GCA_037044535.1 of Lordiphosa magnipectinata. Taxonomy (NCBI): domain Eukaryota; kingdom Metazoa; phylum Arthropoda; class Insecta; order Diptera; family Drosophilidae; genus Lordiphosa; species Lordiphosa magnipectinata. The sequence continues at coordinate 113,741 of JBAMBO010004434.1, forward strand.
TTTTCCGTAATTTCTTAAACTTCTCTAAAACACTTAAGAATTTTTTTGTTTTAATTTGGAATCTTCTTTAATTTAAAGCAAAGGTCTCTCTTGAAGTCAAAAAAAGGAAATCATTTAAAACTAATTCTTTAAGAGCATTTTTAAGTTGATCACAATATTCCAAATTATTCATGCATTAAAGTCAGAAAAAATCCTAAATTACAACGGGATTAGCCCTGCAAAGTTGTGACTAGTGCGTTAAAGATAAATATCATCTTGTAGGACTGGGCTAGAACCGAATAAATAAATAAAATTAAAGATCAATTGCCTTAGAGAAAATATCAACATTATAACATTATTCAATTCATGCAAAAAATCAATTTCTGTATTTGTAAATAATAGGTTTTTAGAGTTAAACAAACACTTTTTAAATTGTGTTTTTGTTGCATTATACAACAGAATAATGTGTTTGTTAGAGCCTGTTCAGCATCTTTCGTAATAACAAGGTTCAAAGTAATTTCAGCATCAGCTGAACTATCCCGCTCTAATACCTTTTAAACAGACTCTTCTAAAAACTCAGTCTTTACGTGTTTCCTTCAAAACTGTACACTTTAACTGATAATGAATAAATTTTCTGTGAAGCAGTCTTTACACTTGTCATATATTTAAATATTAGGTTGTAAAATTTCTCCAAAGAGACACCCTTATCTAATAGAACCGGTCCTATTTCATCAAAGAAGGCTAAATTTTCTTAATATGCAGAGATATTTGACTTGCTACTACACTATTGTCAGGGCGTCTCTTTAGAGATATATGACAAGTGTAACGGCAGCTCAACTTCTTAATATTTGGATATCTCTAAGTCAGTATTTGCTATGAACTTCTGCTTATATAGTAGCAAATATTTCAAGTGTGTGGGGAAATCGCACACGCTTATATGCGAGCACGAGAAAATGTCGATGTAGATTGCTATTATATAGTGGACGGTTACTCTACCGGCGATATTTTTCTTATACAGCTGTGCTCCCCTTTTCACTTGAGTAAAATATTTTTCAATAGTAAAAATTGCAAAATTTTTAAAAAAATTTACGATTTAAAAAAGTTTTTATACACTTGAAAAGTGGACTATAATTTTGCCCAGGAGTTTGCAACGCTTAGAAGGAATCATCTCCGACCACATAAAGTATATAAATTCTTGATTAGCATGACGAGCTGAGTCGATTGACCTTTGTCCATCTGTCTGTCTGTCCCTCCGTCCGTCAGTCTGTTTCTACGCAAACTAATCCCTCAGTTTTTAAGCTATCGAGCTGAAATTTTGCACAGAGTCTTCTGTTGGCTGCACGCTGCTAATATGTCGGAACCGCCAGGATCGGATGACTACTTCTAATAGCTGCCATAGAGACGATCGTTCGAAAAATGGGTTTTTGTGAGAAAAACTTGTTTGTTTTCAATGTTAGCGTTCTTAAGCTTGGTCATTATTAAAATCAAATCTTTTCAAACTGATCTGCGAAGTTTGGTCGAATTCGCTAACCTTTGGAGCAAGCTTTTTCTAGTGTATTAAAACTTCGGCACAGACGAAGTTAGCTTTCCTTTCTTGTTTAGTACAAAATTTGTCTACAAATCGAAAAATGTTTGCGATAGTGAAAATGGGAGCACGGCTGATAGTCCGCCTTCCCCTAATCTAGAATGGATCGTATAGCTTTTGAACACGGAATGTTTACCGGACGTCCAGTTAAGGCCACAAACAGGCTCTTGATATTTATACCCGATACTCGTAGAGTAAAAGGGTATACTAAAGTCGTGCAAATGTATGTAACAGGCAAAAGGAATCATTTCCGACCATATAAAGTATATATATTCTTGATCAGCATCAACAGCCGAGTCGATATAGCCATGTCCGTCTGTCCGTCTGTCTGTATGAACACCTAGATCTCAGAGACTAGAAGAGCTAGAGCAACCAATTTTGAAATGTAGACTCCTATTGTCTGCACGCAGATCAAGTTTATTTAAAATTTTTGCCACGCCCACCCCCGCCCCCACAATAAAAAATGTTGAATAACTCCCACAATTTTTGAGATATCGATCTCAAATTTAAAACTTTATTAATTTTTAACTTAAACTTAAATATTCGCAACATCTATAAGCCCTCCAATTTTCATCAAGATCGGATGATAAATAGCCGAGTTAAAAAAATGTTGCATACTTTTCGGCTGTCTCACCTCAGGCACACAGGATGGCTATTAAACATTTCTTTCCATGCGTAACGGGTATATCGAAGTCGGTTAGAGCCGACTTTAACTTACGCTCTCGTTTTGTTTTCAATATGGCAGAGCGCGACAGCATCTCGGATATAATGTAATCGGAACGAAAAAAATCACGTAATCAAGTACCTAGTACCTTACCTATTGACAAGGTAAATTATGTAAAAAATTTGAGTCACACAAGTAGCGCGGGTATAATTGGCACTCGGTACCCGAAGCACAAATATGCCATGAGTGTTGTAAATACTGCACACATTTTTTGCAGTCATTTGAGGCAATCGAGTGCGAAAGATATCAAATACGAATGCTGTACACTTGCAGTTGCAGTGCACTCGTGCTGATCTCTGGTACACAGAATATATTAAGTTTGTGCAAAAGTATTTAACAGGGAGAAGGAACTATTTCCGACCCTATAAAGTATATATATTCTTGATCAGCATCAACAGCCGAGTCGATATAGCCATGTCCGTCTGTCCGTCCGGGTGTATTAACGCACAGATCTCCGAGATGGTAAGAGATAGTTGTTTGACATGTATGGGACATATATACATGCAGGCTGATCAAGTTTATTTTGAATTTTGGCCACGCCCCCTCCCGCCCCCGCAATTTAGAAAGAACGTTCCATCTCCCACAGTTTTGTATATATTTAGTATTTAGTAATCAAGATTATTTATCGATTTGATGCGAGAATGATAAAGATCGGATGAACGATACTCAAGTTATGAGCCAAAAACGGCCAGTTAACACCCCCCACCCATAACCACAGCAACATACCATAACCGTTCAATAGATCTTAATGAGATAAAGAGAGAGAGAAACTTAGAGATGAGCGCGTATAACACGTGAGCAAATGCGAGCAGCGACATTAAGGGTACAGAGTATGTTATAGTCGGGCTTGACCGATTTTCTTTCTTGTTTTTTTGAGTGTATTACAGAGACTGCACAGCTCATTACCCTCGCGATTACTTAAACATATGGCATGAAAATATAAGATATGGTTAAGGTATCGTATTGTTCCGTGAAATACGTATCGTCTCCTAGCTCAAGGTTAAGAATCTTGTACGAGTTCCGAGTTTCGCCGCCAGCAGTTTCGACTGACCGTCCTTCCAAGTGGAGGGATTGGAAACTCTGTGTTCCGCAGCAAGTTCCACCCATTTTTGGGAAAATTGCGAAGTCGACTCTTTCAATGCAGTTGCTACTATTTATGGGTACCTCCCATCTAGAAACGTCATTATTTTATTAACATAGTTAAAGTGGGTCTGCATCGTGTATTCAAATAATTCCGACATCCCTGTCTCCAAGTGAATGGCATAAGTTGGCGTATTATTTGCGAGAAAGAGTATTTTTTTAACAAAAAACCTTAGCAGTTTATCCACATCTTCATGCGTCTCCCATCCCCAAACTTCCGCTGCATAGCACATAATAGATCTGGAAGTTGCTTGGAACATTTTATACATTGTACTAGCGCTCACACCTTTCTTTCCCATTAGAGCTTTTCACGTGCTATTTAATGCTCTTTATGACTCTCCAAGTTTAACTTCAATGTGCCTTTTAAAGGACATATTTGGGTTTAAAATCACTCCTAAATACTTTTTACATTTTTACCGATTATAGTTGAATGTTACCGAGTGAGCTTTCATTTCTTGCCATCCTCCCTCTTCCATTCCGCACTACCATGACTTTTGATTTTTCCGTGTTAATCAGCAGTCCCCATTTCTGACAATATTCATGTACTTCGTCTATCATCCTGGAGCGTCGATGGTGATTTGGAAAGAAGAACCATGTCATCCGCATACATCAGTTGATCGCCGATATCATTAATGAACAAGGAAAATAACAATGGGCTAATGATGCAACCTTGCTTAACTCCACGATTTGTCTCAACCACTCCGAAAGGTTAATTCCATCCCATACTATATACAGTCATATTTTCCTCGAACAGACTCTTCAACACATTGATTGTTTTGAACGAGATGCCCATAACGAAAAGTGTGTGGAACAATAAATTTCTATCTATTGTATCGAAGGCTGCCTTGAAGTTAATAAAGAAGATTTAAAGTTTTTTATTTGCCCTCAGGAACTCCCTGGATATCGACATTGGCACGAATATGCTGTCTGTAGTGGAGTATCCTTCCCTGAACCTACACTGGTAGTACAGAGTATAACAGTGAAATTTAACACAGTTTTAGTTTCTGTTACGAAAATTTTAAGATTATTAAAAAAAACAGAACGTTTCAATTATTTTTCCCATGACTGTACATAGAACGTAGATAATAGTTGCCTCTGTTTCGTTCCTCCTGGCTCTATTTGTGACATCTTTAAGATATAGTTATCAGCAGCAAGAAAAAGACAATTTCTGGATCATTTTCACCCCTAGACTAGTTTGTGTAGAAACAAAGCTCCTTGTCCTAATCAAGAATACATATATATACATTATATACCAAATAAATGCACTGTGCAAGTGTATACAAAATAATTTCTATGATCGAAAGATTCGACACAGTCAAATTGGGACTTTATTCTTCCTTCTCAAATCGACTTCTGCTATGGATCTCTGTCATTTCTACTCCTTCCTTCTCTTCATATCGTCCTTCATTGCTAATAAAAAATATTTCCCCTTCAGCTGAAGTATTTATAAAATTTCTGATTGACCTTTCTCATTGCCCTTCTACAGTTCATTGCTACTTACTGTCCTATTCTGCCTTCACCTGACTTCAGGGTCAACAGTGATGCGATATCAGGGGCAATATTTATTCGGGTTCCCATATCTCTCTATAAATGCATACATACTTATATTTGTGTGTTTATATTTTCAGGTAATATTTTTTACGAGCCTTCAGTGACTCGTGTCGTCGCTTTGTTTATTAAGTCGAAGGTAGCCGGGAGGTGCACATACGTTTAATATTCAAATTACAACACAATTACAGCCAAGATCTGAGATATTCTTACATTTCTGATTAGTTAGGTAGCGACACCCTAAAGATAAACAAAATGAGCTGTAAACATTTTAAATCAAATGGCACAGAGAAACAAAATGCTGAAAAATCTATTTGCATAAAGCGAAAACAAAACGCGCCAGCGTCATGTGACAATTTATGATTGTTTTTGCTTAATGTGGCTATTGTTGTTGTATGTGTTGGGCGCCGCAAACCTGTTACAAACCGAGTTCTGCAACCATGCCAAAACCCACTCAAGCAGCTCGCCCTGCAATACTGAAGCACATATACAGATGACAGTCCGACAAGGGAGTCTGTCAATTGATGCACTCTCCCCTTCCTTAGGAAATTGAACAGAGTTGGGCATAGTAGTTCCATCTGGAATGAACCTGTTATTCAGTTAAGGAGAAATCTGAATAACTTCGAATTTTTTCCAGTAAAGCGCCTTTTAATGAGTATTAATATAATTAATGAAGCGCTAAATGGCTAAGAGGGCTGATGAAACGGTCATTACTTAAGGTGTGATTAAGGTGGAACTCAGCTATTCTAGAACTAGCCTCCATTAGGCGTTCTTTTTGAGCCTTCTTTTTAAAAAACTTTGGTGGTCTTTTTTAAGGAAGAGTCTAGGTTAATTCAATTTACATAAAACTATGAAAGTTTTTTGGGCTGAATGCTGCATTAAATAGAGGTGGGTCATATATCTGTTATATGGCTCTTACACTAGGTCGGTTCGTGGAATTCAGGTATGTCAAGTTAATTGTAATCGGATGAACCCTGGAACACACACTTAACTTTTTCCACCTTATATCCGACAAGGTTCTAGCAATTCTTGAATAAGACCCAGTTTAAGAAGAGTATATCAGCTATATGACCCAATTCTAGGACTTAGCCCTTTTTTTAATGGCGCTCGTGGCAACTGACCAAGCTTAATTCTGATCATAGTCTTAAAGTCCTAAAGTCAAAAGTTTGACTCGCGTATCGGTTCTTTCACTTATTTAACCTAAAGATTTGAATTGAACCACGGTTCATAGCTTTCAGGAACAATTTTCCCCAAATTTTGATTTATTAAATCGGCTAATATAACGGATCTATTTGATACGTCAAACCATATCAAAAATCTATTATTTGACGAGCAAAAGAGCTCAAAAACGATCAAATACGATTTTAAGCAGTTGTTAACGATCTCTATAAAAATAGTCAATAAATACTCAGAAACTTGTTTTCTGATTTGTAATTTTCTATTTATTTTCGAACTTCCAAAAGTTTTATCTGAAAAAAATGGTTAAAGAAACATTCTTCTGATGAAGCTGTGCTAAATATCAGTTCTTAAGGCTTGACTACCATTATATTTATAAATATTTTGTGCTTAATTAGATTCTGCGGTGTACCATTTGTATACCCTTGTAGAGGGTATATTAAAATTGTCCAGATGTTTGTAACGCATAGAAGGAAGCATCTCCGACCACACAAAGTATATATATTCTTGATCAGCATGACGAGCTGAGTTGATATAGCTATCTCTATGCTATCTCCTCCGTCAGTTTGAAAGATATCTTAACCAATCTTTGCACGAAGTCTTTTGGTACAAATACGCTGTACATTTATCGGAACCGGTCGGATCGGATGACTATAGCATATAGCTGCCATAGGAACCATCGGTGAAAATAGTAGTTCTAGTAAAAAAAACTTTTTTGTCTTCAACGTAAACGTTCGCAAACCTCGTATTTCTAAGTTTCCTATGCTTTCACATAATTCCACAAAGTCTTATAAAAATCGGACAACTCAGCTGCCATACAAAAGATATGTCTGAAAAAAAGTCTTAGTAAAAAAAACTTTTTTGTTTTTAATGCTATCGCTCCCAAACTTGTTACTGATCAATATTAAATGCTACTACACAATTCTACTAAGTTTGATCAAAATCGGATGAGTATAGCATATAGCTGCCATAGGAACTATCGGTCGAAAAAGTAGTTCTAGTGAGAAAAACTTTTTTGTTTTTAATGGTAACGTCTTTATACCTTTCAGTTGTGAATATGATCAGTTTCCACACAATTGTGGAGAGTTTGGTCAAAATCGAATTAATATATCGTATTGCTGCCATATAACAAACTGGCAAGCAAATGCTCAAAGTAGTGTCGAAATCAAGCTACAAGGTCGAGCCGAAGTTAGCTTTTCTCTATTTTTAGTAGTAGCTCGTGCGTACGCCCCTGACTGCATTCTGTTGCGCAGATTAGTTCTCAACAGGTTTTTATTCCATGGCGTTTGCTTTAAGGAAAAATTTTCAGTACTCATGAATAAGCATCATCACTGCTAAATTCACTCCTGAGGCTTTGTATTGAGGGGAAGCTCTGTAGCAAAGATTGCATAGGTTTCAAACGGATATATTAGACATTATTTCGCACTACGTGCCCAAAATTCCGAAATAGCTAAAACGAGCTAGGCACAGCGATTCCACAAATAAAATTGCAACACCTAACAATTATGTAGCGTAAATGGCAACACTGCATTGCACCGTGAAAGATCTTTGCCAACAATGACAGCTCAAAGATAAGTTAAGAATAAATTTTAAACTTTGAAACCTGAACATAAATGTATGAGATTTGCTTTCCCCTTTTCGACATTGACTTAAGCCTAGTACTGAGGGCGTTCGAATTTTCCTTTCGTCACAGTATTTCACTTAAATAGAAACACTTTCTAAAAGCACATGAGCATCTAAGCAAAGCCAAGGTGTTTCTAATTATATGAAATACTGTGACGAAAGGAAAATTCGAACGCCCTCAGTACTAGGCTTTACGTTTTATTTCCATGACTCATCTGTAATTATCATTTCAGCCGATTCTTTAAAATATATTTATGTTTGCCGGTCAAAATATTAAGAAAGTTATCAAAATGCTATAGAAATCGAATTAAATGATTGTTTGAACTCAACCATTTTTTACCCGTGACTCGTAGAGTAAAAAGGGTACACTAAAGTCGTGCAAATGTATGTAACAGGCAGGCGGAATCATTTCCGACCATATAAAGCATATATATTCTTGATTAGCATCAACAGCCGAGTCGAAATTGCCATGTCCGTCTGTCCGTCCGTTCGTCTGTCTATATAAACACCTAGATCTCAGAGACTAGAAGAGCTAGAGCAACAAAATTTGGTATGTAGACTCCAATTGTCTGCACGCAGATCAATTTTGTTTCAAATTTTTGCCACGACCACCCCCACAATAAAAATTTTTGAATAGCTCCCATAATTTTTAAGATATCGATCTCAAATTTAAAACTTACATAGCTCTTCTAGTCTCTGAGATCTAGGTGTTTATATAGACAGACGGACATGGATACACACCTGATCATATTAATAGGTACACACATAAACTCTGACTTTAAGGTAACAGAAAATAGTTTTATTCATTATTTCAAACTTAAAATTTGTTCTCATTGGTTCTTAAACTATTTGTTTTTAATAAAATAAACTTAATTGTAACATAGAATAATAATATAACATAAAAGAGATCATTTTGTGTTTCAGATACGTTTTCAGTGTGATCATAATAATAGGTACACTTCATGTGTTGGTAAGAATAAAATTTTTATTTCCATTTCGTGTTCTTTTTATACTCTGTACCGAAGGTACATAGAGTATATTAAGTTTGTGCAAAAGTATGTAACAGGGAGAAGGAATCGTTTCCGACCCTATAAAGTATATATACTCTTGATTGGCATCAACAGCCGATTCGATATAGCCATGTCCGTCTGTCCGTCTGCCTGTCTGCCTGTCTGTCTGTCTGTCCGTCCGTCCGTATGAACGAAGAGATCTCAGAGATGGTAAGAGATAGAGGTTTGACATGTATGTGGCATATATATCTTCTACTTGCAGGCAGATCAAGTTTATTTTCAATTTTTGCCACGCCCCCTCCCGCCCCCGCAATTTGGAAAAAACATCATATCTCCTACAGTTTTGAAGATAGATCGTTCGTACCTTCTAGAGATACCTTGTAAACAAAATTGTTAAAATTTATCGATTTGCTGAAGGAATGATAAAGTTCGGATGAACGGTACTCAAGTTATGAGCAAAAAACGGCCAGTAAACACCCACCACCCCCCCACCCATCACCACAGCATTCTATTGAACGGCAATCTTAGTGAGAGAGGGAGAGAGAGAGAGAGTGAAACTTAGAGATGAGCGCGTATAACTCGTGAGCAAACGCGAGCTGCGACGTTAAGGGTACAGAGTATGTTATAGTCGGGCTTGACCGACTTTCTTTCTTGTTTTTAGGTAAATTAGTATTTCCTGACTTAGTATCCAGTGTATCCACCTCTATTTTTGGCCACTACTGCTATTCTTTTTGGCATACTTTTAATAAGAGCCTGGCAGGTCTCTACTGGTGTCTCATACCACAGTTTTTGGACACCTTCCCATAATTTTTTGTTTATTTGAAAATGAATGCTTTGCCAATTTCTTTTTTAAGTCTCCCCACAAGTTTTCTATGGGGTTAAGGTCGGGGGATTGGCTTGGCCACTTCAGAACGTCAACTTTTTGGTCCTCGAAAAATTTAGATAACAGCTTTGATGTGTGTTTAGGATCATTATCTTGCTGAAATACCCAACGTAATGGCATATTTTCCTCAGCATACGGTACCATAACTGTTTCCAATATGGATTTGCACTCTTCAGCATTCATTTTGTTCGTAGTCTGATAAATTGGATTTACGCCGTACCAGGAGAAGCAACCCCATACCATTATATTGCCACCTCCATGTTTGACTGTTTTTTTTGTAAGCCGTGGATGGAATTCCTTTCCATTAGGGCGTCGAACATTCCTTTCACAGTCATTCCCAAACAAATTAATCTTGGTTTCATCGCGCCATAATATGTTTCTCCATTTTTTCTCCCCGGTGCATCCTACCCAGTCTTTGTGGTCCCTTGCAAAAGTTTGCCTCATGGTGATATTTTTTTTGCGCATAAGTGGGACTTTTCTGGCAATTCTTCCTGGTAGGTTGGCATCTTGTAGTCGTCTTCGGATAGTTGGAGCACCAACTGAATTCCCAATTTCGGCTGCAATAGCCTTCGATGACTAAAATGGGTCCTTTCGAGCTTCTTCTTTAGTACAATGAGAACTCCGACCCATTTTTTCTAAAAAAAATAATTATTTAATTCTCTGTATTGACAGGAGCTATACTTAATTTACCTTTAGTTACCAAAAGATCACTGATTACAAAATTATTCACTTGATACTTGTGAGAAACGGAGACTGTACCTATTATTATGATCAGGCGAAATGTGTGGTGGACTCGCAATTTATAGAAAAGCTTTGATATACGGGGCAGCCCCTCTTTCAACGCTTTGTCACAGTGTGGCCAGACATTGACAACAACAAAAAACCAAAAATTATAAAGTTGTCAACACTAAAAGTACGAAAAAACCATCTATAATTAAAAAATTCCGGTGTGTACCTATTAATATGATCAGGTGTGTATACTTTATATATGAAATGTGTCCTTCTGCCTGTTACATACATTTGCACGACTTTAGTATACTCTTTTTTCTTATGAGTATAAAAAAGTGTTCAGAACAGCTCGGTTTGGTCAAGGCGCTCGGTTTTTGGTTTGCATTCATCAACTTCGCTTTTAGAACTATTTTTTTATTCTTTTAGAATATATTTCAGTATCAAACAAATTGATAAAAGACGCAAGCCTTTTCTAAGAATGACTATCATTATTATAATTATAAGTTTATAATTCTTTGAATTTATTTTAATTCCGCCGATTTTTTAGCACAACTTTTGAAAACGACTAATCTTGCTCTTTACGGAATTCAGACAAGCAATCAGCAAGATTTTTGACAATTCGACTCGTTTTCTGAATTTCGAACAGGCGTGATTACACAGAATTACAAGCTCCAGAGAAGATAGCAAACATTCCATAAGAGTTTTTGTCCTCTGAATTCGAATCAATTGTCCGTTTTCCCCCAGCACATCAGGTGTACAAGAAATTAATAAACGCGTGTTGAGCGAGGTTTGTTTACATTTGTAGGTCCTGTGGCCACATTAAGTAACCTTTTCCAACCAAAATTTGTTTTAATATAAGCTGCATGGAATGTCGTTACAGAAAAAATAATCGAGAAGTTTTGATTTTGTTCATAAGATTCAAAATGTTGGATTTTAAAATGGGAAATATGGTTATTATACCCTTGTCCCCTACAATTTACATAAGTTATTACGACATATTAAAATTGTCGAGATGTTTGTAACGCATAGAAGGAAGCATCTCCGACCACATAAAGTATATATAATACATATATATTCTTCAAGACGAGCTGAGTTGATATAGCCACGTCCGTCTGACCGTCTGATTCTCCTCCGTCAGTTTAAAACAGGCGTGCCACAAAGAAAGGCACCAATACCAATAAGGAAATTGTTGTTGGTCAGTTTGCTTGCGCGCGCAAACACCAATCAAAGAAGAGAACAAACCCGGTTTTTGTTTAACGCGACGCATACACACATACCGAATCCCTGAGAACCGGGTTTTCCAGGTTCGGGTTTTTTGGGGCTCGCGAACCGGACCATGAACCAGGCGCTCTATATTTTTGACTCCACGAACCTGAACCCGAACCGAACCACTTTTTCAAAAAAATTTGTTCGGTTCACAAAATTAAATGGTGTTTTCAAAGACACGTACAGGGAAATATTGGAAATCTCTAGAGATTTTAGTATAAACGATTGCGCTTTAAACTAAGCTTGGATGACTTTTTATGTGAAAAGGTTACTAGATCATTTGAAAAGATACCGTTTGAATGAAATCTTCACTACTAGGAACAGAATGTTATAATTCGCTTAACGTGAGCCACTTGATCTAGTTACCGAGCAGACTTGTTTAACTTCACATATAAAGGTAAACAGTTTTAATTCGATTTCCAACGATGTACTCGTATATACTTACATACATATTTCCGGACTGCACTGTATAACGTCGTGTTTCTTTTTATTTTATTCCCACATTTTGTATGCTTGTAAAAATGTTCATTCATTTAATCAGGGTATTAACGCAAGCTCGATTAATGTGTACATATATCTATCTGTCAAACTACATACATAGGAATAGAGGAAAGTTAAATTCGCACGTCACATATTTTATACATACCCTCTCCAATGGTATAACAAATATTTGTTATTTTACCTGCTTGTAGTTTGACGTTACATACATATACACACATACACGAGCTTGAGTAAATTCCCAAATCAAAACGAGAGCGTAAGTTAAAGTCGGCTCTAACCGACTTCGATATACCCGTTACTCATGGAAACAAATGTTTATTATCCTTCCTGTATGCCTGAGGTGGGTCAGCCGAAAAGTATGCAATATTTTTTAACTCGGCTATTTATTATCCGCCAGATATTAATAGACATTTGTCAATTACTAAATGCAACATAAATGACTCCAAATTCATCACGATAAACAGATCAGACAACAAAACTTTTGAAAACGTCATCAAGCCCGACTATTACATACTCTGCACCCTTAATGTCGCAGCTCGAATTTGGTCACGAGTCAAACGGCCAGTTAACACACAACGCACAACGCAGTGCGCTCTCTAAGTCTCTCTCTCTCTCTCTCTCTCTCTCTCTCACTAAGATTGCTGCTGAACGCAATGCTTAGGTTATGGGTGGGGTGGGTGGTGGGTGTTAACTGACCGTTTTTTGCTCATAACTTGAGTATCGTTCATCCGATCTTTATCATTCCTTCAGCAATCAATAAACAATTTTGAGTACTAGATATCTCTAAAAAGTACGAACCATCTATCATCAAAACTGTAGGAGATATGACGTTTTTTCCAAATTGCGGGGGCGTGAGGGGGCGTGGCAAAAATTGAAAATAAACTTGATCTGCGTGCAGACAATAGGAGTCTACATTTCAAATTTGGTTGCTCTAGCTCTTCTAGTCTCTGAGATCTAGGTGTTCATACAGACAGACGGACGGACGGACAGACGGACAGACGGACAGACGGACATGGCTATATCGAATCGGCTGTTGATGCTGACCAAGAATATATATACTTTATATGGTCGGAAATGATTCCTTCTGGCTGTTACATACATTTGCACGACTTTAGTATACCCTTTTACTCTACGAGTAACGGGTATAAACACATGTACATTGTACATTGTATGTACATTTAATAGCCGAAATCATGTGTATGTTATTTACATCCAAATATGTACAATGTACATATTTACATATATGTTTACAATTGTATAAAGTGATTTCATTATTAAATTTCAAGCGTGCCTATTTCTTGCTCGTGTCAATGAAATAACAGTGCCTAGAATAAAGAAAAAAAAAACGGAGAACGGGCACATTGTTTTTTCTGCTGCGCTTTATAGCCAATTGCAGCGACGTAGCGTTTTGGCGTCGTGCTAAAATAATAAGATGAAAAGAGAGAAAAGTTGTGAGCTGGACATTGAAGCATGACACAACTAATAGAGTTGCAAGCTAAAACAGGAGAGCGAGCTGAGAGTTGAACATACCTCTATTAGTTGTATCATGCATTAAAGAGGTGTAAGCTGAGAGAGAGAACTCTCTGACTTTGTTGTATTCTTGTCGTGACATGCATGGTCCCACTTGTCGTCCCCAGTGAGATTTGCACTTGACCGACAGACGCGTAATTTAAAGCTAATTGTGAAATCTCAATTGTTTGCCAACGCACATGGCATTGAATCCAGTTTTTGAACATTATAAATATATAAACAAGTAACAAAGTCGGTCAAGCCCGACTATAACATACTCTGTAGCAGTTCATTTGCCCCCGACTATAATATTATAATACATCCACGGAGTCAAGCGTTTATCGTGCAATATTTTTATTATACGCTCATCTCTAAGGTTCTCTCTCTCTCTCCCAAAGAGTGTCTTTGTTTGAATACAGTGGTGGTTGGCTGGGTGGGTGGTGGTGGGGGGTGTGATATCTTTTTTTGCTTATAACATATGTATCGCTCATCCGATCTTTATCATTCTTTCAGCAAATCGATAAATAATTTTGATTACTAGATATCTCCAGAGGAAATGAACAATCTATCATTAAAAATGTGGGAGATATGACGTTTTTCCAAATTGCGGTGGCGGGAGGGGGCGTGGCAAAAATTGAAGATAAACTTGATCTGCCTGCAAGTATAAGAAATATATGTCCCATACATGTCAAACCTCTATCTCTTACCATCTCTAAGATCTGTGAGTTCATACAGACGGACAGACAGACGGACGGACGGACAGACGGACATGGCTATATCGACTCGGCTGTTGATTCCGATCAAGAATATATATACTATAATATATATCGGAAACGATTCCTTCTCCCTGTTACATACTTTTGCACAAACTTAATATACTCTATGTACCTTCGGTACAGAGTATAAAAAGGACGATAAAAGAGTGTGCAATATATGCGGATTTGGAATGACTGGACGACACGGAACTAACTTGCTGCGACACATTCAGCGTCAGCATAAAAAAGTAGCCGAAGAAATTGAAAATTCAAAAAAAGGGCCAAAAGAAAGTTGATCAACAGCCAACCATAAATAGATTCTTACAGATGAAACAAGCATTCCTGAATCTAAAATTGAGTGAAGACCAGCTACTGGACGCGTGTGTTAAAACGGTCACAAAAAATGGACGACATCTACAAATTTTTTAAGACTCTGGCTTCAAGAAAATTCTTGAGCCGATATGTAATGCCTTTAAAAATCCCATTTCCATAAATCGGCAAAATATTCGAGGGCTTGTGAAAGCAAAGGCTTCAACTATTCGCAATGAAATCAGTGGAATTCTAAAAAATCGGTGAGTACATACATATGTTAGCAGATTGTGCATGTGTGTGTGTGTGTGTGTGTATTCATTTTCATTGCAGATGCAATGTCTTTGCATATATCTGCATATGTATATCTACATGTATATGTATATATGTATGCATATGTTTATATGAAGTTATTTTCCATGTGAAATTTAAATTATGCAAGTAAAATCATGCCTTAAGCGCCCCATAACCCCACAAATTTTGGCGCCAAACGCAAATGTGTGTTTGTGAAATACATATGTACACGCATTGCGTGCGTGTGACGTATACACCCATTCACACAATAGCGTTTGGCGCCAAAATTTGTGTGGTGAATTCGAGACTGTGCCCACGTGTACATTACATGCATACATAATATCTACATATGTACTAAGAAGGTTGCACATAAATTTTTATATATGTATTTGCCCAAATATACTAATTAATTCAAAATTATATTTTAACGCATTTATTTCAGCTTTTCAGCTATAATTGGAATTAACTGTCTGATTCATAAAGAGGACGAGACTAGCATCGCTGTCTATGAAAGAGGTCCACGTCCAGCACTCAAGTCTTAATTTGACTGCTATCATTCAAGAAGTTCTCCAGTCCTACGACATTTCCCTAGGACAGATCTATACTATCACCGTCGATAATGGAGCAAATATGGTTCGAGCAGGAGAACTATTAAATGACACCTGCATAGCAAAGGAATGTAGCTTTGGAGAATGTATTATTGATGAAGGCTGCTCACGTAAATCAAAAGCATTTCTTGATTTGGACGATGACCAAGTTAACTCAATTGATTACCTGGAGGACTCTATAATTACAGTTCGTTGTGCTGCACACACTCTCAATTTAGTAGTTAACGATTTTTTTAAGGAAGTTCGGTTTGACATTAGCAGAGTTCGCACACTTTGTAAGAAACTCCGTACTCACACTATCTTAAATCTAATCAAAATAGAAAAATTAAAAAAATCAGTGCTAGACTGTGTGACTCGATGAAACTTAACCTACAAAATGTGCGAACACTTACTAACTCTTAAAGATTTTTGCATTCAAAGTTCCTTAAAAGAGCTTCACCTAAAAACATCTGAATGGAACGTAGTTCAAAATATATGCAATTTGCTGCAGCCAATTTATAAAACTTCTTTAAACCTGTAGGATTCACAATTACTACCAAGTGATTTTTATTACGCTTGGTTTTCATATTGAGCAATTGTTCTAAAATCTTCAGCAAAAAATTGTTTATTATTATCTAAGTGCCTCGATAAACGATCTTCTATTATGAGCTCAGTACCAATATTGGCTGCAGTGTTCCTAGACCCGAGATTTCAAACTTTGTCAACTTCTGACCAAAAAAAAGTTGCAAAGCAGCACATTGCAGACATACTGAAGCGCCAAAAAGAAATTCTTAATGAGAGTTTTCAAAATTCAACTTTAAATGACTCAACGTCTAATTGCGAAGCAGAGAAGTTTATCAAAGCAATAGAAAGCAATAAACAAATATCAAATCTGAAATCTGTAAATGATGTTATAGATTCCTTCGAAAGTTTTCCAAGAGAACATACATCGACAAATGTTTTAAAATTTTGGAAAGGGCAAAAAAACGAGGACTTTAAAAATATTGCCTTAACTATACTTGCTGTTCCAGCAATTCAGAAATCAGTTGAACGAGCCTTTTCAACTCTTAAGTTTGTTCTTTCTGATCTAAAAGCTAGAATAGATGAACAGCTCCTAGAAGATATAATGCTTATTAACTTAAACCAAGCAGTTCTCAAATGTTGTAAATGTCAGCTAATGAATTTGATAATTTAAATTACATTATTAAAATAAAGAATATTATAAATTGAAACTATTTATTTTTTGTTCAAGCGAACCTAGTTTCGAGCCAAAACCTTGGGTTCAGGGGTTCCAGGAACTGGTCCACGAACCGAACCTTAGATTTAACACCGGGTTCGAACCCCCGGACCGAACCCTCTGCAAAATTTAAGAGGTTTACAGCCTTGGTTTGCATGTCTGTCGCTTTGTATACCTATTGCCCTGCATGTATACGATCATTGATTTCCTATCTTCGGTGCAATGACAAAAACAGAACATACCTAAAGATCATACGGCTGGGCATCGCTGGTTTAAAAGCTATCTTAACCAAACCTTGCACGTTCCGTTTGCTACAAAGACGCACATATGTCGGAACCGGCCGGATCGAATGACTATAGAATATAGCTGCCATAGGAACTAGGTCGAAAATGTAGTTTTAGTTAGAAAAACTTTTTTGTCTTCAACGCAAACGTGCCCAAACCGTATTTATAAGTTTTCTATGCTTTCACATAATTCCACCAAGTTTGATGAAAATCGGACAACTATATAGTATAGCTGCCATACAAAAGACAGGTCTGAAAAAAGTCTTAGTAAGAAAAACTTTTTGGTTTTCAATGCTTTTGCTCCCAAATTAATATCTTTTATTAATATTTTATGCTACCACACAATTCAGCCAAGTTTAATCCAATTCGGATGACTATAGCATATAGCTGTCATAGGAACGATCGGTCGAAAAAGTATTTCTAGTGAGAAAAACTTTTTTGTTTTCAATGGTAGTGACTTTATACCTTCCAGTTATGAATATTATCGGTTTCCACATAATTTTGGGAAGTCTGGTCAAAGTCTGATGAATATATCGTATAGCTGCCATATAACAAACTGGCAAGCAAATGGTCAAATTAGTGGCGCCATCTATTGCTGAGTTAGTAACTCAATAATAACTCAGCCAAAAATGTTCGAAGAAAATCATTTAAAACCTTCATTTATATAAATTATACAAGCTGCAAGGGTATATAAACTTCGATCGAGGCGAAGTTAGCTTTCCTTTATTTTTATACTCTGTACCAAAGGTACGCAGAGTATATTAAGTTTGTGCAAAAGTATGTAACACCTTGAAGGAATCATCTCCGACCCTATAAAGTATATATATTCTTGATCAGCATCAACAGTCCGTCCGTATGAACGAAGAGATCTCAGAGATGGTTAGAGATAGAGGTTTTACATGTGTGGAACATATATTTCTTATACTTGCAGGCAGATAAAGTTTATTTTAAATTTTTCCCACGCCCCCTCCCGACCACGCAATTTTGAAAAACGTCATATCTCACACAGATTTGATGATACATTGTTCGTACCTTCTACAAACATTTAGCTGTCAAAATTATTAAGCGATTTGCTGAAGGAATGATAAAGATCGGATGAACGATACACAAGTAATGAGCAAAAAAATGTTAACCGGCAGCCCCACACCCCCCTCGTCATTCACGCCAACCAACGCTGTATTCAAACAAACATAGTTTTTGGGAGAGAGAGAGAGAGAGAGAAAATAAGAGATGAGCGTACAATTAAATATTGCACGATAACCGCGTGACTCCTTGGATGTATTATCATATTATAGTCGGGAGCAAATGAACTGGTACAGAGAATGTTATAGTCGGGCGTACCCGACTTTCTCACTTGTTTTACATTGGTTTTGGTTGATTTAAATACATTTTAGAGGTCAATAGTAATTAAAAAAGGTTAAAAATAGTCTTTAATTTTTACAGTTTTTGGTCTATTCTTTTAAATGCGCGATATCGAAAAACTGAAAATGTGGTAAATTACAGGAGACAAGGGACTACCAACTGTTATAATCTGAGATGATTAATATCACCAATAGAAAGATTTTACAAAAAAAAACGAGAGCGTAAGTTAAAGTCGGCTCTAACCGACTTCGATATACCCGTTACTCATGGAAACAAATGTTTAATAGCCTTCCTGTATGCCTGAGGTGGGTCAGCCGAAAAGTATGCAACTTTTTTTAACTCGGCTATTTATTATCCGCACAACACAGTGCGCTCTCTAAGTCTCTCTCTCTCTCTCTCTCTCTCTCTCTCTCTCTCTCTCTCTCTCTCACTAAGATTGCTGCTGAACGCAATGCTTAGGTTATGGGTGGGGTGGGTGGTGGGTGTTAACTGATCGTTTTTTGCTCATAACTTGAGTATCGTTCATCCGATCTTTATCATTCCTTCAGCAAATCGATAAATAATTTTGAGTACTAGATATCTCTAGAAAGTACGAACCATCTATCATCAAAACTGTAGGAGATATGAGGTTTTTTCCAAATTGCGGGGGCGTGAGGGGGCGTGGCAAAAATTGAAAATAAACTTGATCTGCGTGCAGACAATAGGAGTCTACATTTCAAATTTGGTTGCTCTAGCTCTTCTAGTCTCTGAGATCTAGGTGTTCATACAGACGGACGGACGGACGGACAGACGGACAGACGGACAGACGGACAGACGGACATGGCTATATCGAATCGGCTGTTGATGCTGATCAAGAATATATATACTTTATATGGTCGGAAATGATTCCTTCTGGCTGTTACATACATTTGCACGACTTTAGTATACCCTTTTACTCTACGAGTAACGGGTATAAATAGAGGAAAGCTAACTTCGGCTCAACCGAAGTTTATATACCCTTGCAGCTAGTATAATTTAAGGTTTTAAATGATTTTCGTCGAACATTCTTAGCTGAGTTATTTCCCAAACTCAGCAACAGATTGTTCTTTCTATGGCAGCTATACGATATATTCATCCGATTTTGACCAAATTCCTCAAAACTATGTGGGAACCGATAATATTCATAACTGAAAAGTAAAACGACGCTGCAACTGGAAACAAAAAAGTTATTCTCACTAGAACTAGTTTTTCAACCGATCGTTCCTATGGCAGCTATATGCTATAGTCATCCGATTTGGATCAAACTTGGCAAAATTGTGTGTAATCATATAATATTGACCAGAGTTTGGGAGCGATAGCATTAAAAACAAAGTTTTTTCCTACTAAGACTTATTTTCTGAACTATCTTTTGTATGGCAGCTATACTATATAGATGTCCGATTTCAATTTAACTTTTTGGAATTATGTGAAAGTATAGAAAATCAATAAATACGAGGTTTGGCGACGTTTGCGTTTAAGATAACAATTTTTCCTACTAAAACTAATTTTTCGACCGATAGTTCTTTGGCAGCTGTATGCTATAGTCATACGATCTGGCCGGTTCCGATAAATGCGCAGCGTCTTTGTACCAAAAGACGTCGTGCAAAGTTTGGTTAAGATAGATTTTAAACTGACGGAGGAGATCGCAAAGAAACAGTCGGACGTGGCTATATCAACTCAGCTCGTCATGCTGATCAAGAATATATCTACTTAATGTGGTCGGAGATGCTTCCTTCTAGGCGTTACAAACATCTGGACAATTTTAATATACCCTCTACAAGGGTATAATAACCATATTTTCGATATTGTAATGTAAAATGGTTTTACACAGCCCAAAGGGCCACAAGCCGAGCTAATACTAGTCTTAGTAATGATGATGCAAACGTCTCCAAACTTCGTATATTTATAAGTTTTCTATGCGTATTCATAATTTCACGGTTCTGCAAGGGTATATAATCTTCGGCCGAGTCAAAACTAGCATTCCTGTATTTTCCATATTAAAATCAATAAATTGGTTTCTTATGAACATAATAAAAAATTCGTCTTTGATCTTTCTGTAACGTTATTCAATGCAGCTTACATTATATCAAATTTGGTTTGAAAAGGTTACTTAAAGTGGCCACAGGACTAACAAATGTAAGCAAACCTCGCTCAACACACGTTTATGCAAACATCTCGTAAGCCTGACGTTCTGCAGAAAAACAGACAGTGAGTTTGATTGGACACCTAATACTAGAGTAAGCATTACGGAAGGTCGAGAGCATTCTTTCACTAGTTAGCATTCATTCAACAAAGTGAGACAGCGGCAGTTAAATTTTACAACACCTCTTCTGTAGCACCTGTCGGCGTCAAAGAATCCACTTGTCACCTCGCGAGTTGATAAAGAACCAATTACAACGGTAAAAATCTTTGTGCAGACTTCCTGAACTCCCCTTAGCTCATGTCAAATTTGGAAAGATATTTCACTTCAAAACGGCATAGTTTACCAGTGTTTCTCAAAAGTTGATCGAAAGCTCTATCGATAACAGATCCGAAAACGAAAAAAAACTACTAAAATCGTTTTTAAAAAAGCTTCTGTTCTTGTCTTGAGTTCGTTTTCTTTAAAGCTCCTTTGGTGGCCGCAACAACCAGCAAAAAAATTAGCAAAATGCTGTAATAATATAATGTCTGAGAAATCTAAGTAAGCTTAATGTATTTATAGTTGCTTCAGTCGAAGTTTCGAAAAGGTCTCTGTTTTCTGATTAAGCTTTATATTATCTAATCCCAGATAAAAGATCGTTTTAAACATTTTAAACAATTTATTGACTTGAACATGATTTTCGCTCTTTTGATTTGGAAGAAATTTTGAGTTTATTCAGTTGAACGGACGTTCTTATTTACCTTGTGCTTCAAATTAAAGAACTAGATCAGTTCATATTCGAATTGTCAGCCCAGTTGGAAGTCGATGACAATGCCTAAAGGTTCAGCGGGTTGATTGACATCGGTTTTAACCAGTTTGCACCGCTTTCAGTGACAATCACAGTCTCAGGGTTCCGCATTGAAATGGGAATTGGGCATTGAATTGATTTCTGCTTAAGCCTCAATGTTTAGTCATACAGTTCCAATGTGCCATGTCCCAGTCTGGTATCGTCGCGTTGGTCAGAGAGTGTGTGTGTGTCATCTTTGTCATCTTCTATATTTCCCCTGGACTTAATTGTTTTTAGCATGCCAGTGATTAATGATGCGATTCGGTATCAGACTCAGTGTCCAACATGACTTGGCGTTAAAAACCCTTCACGTGACATTTGTGCGTCAAAGTTAGGCTAATAAGACGGCTTAAGTGAGTTGGTTATGATAATGATGATGTTGATGATTCTTGTTGTTGATCATTAAATGATAGATCGTAAAACCTAAAGATAGATGCTGACACTGATAAGCGGAGTGGCGCAGCTTCTTTCTGTTGCCAATTTTTAAGCACTGCCCAGGGTGAAGATCAACAATTTTAACTATCTGAACCTATGATCTGCCGATTCCACCATGCTCAGACCCAGAACAAAGGTACGTTGTGTATTCGGATAAACAATTTGCGTTCCTACTTACTTGTCGCTGATAAAAGCGAGTGCCATAATTCTTCAGTGGCACAAGCCACAACAAAATATCAACAATCTGCAACATCATAAAACCTATACTAAATTTCCACTGACGTCAGGGCCATATAACAATTAGTGTAGACATATGCGTATCTTGGAGATAAACAAGTTATAACCAAGTATTATTGTGATTTTGGATAAAACTTTGCCGTGTTATGAGTGACAGCCAAAGGACACTACACTCCAACCGCTAATGCTACTTCCAACTTCTCTCCGGTCACGAGGGTTGACAGCGAGTGCCAGCGTTATGTTACCAGGCGGAGATGGGATGAAATGTTTATCCCAGCGTTGACAGATGACAAGTGAATGCAAACACTTCTGAACTTGAAAAATAGAACTTGCTACACACAAAGAAATCTGCGGTTAAATTTAACCGATATTGTGGGTTAGAAATGCGCCAACCCACAAAGTAGGTAAAATTAACCAAATTTTATAGTAACTTTATCGTAAACCATTACGTAAAGAGAACTATTGCTGTAGTAAATCTAACCGAAATTCTCGTTTAGAAATGCGCCAATCCACAAAATTAGTAATATTTACCGATGTTCACAGTAAGTACTTTTCTTATTGTGTTCACTGTAATTTTACCATAAAATTAGTAATTTAACAGCTGTTACTCAACTGAGAAAAGTAGGGTTGGATACTATTTTAGCTGTCACAAGTTGCCAATCTACTTGAGCTCATCATCATCCCAGACCAGAAGAGGCAACCTTTATACCCCCGACCACCAGTATTGGTTCTGAAACAATGGTTTGAATTAAACATATTTTTATTTTATTTGAACTCTGGGCCCTTGGACTGAACACGATTGGACGGACGTCTTTACCAGTTACGCTACGGTGCGCGTTAATAGAAACGCGTCTAACATATTGGTTGTATTGAATCTGCCTAACCACATGCACGAAAAATTTCTTAAATGTCGCATAAATGAGACCACTAGTAATTCTTAAGTCCAAATTCAGTGAAAGTACAATATAAATATAAGGGCCAAACTGAAATTTTCTCAATCAACAATTTTCGCGGTTAGATTTACTGTCGGTAGAGTTAGTCCGTGAAGCAACAAAATTCATTTAAAAAGTTATACTATTTGTGCGGTAAGATTTACTTGAGGGTACAGTTAATTGCTGCAAAAACAAAGTATGAGATGAAAAAATCACGTCAGAGTCACTATTTCTATGGTAAAATTACTGTAGTAGCAGTAACTTATTAAAACCACAAAATATGAGAAAAAATATTTGTGGTTAAATTTATTTAAAGTACAGTTGTTAAATGCAACAACAAAACACGTGCTAAAATAAATAAGTGAAACTTAGAATTTCTTCGGTAGATTTTACTGTTGGCACAGTTACCAAACAACAACAAAAGCACATGCATAACAAGAAAGAAAGTCGGTCAAGCCCGACTATAACATACTCTGTACCCCTAACGTCGCAGCTCGCATTTGCTCACGAGTTATACTCGCTCATCTCTAAGTTTCACTCTCTCTCTCTCTCTTTCTCTCTCTCTCACTAAGATTGCCGTTCAATAGAATGCTGTGGTGATGGGTGGGGGGTGGTGGTGGTGTTTACTGGCCGTTTTTTGATCATAACTTGAGTATCGTTCATCCGATCTTTATCATTCCTTCAGCAAATCGATAAATAATTTTGTTTACAAGGTATCTCTAGAAGGTACGAACGATCTATCTTCAAAACTGTAGGAGATATGACGTTTTTTCCAAATTGCGGGGGCGGGAGGGGGCGTGGCAACAATTGAAAATAAACTTGATCTGCCTGCAAGTATAAGAAATATATGCCCCATACATGTCAAACCTCTATCTCTTACCATCTCTGAGATCTCTTCGTTCATACGGACGGACGGACAGACGGACAGACGGACGGACGGACGGACGGACGGACGGACGGACGGACGGACAGACGGACATGGCTATATCGAATCGGCTGTTGATGCTGATCAAGAATATATATACTTTATAGGGTCGGAAACGATTCCTTCTCCCTGTTACATACTTTTGCACAAACTTAATATAAATATACTCTATGTACCTTCGGTACAGAGTATAAAAATATTGGAAAAAAGTTACTGTCAGCGTAGTTAATTTTAACCACCAAATTTTTATGTGTGTAGAAATTCGAAAAAGACGAAATATGTGTAGTTTGCATCGCTTAAACAAGGTAAACGAGTAAGAAAGTCGATCAAGCCCGACCATAATGGGGGTACGGACTACCCCCAAAAGTATAGAAATCAGCGGCGCTTCGCTGTTCGCTGACGCTGCGAAATTTCTCTTGCTCATAATATCTGTAAAACTGTGGGATTTATGACGTTGTTCCAAATTTTTGGGCAGGAGGGGGCATGACATAAATTTAAAATAAACTTGGTATGCCTGCAAGTATAAGTTATGTTCCATACCAAGAATATATATTGTATATTATTAAGAATATATATACTTTATAGGGTCGGAGATGCTTCCTTCTGAAGAAAATTTAAAAAATCGGTTGAACATTATTGATGTGATTTTGATGTTAAAAGTTGTGGTTTCAAAAGACAACGACTTAAAAGTAATGACTCTTGTATACAGTATGACAGTAAAAAGACCTCACCGCGGAATGTTCATTTTAGTAGGCCACACGACAAAAAACGAGAGCTAAGTTCAGTTAAAATCGGCCCTGCCTGGCTTCGATATACCCGTTACTCATGAAAATAATTGTTTAATAGCCTTCCCTTATGTTAGTTAACAGAGCATTACCATTATGTTAACATATTAACATTATGGAAGCAGACAGCGAAAGATGACTAAAGTTTTGTTTCTTAAGGAAAAGCAAAAAGTTTGGAATGTTTTTTTATTACTCCACACTAAAATAAATGCGAGTTTTAAATTTGAGATCGATATCTCAAAAATTGTGAAAACTGGAGAAGGCGTGGCAAAAATTCGAAACAAACTTGATCTGCGGGCTGACAATGGGAGGCTATTTTTAAAAATAAAAATAGAGGAGAGCTAACTTCGTTTCGACCGAAATTTATAAGCCCTTGTAGCTTGTATAGTTTATATAAATTAAGGTTTCAAATGATTTTCTTCGAACATTTTTGGCTGAGTTATTATTGAGTTACTAACTCAGCAATAGATGGCGCCACTACTTTGACCATTTGCTTGCCTGATTGTTATATGGCAAATATACGATAAATTTATCAGATTTTGACCAAACTTCCGAAAATTTTGTGGAAACCGATAATATTCATAGCTGGAAAGCTTAAAGACGCTACCATTGCAAACAAAAAAGATTTTTTCACAAAAACTACTCTTTCGAACGATCGTTCCTATGGCAGCTATATGCTATAGTCATCCGATTTGGATCAAACTTGGCAGAACTGTATTGATCAGTTACATGTTTGAGAGCTATAGCATTGAAAACAAAAAAGTTTTTCCTACTAGGATTTTTTTTCAAAACTATATTTTGTATGGCAGCCATACTATATAGTTGACCGATATTCATCAAACTTGTTCCTATAGTTCCTATATATTCCATGCTATTGTCATCCGATCCGGCCGGATCCGACAAATGTGCAGCGTCTTTGTACCAAAAGACTTCCAGCTAAGTTTTGTTAAGATAGCCTTAAAACTGACAAAGAAGACATCATAAAACTGGCAGTTTTTTGCTCATAACTTGAGTATCGTTCATCCCATCTTTATCATTCCTTCAGCAAATCGATAAATCAATGTTACAACTGGCTAGCTCAACGTCTTTTTTTTGGTTGATTATAAGCCTTTTTATAACCAACACAAACCAACAGATATTAATTACAACATTTTGGAATAGCAATTGGGTATGTCCGTACAACGATCGCTGTTTCGAGAATAACCAAATTCTCTCATCAGCGGACTTGTTTTGCTGTTTACACTTCAAACAAACATCCAGTTAGTACTTATACTCTCAAGGGGGCGAATAAAGACATAGGAATTACACTATTATAAATTCGCAGCACGAATTTCGTCTATGGTTTTTTGTTTGAAGGTGTTTGTTTACCAATTTGCTGTAATTAATAAATAAATAATTTTGATTACTAGATATCTCTAGAAGGTACAAACCATCTATCATCAAAACTGCGGGGCGGGAGGGTGCATGGCGAAAATTGAAAATAAACTTGATCTGCCTGCAAGTATAAGAAATATATGTCCCATACATGTCAAACCTCTATCTCTTACCATCTCTGAGATCTCTTCGTTCATACGGACGGACGGACAGACGGACAGACGGACATGGCTATATCGACTCGGCTGTTAATGCTGATCAAGAATATATATACTTCATAGGGACGGAAACGATTCCTTCTCTCTGTTACATACTTTTGCACAAACTTAATATACTCTATGTACCTTCGGTACAGAGTATAAAAAGTAGGTCTCAGCATTCCCAAAGCTAATATTTGCTGTATAAATAATAATTGTTAAAATCAAAAAATTATAAGTTAATTTTGGTAAAAATAGTAGTAGTCTTTTATTTTTTTTCAAGTTCGAATAGTTTTTAAATAAAATCAGCGCAGACTATTTATAAATGAAACAAATATATCATAATAGGCATCACTAAGTATGAGCAAAGATTATACAATGAACGTTTGTTATTCTATGGTATGAGTCATTCACAAAATCTTTAGTGACTAGAGGTGCGCGCGGGAACGAATTTTCATCCACGTCACGAACGATTCACGAAAGATAAATCTCTTTACGCACGATTCACTCACGTCAATTTTTCAGCGTTTCTCGTCACCCACGATTCACGCACGATTTAAGAAAGCGTCACGAATGATCACACACGATATAAATGCATCTACTAAAAATATATTTAGCAAAATATAACGCAGTTGTGTATAAATTAAAAAAGGAGCTTTTTATTCCAACATTAACACTTAAAAAACAAGATTAGAGCGCTGTAGTCGAGTTTCCCCGAAAACAAAATACCCTTTACAATTCAGACACACATGCAAACACACACACATTCACAAACGCACACACACGCCTATCTGCCTGCAGCAAGCTGCGGTTTAGGGGGGAGGGGGCGAAATTTTCCAAATCTGAAACCAACTTGATCTGTGTACGGGTACACACCTATGTACATGCAAAAATTGGTGTCTCTGAGATCGACGCGTTCATACAGACAGACAGACAAACGTTACAAACATCTGGTCAATTTTAATAAACCCTCTGCAAGGGTATACAAATTGTTTCGAATCGAACGGTATCGGATCACGAGATAAGAATAGTGACTTCCGTAAAGGTCTAAAGTATTAAGAAATTACAATCTTAGGTCGGACATAAAAAATTTGACTTTTTAGACCGTTTTTTCCATTACACTTTTACCCGCAATCTTATGTGAATTAAATTAGCCTAATATACAATTTCATATCTCAACTAACTCAAATTTGTTTGTTTTCTAAATTTGACTCCCCTCCCCCACCATAAGTAAGACTCCTCCCAACCCAAACATATTGCAAGAAATGAAATTAGAGCATCCAAAAACCAACTAGAGCGTAAGTTAAAGTCGGCTCTAACCTACTTTGATATATCCATTATTCATGGAAAGAAATGTTTTAAAGCCTTCCTGTGTTCCTGAGGGGGGAAGGCCAGCGTGCAGACAATAGGAGTCTACATTTCAAATTTGGTTGCTCTAGCTCTTCCAGCCTCTGAGATCCAGGTGTTCATACAGACAGACGGACACGTCTATATCCACTCGGCTGTTGATGCTGATATATATATATAAGAATTTATTTGATCGAAAAATTTTCTCTCTATCTTTTTATTTCAAAATAAAATATGATTCGATACGTGACATTGCGAACGCGACACTTTTTTCCTTCATTTTATTTATGTGGTTTCTGCTATAATGCGATGCAAAAACTTACTGTTAATTGCAATCACATAGTTTCTCATGATTTCTTATGCATTCTTTTATAACCCTTTGTACCTTCAGAAAGATTTTAGATAGCATAAGTAAGTGCAATGTATATCACTTTTATCAAAAAAACCAGAGCGTAAGTCAAAGTCGGCTCTAACCGACTTCGATATACCCGTTACTTATGAAAAGAAATGTTTAATAGCCTTGCTGTGTGCCTGATGTTTGACAGCCGAAAAGTATGCAACAATTTTTTAACTCGGCTATTTATCATCCGATCTTGATCAAATTTACCGGGCTTATAGATATTGCGAATATAAATGTAAGTTTTAAATTTGAGATCGATATCTTAAAAATTGTGGGAGTTATGCAACATTTTTTATTGTGGGGGCGGGGGTTGGCGTGTTAAATTTGAAATAAACTTGATCTGCGTGCAGACAATAGGAGTCTAGATTTCAAATTTGGTTGCTCTAGCTCTTCTAGTCTCTGAGATCTAAGTGTTCATACAGACACGCGGACAGACGGACGGACGGACAGACGGACATTGCTATATCGACTCGGCTGTTGATGCTGATGAAGAATATATATACTTTATATGGTCGGAGTTTATTTTTTTTTCATATTTTTACTCGAATTTTGGTCCAGAAATGTAAGTTGTAAATAGGAAATCGAGTTATGGACTTTTTTATACCTTTGTAGAGGGTATATTAAAATTGTCCAGATGTTTGTAATGCATGGGAGGCCGTCTGTCCGTCTGTTTCTATGCTTTTTCCTCCGTCAGTTTTAAAGCTATCTTAACCAAACTTTGCATGAAGTCTTTTGGTACAAATACGCTGCACATTCGTTGGAACCGGCAGGATTGCATGACTATAGCATATAGTTGCCATAGGAACCTTCGGACGAAAATGTTGATTTAGTGAGAAAAACTTTTTTGTCTTCAACACAAACGTCCCCAAATCTCGTATTTATAAGTTTTCTGTGCTTTCACATAATTCCAAGTTTGAAAGGACAACTATATATGTAGTATGTATGTAGATGTAGAAAAAGTATATATAGGAGGCCTTTGGCCGAATGTACATACTTGTGTCAGTGGAATCAAGCTACTAATTTATATAAATTATACAAGCTACAAGGGTATAAAAACTTCGGTCGAGCCGAAGTTAGCTTTCCTCTATTTTTTAATTTTTTTTTTAGCAATGGCTTTTGAAAATAATAAAAATTTTTAAATAGCTACATTTTCAAATCGTTTTTTTCCGCGAATTAAGCATATTTCGGCAAAATGGTGAAAATACGTATATACTATTTTACAACAAAGAATAAGAAAAAGATTGTTTCGAGCAAAATAAAATTTGAGTGGGCGATTTTTGATGGAATCTCCCATTTTTTCACCCATACTTCACACATGGTCGGTAATGATTCCATCTGCCTGTTACATACATTTGCACGACTTTAATATGCCCTTTTTACTCTAAGCGTAACGGGTATAATAAGACGGTTCCCAATTTTATTGTTTTATAAATTTTATTCCTCTCTATCCACCATAAGTCAGACTCCTTCCCCCAATATCTTCAAAACTGTGGGAGTTATTCAAGATTTTGTACGTTTAAAATTTGGTTGCTCTAGCTGATCTAGTCTCTGACAACTAGGAGTTCATACAGACATACGGATGGACCGACGGACATGGCTATATCGACTGGGCTGTTGATGCTGACCAAGAATATATCGCTCACTGCAAGACCGTCATAACTCAAAATGAAAAATTTTGTGAAAATCGTGTTTCAAGTCCTTAATGGACTATATGCATCCGAAATATTTCTTTTAGTTACGTGTCAATCTATGTCGCTTATCTCTAAACGAGATCGCACGACATTTTAATGTACACCTAATATGGGTGCCTGGACACCGGAACATAGACGGAAATGAGTCTGCGGACAAACTGGCCAGACTAGGCACAGCCATCGAGCTCCTTCCAGAGAAGAGCACGATAGGGATGCCTATGGCTACCTACAAGCTTCACATAAAAGCCGAAACACTGCGTCTTGCTACGGATAGGTGGAAAAACCTTTCCTCTCGCTCGGTAGCAAGACTTACGTGGCCAGAATTCAACCTAAAACGTACTAACACACTTTTGCGTTACAGAAGGGAACACATAGCCCTTCTGGTTGGTGCCCTGACGGGTCACTGTCTTATTGGCAGACACGCAGCACGCCTAGGCGTAGCACACCACGATTTCTGTAGAAGTTGCAGATATGAGGAAGAGGAGGAAACGGTACAGCACCTCCTGTGCCACTGTCCTGCTCTGAGTAGGAGGAGACTTAGAATTCTGGGTCAACCCCTTTTAACCAGTCTCTCGGAGACATCCGAGCTAGAGATCCCAGCTCTACTTAATTTTATTCTGTCCACACAATGGTTCAGTATTAACCGCCCTATGGAATAAAGGGTTAACAGGAAATAGAGCGACTTGTCGCTCTCAGCCACCGCACCCTAACCTACGTGTCAATCTTGTAAACCATTATTTATCTGCAATTTTTGCGTTTTGCTTGGACCGATTGGCCTACACCTCCTATTTACCCGTCGACAATTTCCAACTATTAAATTTTCACGATAATCTAGTCATAATAAAATTTTGCGAATTTCGCATTTTTGGACCGATTATATGGTCATAGCGGCTTGAAATATACTTTACTATCTCTTCTCATAGTTACCATATATACACTACAAATTTCATAAAAATTGGTCGAGCCATTTCGGAGGAGTGCGAACACAAACACTGTTACACGAGATTTTTATACCCGTTACTCGTAGATTAAAAGGGTACACTAAAGTCGTGCAAATGTATGTAACAGGCAGAAGGAATCATTTCCGACCATATAAAGTATATATATTCTTGATCAGTATCAACAGCCGAGACGACATAGCCATGTCCGTCTGTCCGTCCGTCCGTCCGTCTGTCCGTCTGTCTGTATGAACACCTAGATCTCAGAGACAAGAAGAGCTAGAGCATCCAAATTTGAAATCTTGACTCCTATTGTCTGCACGCAGATCACGCTTATTTCAAGTTTTTGCCAATCCCACCCCCGCCCCGACAATACAAAATGTTGTATAACTCCTACAATTTTTGAGATATCGATCTTAAATTTAAAACTTACATTTATATTCGCAACATCTATAAGCCCTGAAATTTTCATCAAGATCGGATGATAAATAGCCGAGTTAAGAAAATGTTGCACACTTTTCGGCTGTCCCACCTCAGGCACACAGGAAGGCTATTAAACATTGCTTTCCATGAGTAACGGGTATATCGAATTCGGTTAGAGCCGATTTTAACTTACGCTCTCGTTATATTATATATTAGATTGTATTAATTAATTAAAGCCTCCTTTCACATCTTAAAAAATTCTGAAAAAATTGACAATTGTTAAAAAGGGCATTGTATTTAAATACCCTTTATCAAAGGTACACAGAGTATATTAAGTTTGTGCAAATGTATGTAACAACCAGATGGGGGCATCTCCAACCCTTTGAAGTATATATGGGCATTTCCAAACAGACGTGACGTTCGTACGAAAAGATCTTTTTGAAAAATAGGAAAATCTTGGATTTTTAAAAAGATTGTTTTATATTTGGGAAGCAATTAAGTAGCACTATAATCAGCAAAAACAATGATCAATCGATCATAAGGAGTTAAAGATATAAGCAACCATATATGCTGGCGTGACGTTACATAAAACGGAAGTGGGTTTTGACTTGTTTTAGAAAAATGCAAAATTCTGCGAATTGGGCAATGCTTTTTGTGTACAATTTTTTTAGTATGATTTGAAATAATACAAGTTTGTTTTCCAGGTTATCTTATTCAAAAATGTTAAGTATCTGACGTGACATTACCTGACGTTACGTTACTTAAATTTCCTCATTATATTATGTTGTTTTTTTGTGATAATATAAAGCAGAAACTTACAGTTAATTGCAATCATATAGTTTCTTATGGTGTCTTCTGCATTAATTTTTAACTCTTTGTACCCTTAGAAATAGTTTAGAGACCAAAAATCAATGCAATCTAAAGGCAATTTTATGACAACATAACGTATCCAAATGAGAAAAATGCCGCTTGCGCGACTTTGCATTCGAAAATTTCGAAATGGGTTATGAATATTTTTAAAATTGGCTCATATTAGTTTATTTTGTTTATTTACCCATGAAAAAATGATAAAAAATAGTGTTATTAAGTACTTTTCATTTTTTGGTCTCGGTGGTCTTTTCTGTGGAAATACCCATATATTTTTGATCAGCAACAATAACCGAGTCGACTTATAGCCTATTTCCACTATAATCACATATTTCGAAATGTACATATATTTTTTGAACGTTTCCATATATGGAAATAAATGTATATATATTATACATCATATATATCATATATGATATATACATTAGGCATATAACTTAATTTTGGAATCAAATTTACATGGTACCAATGCTGCAAACGTATAAAATTTTGCAGAAGGTTCGGTCCGGGGGTTCGAACAAGTTTTAAAGTCTAAGGTTCGGTTCGCGGACCGGTTCCTGGAACCCCTGAACCTAAGGTTTTGGTTCGAACCTCGGTTCGCTTCAACATAAAAGAATAGTTTCGATTAATTAATACTTATTTTTTTAAATAAAATTTTTTATTTCCATAATGTAATTTTAACTTTCAAATTCATTAGCTGACATTTACAACTTTTGTGAACTGCTTAGTTTTAGCAAAGACACTACATATATAGATATCTCATAAAAATTTTTTTTTTTTTGTGATCCAATGTCAGCTCCCAAGAAAAGAGTAGAGTATCTATAAATCTTTGCTCTCAGCCAACACCCATTTATTTAAACGTATAGCTAAATTTCAATACATATATTCCTCGTAAGGGCAGCGAGAAGCAAAAATTTGGATCCAATGTCAGCTCCCAAGAAAGTGGTTTTTTGTTTCACATGCGTTATCTATAATATCTATTAATCTTTGGTTTTAGTTAAAAAGCATTATTAAGGAGCTGTTCATCTATACTAGCTCTTAGATTATAAAGATGCAGTGTTGAAAAGGCAGTGTTTGGAAATACCTAGGTACAAATACCTAGGTACATACCTAGGTACATATTTTGTGTACCTCTTACCTCACCTCGGTATTTTCAGATTCGAGTACCTTTTACTTTACGATGGTCTTCATTTTCATTTACCTTGTCAATAGGTAAGGTACTAGGTACTTTTCGTACGTGACTTTTCGCTCCGGTTACATTATAGCTAAGATGCTGCCGCGCTCTGTCATATTGAAAAGAAAAGTTCCAGGAACCTGTTTGTGGCTTTAACTGGTCATCCGGTAAACAATCCGTGTTCAAAAACAATACGATCCATGCTAGATAAAAGGAAGGCGGACTATCAGCCGTGCTCCCATTTTAATTTTCGCAAACATTTTTCGATTTTCAGATAAATTTTGTACTGAAAACGGGCTTAAATCGCAAAATTTTTACACAAGTGAAAATGGGAGCACGGCTGTATAAGAAAAATATCGTCGGTAGGTTCCAAAATACTCATTTTATATGTACGACTGCCGATATCTGAAGTTTCAATAACAAAAGTTACTTTCGTGTAACCACTATATAGATAGCAATCTACACTAAGAAAAAACTAGAACGAATAATTTGAGTACGAACGCTGTTGAAAAAAAAATTAGTCGTTCTTGAATTTTCAAGAATTTCGCTCTTGGAATCGAGATAAATTCGTTCTAAACGTTCTCAATTTGGTTTTTTATAGGCAAGGGGGGTGAGGGCAACTTAACTTTGAGAGAACAGCGATGGAGTCGCTCTCGCAGAGAGTGAGAGCGCATGCGCAGTTGGTCGTTGAGAGAATGGCGTTGGACTCGCTCTCGCAGAGAGTGAGAGCGCATGCGCAGTTTGTTGTTGTGCGATGCGTACGAAAGGAAACTGAAGTTGCCGCATGCGTTTATGTATAAGTGTGATTTCGTCGCGTCTTTTACCTTACGAAGGTTAGCTGCGCTCGTTAAGCTGCCCGACGCCTGTGTGTGTTTCAGTCTTTCGAGGTACCGAGTTCAAGTCCCAGAAAAGTAAGTAAAAAAAAAAATATCTATGTGGTTATCTCAAAATCAATCACAACTTAAAACAAAGTTTGGTGGGTGGGTGGTGGTGTTGGGGTTGGTGTGGTTGATAATGGTGAGTGGGACGGGGGAGGTAGACGAGACGGACCACCACGTCGGTCGGGTCGGGTCCGTCGAGTCTCTCCCACCCCCCACCCACCCCAAATATTCTTTTTATTTTTTTTATTTTGAGAATTATTCGTTCTTGGATCAAGTATTGAAACTCTTGAATCAATAATTATTCATACTTGGATCAAGAGCTCATTCTCTTGAATCAGGAATGTCGGGATAAAAAATTCACTCTTGAATCAAGAATTTCGCTCTTGGATCAAGAATTTTCACTCTCACCGTACTTTTGAGAACGAATGCTCTTGATTCAAGAGCGAAATTCTCTATGTTTTCTCTGAGTGTACATTCTCATTCTCTCGGGCTCGCATAAGCGTGCACACACATGAAATAATTGATACCATATTAGCTGAAGTTCATAGCAAATACCGACTTAGAGATATTCAAATGTTAAACAGTTACAGAAGATGTATCCAACTTCTAAAAAGCATTTAAAATGTACAGTTTTGAAGAAAACACGTGAAGCCTGAGTTTGTACCTATATAAGAGTCTGATTAAAGGTAATAGCTCAGGATAGTACAGCTGATGTTGAAATTACTTTGCCAAAGCACTTTAGATGCGCATCACATACTTTGAACTTAATTGTCACGAAAGATGCTGAACAGGCTCTTCCAAACACATTATTCAAGCGGTTGTACAATTCGTTCTTAGCGAAAGCAACGGCAACTTTGCATGCTGTTGTCAGATCCACAGTAGCAGCAGATGAA
This sequence comes from Lordiphosa magnipectinata, assembly GCA_037044535.1. Classification (NCBI taxonomy): domain Eukaryota; kingdom Metazoa; phylum Arthropoda; class Insecta; order Diptera; family Drosophilidae; genus Lordiphosa; species Lordiphosa magnipectinata. Next base: position 148,725 of record JBAMBO010004434.1, read on the forward strand.
GTATCGTGAACAAAATTATTTATTCGGCTCTAGCCCAGTGCTACAAGATGATACTTATTTTTAACGCACTAGTCACAACTTTGCAACGCAAATAGCGTTGTAATTTAGGATTTTTTTCTGAATTCAATGCTTGAATAATTAACGAGAGCGTAAGTTAAAGTCGGCTCTAACCGACTTCGATATACCCGTTACTCATGGAAACAAATTTTTAATAGCCTTCCTGTATGCCTGAGGTGGGTCAGCCGAAAAGTATGCAACATTTTTTAGCTCGGCTATTTATCATCCGATCTTGATGAAAATTTCAGGGCTTATAGATGTTGCGAATAGAATCTACGTTTTAAATTTGAAATCGTTACCTCAAAAATTGAGGGAGTTATTCAACATTTTTTATTGTGGGGGCGGGGGTGGGCGTGGCAAAAATTTGAAATAAACTTAATCTGCGTGCAGACAATAGGAGTCTACATTTCAAAAATGGTTGCTCTAGCTCTTCTAGTCTCTGAGATCTAGGTGTTCATACAGACAGACGAACGGACGGACAGACGGACATGGCTCTATCGACTCGGCTGTTGATGCTGATCAAGAATATATATGCTTTATATGGTCGGAAATGATTCCTTCTGCCTGTTACATACATTTGCACGACTTAAGTATACACTTTTACTCTACGAGTAACGGGTATAAAAATATTGTGATCAACTTAAAGATGCTCTTAAAAAAGGAGTTTTAAACGACTTTCTCTTTTTGAAAACTTGACTTCAAGCGAGGCAAAGACCTTTGCTTGAAATTGAAGTGGACTCCAAATAAAATTTGTAAAGTGTTTTAGAGATTGAAGTGTTAAAGAAATTACGGAAAATTTAGAAACTGTAGTCAATGAGAGTTCAAATAAAAAGGATTCTGAAGAATTTTACAATACCGGTGATGGAAGATTGGATGAAACTGAGAATTGTTATGAAAATTCTCAAATTGAACTTAACTTATCTGGCCGATTATTGCAAATCTTTTGAATATATTCTAAGTATACAAATAATTTAAATTTTTTGTAAGTATAATACCGTTTTGTCTACACAGGCTGGTTAATTTGACATTTTGTCAAATATAATTTTTTTCATATCATTTCTAAACTACAAAGTTTCTTTTAAACCATAAGTAATATAAATTTTTTAAATGATATTAGAAAAGGTCAAAAAGATCTATTGAATTTTCGAAACTCTCACAAGGGGAAAGGGAAAATGAGAAAAAGAAAAGAGACAAATAGTGTTTCACATCGAAACTTCAAGCAATGTAAAGAAATATACACAATTTTGGGGAGTTTGGTCAAAATCGGATGAATGTATCGTATAGCTGCCATATAACAAACTGACAAGCAAATTGTCAAAGTAGCGCCGCCATCTGTTGCTGAGTTTTGTAAATAACTTAGCTAAGAATGTTCGATGAAAATCATTTAAAACCTTAAACTAGGTAATTTATACAAGCTCCAAGGGAATACAAACTTCGGTCGAGCCGAAGCTAGCTTTTTTCTATTTTTTTTATATATTCATTTGTGTTTGCTAAATAATGTTAAGGGCAAGTTTTCTAAACCACAAAAGAAATAAAATAAAACAATATACTAGCTTTAATGTCTAAAATAAAAATTTATTTTATAGTTTATCCAACATTTTAGTCTTCAATTCTGCATGGCTTTCTCCATGCGCGCAATGAATTCTATACGAACGGTTGTTTGTGACGGACACCATCACCAGAGCCTTCTCAAAAGAGGTCATCTTGGTCACCTTGTCCAAAATTTAATCCAGTAGTTGCGCTAACTGATGGATAGCGACCAAGTTCTCGGTTTCATGTTAGTCCTTCCAAAAGACTGAATTGCCTTTTAGAAACTTCTAAAAACAAATACTTTAACTTATAATACAACTACTTCTACTACTATAAATTTTAAAAATTATCCTACCTCCCATGAATGAATACAAAGTAGTGCAAAACTACTAGTAGTAGTAGGAGTCGACATTCGGAGTGTCCTGCAAATGATTTCGATTCTGATTTTAATATCGGCTTGATGAGATAAACTGTAGAAAATTACAAAAAACTGTCAAACAAAACAAAAATAAGAATCGAAATCCAAATCATCCTCAAGTCTGATTTGAATTTATCTGCCTTACTGTTTCCATACAAAACAATTATAATGCTTTTACATTTTGTGTTTTCAATATGGAGGACTAGGTACGTCTTAGGCTGATGTCAGAGTGCGCGCGAAAAGCGATGCTACGCGAGAAGCGATAATATTTCTTGCTATGAGCAATGCGAGAAGATGGCATAGTGAAAGCTTTGAGCGAAGCGAGTTGCATTGATCAACTTTAATTTGCTGTCAGAATTTACCATGAATTAGTAAAGCAAATTAGGCCAGTAGTGAGAGCATGCAACTCAGAGAGCGCGAGCTTTATTTTCTGTGATTATTGTGATCGCAATTCTTTGAGAGCAGCGATTTGCATTGTTATATAATATTTCAGTTATTAAAGTGGGCGTGATGGGTTCAGACGAAGAATATTTTGCTACAAGAGCAACGATTAATTTTGTTAACAAAAATAAAGTGTCCACCCACACAACCGAAATCGAAATGAAAAAGGAGAGAAATATATTTCAATTATAAGGGTCATCATCAAAAAGGGTCATTCTTTTTGAAACCGAACGGTTTTAAAATTCACCATATTTGATTCAAATAAAAAAAAATCCGAAATTAGGTCTCGACACTCCCTCCAAAACGTGATTTTCGGTTTTGCAAAAAAAATTTTTGTTAATTTTTGTAACAGTTTCAAAAATCGGCAAAATCGAAAAAAATGGAACAAAAGGGCTTTTTAAAAACTTGATTTTTCAGGTTTGGTTTATCGCACAGGTCTCGTGTTGATATTGCTGAATATTATTGAACTGTATCTATCAAAGTCCAAATTTAAAAACTTTTTAAATTGTTTAATAATATTTAGTAATTGTTGCTAAAGTTTATATATCATTTTTTCTCAGTGATAACCACCATGATATAGATGCTAAGAATATAAATTTTATTGCCCTAAACATAACTTAAATTACGGTGCTTTCAAAAAGACAGACTTTTATAGTTTAAAAGATATACATTTTTGAAGTTATAAACAAATAAAAATATGCCCTTAATTAAATCTTTGCCACGAAGTCCGTTTTAAAGCTATGTGATTGAAACTTGGCAATTAAGCTTTATATATAAAAAGTCTTGCGGTATTTCCGCAAGCTTGTCTTTGCAAGCGCGTAGTTCTAGTTGTATTCGTCGCATCGGTTCACGCTAGAGCTTTTTGGAAAGCTCTTTTCACGCGCTAACACGTGTTTGATTTATTGTTGTTTGTTTTTAGTCGTTCGTGAGTTATAGCGTCGCAAACATGGAGCAAAATAAAGAGAAAATACGGCATATTTTACAGTACTACTACGATAAAGGCAAAAATGCATCTCATGCTGCCAATAAAATTTGTGCAGTTTATGGACCCGATACAGTTTCCATTTCCACCGCACAACGATGGTTTCAACGTTTTCGTTCTGGTGCAGAGGTGATCGAAGATGCGCCACGGTCCGGAAGGCCTGTCGTCGAAAATTGCGATAAAATCGCTGAATTGATCGAAAGAGACCGGCATAGTAGCAGCCGTAGCATCGGCCAAGAGCTGGGCATGAGTCATCAAACCGTTATAAGCCATTTGAAGAAGCTTGGATTCAAAAAGAAGCTCGATGTATGGGTGCCACACGACTTGACGCAAAACAACATTTTTGCCCGTATCGATGCATGCGAATCGCTTCTGAATCGCAACAAAATCGACCCGTTTTTGAAGCGGATGGTGACTGGCGATGATAAGTGGGTCACTTACGACAACGTGAAGCGCAAACGGTCGTGGTCGAAAAGCGGTGAAGCTGCCCAGACGGTGGCCAAGCCTGGATTGCCGGCCAGGAAGGTTCTTCTGTGTGTTTGGTGGGATTGGCAGGGAATCATCCACTATGAGCTGCTCCCCTATGGCCAAACGCTCAATTCGGACCTGTACTGCCAACAACTGGACCGCTTGAATGCAGCACTCATGCAGAAGAGGCCATCTTTGATCAACAGAGGCCGAATTGTCTTCCATCAGGACAACGCCAGGCCACACACATCTTTGGTGACGCGCCAGAAGCTCCGGGAGCTCGGATGGGAGGTTCTTTTGCATCCACCGTATAGTCCGGATCTCGCACCAAGTGATTACCACCTATTTCTGTCCATGGCGAACGAGCTTGGTAGTCGGAAGTTGGCCACAAGAGAGTCCTGTGAAAATTGGCTCTCCGAGTTTTTTGCCAATAGGGAAGCGAGCTTCTATAAGAGGGGCATTATGAAGTTGGCATCTCGTTGGGAACTCTTCATCGAACAAAACGGTGCATATTTGACTTAAATCGCATTATTATAACCAATTTTATGAACAATTGAAAATTCAATAAAAATACCGCAAGACTTTTTTGATAACCTATTATATATCAAGCTTTTTAAAAATGTCCACTTCTCGCAGATCAAGCGTCTATATCATATAATATCTCGGTTTTTTGCAAAACCGAAAATCACGTTTTTGTGGGAGTTTAAAGATCTAATTTCGGATTTTTTTTTTTTATAAATCCAAAATGATGAATTTTAGAACCGTTCGGTTTTAAAAAGAATGACCCATATTGATGATTTACATGAGAAGATGCTAATAATGAAACTAAAATTACTTGCGATCTGAGCGAGTTCAAGCGAGAAAGCAGGTTGCAACTACTTCAAGAAAAATTGTGTTCAAAGTGCGGAAATATGTGCAAGCTGACAAACCGTCCCTCCGGTTTGATGTACAGATGCTGGGCTTGCGTTGAACTTGACCCGGAAGAAGAAAAAGAAGCATGCCAGGAGACAGTGCGGCTACATCGAATCCGTGCGGAAAAATGCTTTTTTCGCGGGTTCCAAAGTTAGTGTTCAGGATATTTGCCGCTTCGTGATGTGGTCGCTGTTATGTATGCGACAGAAGGCCAAGTCCACAGGCAAAAATAAAAAAATAAAGTCGTGCTATGTATGGTCTGTCGCTATCGTTATCGTTATCGTTATCGTTATCGTTATCGTTATCGTTATCGTTATCGTTATCGTTATCGTTATCGTTATCGTTATCGTTATCGTTATCGTTATCGTTATCGTTATCGTTATCGTTATCGTTATCGTTATCGTTATCGTTATCGTTATCGTTATCGTTATCGTTATCGTTATCGTTATCGTTATCGTTATCGTTATCGTTATCGTTATCGTTATCGTTATCGTTATCGTTATCGTTATCGTTATCGTTATCGTTATCGTTATCGTTATCGTTATCGTTATCGTTATCGTTATCGTTATCGTTATCGTTATCGTTATCGTTATCGTTATCGTTATCGTTATCGTTATCGTTATCGTTATCGTTATCGTTATCGTTATCGTTATCGTTATCGTTATCGTTATCGATTTGTGCTTGACGCAAAATATAAGGTCGTTTCGAGGTCTTTTCAAAATGCATAAGTGTTGTTTTGCTCCGATTTGCAAAAAGTTTTTTTTTTCGATAGACTGTAAGTCTAATTTCAAGTTGGCGTTCGATGTGTGATCAGAAAATTTCGCCTCAAATGAGTCTGACGCTGTGATACACACAAAATTGGAATTCACTGATACTTCTACGTTAAAGCTAAATAATTTTTCTATCATAAATCTTATCTAAACGATTTAGAAATGATAAATACGTTCGTAATTAAAATCTTACATGGAAACTTCCATCTCAAATTTTTAAGTACCTCTAACTAACGAACCGTGCATGTCCGCCCATGCATTCAGAATTTTTCGGAAATTTTCTTGCCTGGGGGGCGGATTTTCCAACAGTGAAAAATCACATTTCAAACTATTTCGTATTCCATCCTTACAACCCGAGTTTGAAGCCAGTCGGATGAAAAATAGTTTTCGCATGCAGAATTTTCCGCGAACTTTCACGCCTGGTGGGCGGATTTTCCGACATCGGAAAATCACATTTCAAACTATTTCGTATTCTATTCTTACAAACCGAGTTTGAAGCCAATCGGGTGAAAAATAGTTTTTGCATGAAAATCATATCAAATTATATCGTATTCTAACTGACAAACAGAGTTTCAAGCCAATCGGATGAAAAATAAATATTTGCCTACTAAATTTTCCGGGAATTTTCACGCCTGGGGGAAGATTTTCCGACATTGGAGAATTACATTACAAATTATTTCGTATTCTATCGAACCAAACCGAGTTTCAAGTCCATCGGATGAAAAATAGTTTTTTGCATGCAGAATTTTCCGGCCATTTTCCTTCTGGGCGGATTTTCCAAAATCGGGAAAACATGTGTCAAATGATTTCGAGTACTATGCTTACAAAACCAAATTTCAAGTCAACCGGATGAAAAAAAAAACTTTCCGACTTTTCTCAACTTTTCCGGTTGGAGTTTTCTAAAACCCCGTCTTAGTACGCACTTTCACCACTAATGGAAACTCCTGTCCAATTCAGCATTTCAGCCTTCTATCTCTTACCGTTTGCGCTCTGCATTGATTGCCAATTAGTCAGTGAATCAGTCAGTCAGTCAGGACACTCTGTCTTATATATAGAGTAGAAAAAGAGAGTGGAAACAGGCTATTAGCTATGTGCGTCTGTCCGTATGAGCAAACAGATCTCAGATATGGTAAGAGCGAGATGTTCGACATACATATATGGGATATACTCCTTAAACTTGCAGCTAGATCAAGTTTATTTTCAAATTTTTGCCACGCCCCCTTCCCCTTCGAAAATGTCATTCCAGTCTGAGCTTGCCTCCTAGTTAAAATATCTATGTAAAAAAATAAATATTTGTCTTTTTTCAATCAAAGATTCATAATTCAAAGAGAATAAAAGAGAAACTCGATTTCTAAATCTTTCAGAAGGATCAGCTAGATTCGAGCATTTGGAAGTGTATTAAAACTTGGCCGTAATTTGCGATCCTGCATTAGAATTATAAAACTAACTTGTTGTTCTAATTTTGGGCAATACAAATTTGAGCTTAGAGCTTTTTGTGCAAAGGTTTAGATTCGAACCCTGGATCGGCCCACGTTTAACACAATTTAAATATAGTATAAAAGCAAACATGTATTGTACGGACATACCCAATTGCAATTCCAAAATGTTGTAATTAATATCTGTTGATTTGTGTTGACTATAATGACTTATAATCAACCATAGACCTTGAGCCTGCCAGACGCAAGGTTTTGAATGATTTTAATACAACAATTTCATTTTCCCTTTGAACAATGTTAGTAAAGTGACTTCCCAAACTAAACAATAGGTGGCGCCTCTACTTGGCCGTTTGTGGCGGCCCTGGACAAACTATTCTTTGTTACCATGCGGGAGCGACGTGGCTCAGCTTTGTCCATCGCGATTTTTAGAGTCTCTGGCCTCGGACCTCACCAACACGCCACGTTCATTTTATCAATCGAGAATTGCTTTAAGTTATATTAAATAAAGTTGGTAACATCTATTTACAGTTACTAAAGTGGTGACCCAAGACGATTCAAAATGTTCACGTTACCCTTGTTGAGGTTTTTGCTTCGATAGGGGGTCTATAAGCAAGTTCGTTTAAACAGGGCTGAGGTCGCCTCGCGTCGAGGACTTTCGTGGTGCCCATCGTTGGGGGCTTTCGTGGTGCCTCTCGCTGAGGACTTTTGTGGGTCCTCTCGTTAAGGACTTTCGTGGTGCCTCTCGTTGAGAATTTTTCTGAACCTCGCGTTTAGGCTTCGTGCTGAGTTCGAGAACTTTTAGGTGGGCTCAGGCTGGCATCAATTGCCAAACAAAGAGCGTCTCGAGCGGTAGCAGGTCGTTTGTGGTCGATCTGGTTCGCTGCATACAATGGGAATCGGCGTATGTGGTGAATGAGCAACCAACGTGCGATCGGGTACATGCAGGTGCAGGGCGTACAATGTCAAATCGGCGGCATTGATGAATGTTTGACCAACATGCGACTGGATTCATGTTAGTGCAGGATCGGATACATGCAGGCGCAGGGCGGTGGAGAGCGGGCGTGGACAACATAGCGGTGGACACTTTTCACAGAAGGATGACGGAATTGCCGATGTGGTTTTAGATGTTGAGATGAAGCGATAGCCGTGTTAGGTCAACGGCTTAGTGCGGGCACATGGTCGGCGGAAGGGCGAGTGGCTCTATTTCTTCTACTGCTACAAAGAAATCCTCCAGGTGAATAGTAACAAGATCGGACGCGTCGGGTCATAGTCGATATCATGCAAGAGAAATAAGCGTTTCTCTTGGGCCTGAAATGTTTGCGGACGTAAATGAATGCGTGTGTATAAAGTATAAAGATTCTTGATCAGCATCAACAGCCGAGTCGATATATCCACGTCCGTCTGTCTGTCTGTATGAACACCTAGATCTCAGAGACAAGAAGAGCTAGAGCAAACAAATTTTAGTTGTCACGCAGATAAAGTTTATTTGAAATTTTGGCCACGGCCAAAATTTATAATGACTCCCACAATTTTAAAGATATCGATCTCAAATTTTAAATTTACATTTATGTTCGCAATATCTAAAAACTCGCGGAGTTTTTATAAAAACGTTGCACACTTTTCGGCCTTCCCTTAAGGAACACAACATTCGTCATATATTTGGGGTCAGCATGTGCTGTCTGCTAACATAATGTGAATATGTTGACATAAATGGCAATGCTATGTTAATTAACATAAGAGAAGGCTATTAAACATTTCTTCCCCTGAGTAACGGGTGTATCGAAGTTTTCATTTGCTGCTGTTGGACGTTTCTTGCGCATAAAAAAATTGCAACTTATTGTTGATCATATTATTAAGATAACATCAATCCAAATACTTATTTTTAATGGCCTTTGGCTTTTCAAATCAAATAAGATTTTCATTTTATTTTGCCAAAAAAATGGCTTTTATACTCTGTACACGCAAAATGTTGTAGTTGTTAAAACTTGTAGGAGTGACTAAATTGAATAACTGTTGACTTTTTTGTGTTATTCGTGAGCAATGTGATATGATATTTATTTATTGCCTTGTGCAATAAAGATTCAGCAACGCTTTAGTTTACAGCCAATATTATTTGTAGCCATTTTAGTACCAGTTACTTTAGATCCTTGAATGTCTGTCCGTTTTTTTGCAAAAACAATTAGATCTCAGCGTTAAGTGATTGCGATCGGTGTATAAATGGCGAAGATATTCAACAGTCAAAATACTGCCTTATAGCAGCTCTGTAAACTTAGAATTTATTCATTGATTGTTTATCAACTCGCCCTAAATAACGGGTATATTAAAGTCTGGCTCAGACTGACTTTAACTTACGCTTTCTTAAGATCTGTTAATTCTAAGTACACCCCGAATTTCATACATCAATAATCTCTAAGACTATATAGGTACATGTTTAATGTACACATCTCATTCAGGTCCTAACCGAGAAATTGTTGCGAATCACTTAATCATAAACAGCAAACAAAATTGTTGATACTATTGAACTTCAATTTCATGGTTATTCGTTACACTCAGAGAAAAAATAGAGAATTTCGCTCTTGAATCAAGAGCATTCGTTCTCAAAAGTACGGTGAGAGTGAAAATTCTTGATCCAAGAGCGAAATTCTTGATTCAAGAGTGAATTTTTGATCCCGACATTCCTGATTCAAGAGTTTCAGCTCTTGATCCAAGTATGAATAATTATTGATTCAAGAGTTTCAGTACTTGATTCAAGAACGAATAATTCTCAAAATAAAAAAATTAAAAATAATATTTGGGGTGGGGGGTGGGAGAGACACGACCGACCCGACCTGACCGACGTTGTCCGTCTCCCTCCCCCCTCCCCACTCACCATTATCAACCAAACCAACCCCAACCACCACCCACCACAGAGATTTTTTTTTTTTTTTACTCTTCTGGGACTTGAACACGGTACCTCGAAAGACTGAAACACACACAGGCGACGGGCAGCTTAACGAGGTCAGCTAACTTCCTTAAAGCCAGAAGACGCGACGAAATCACACTTATAAATAAACGCTTTCGTACGCATCGCACAACAACAAACTGCGCATGCGCTCTCAGTCTCTGCGCTCTCATTCTCTCAACCAAGGCGTATTTAATAAGGTGGCAGAAGCGTCGACGTCGCCCTCTTTGCTGTTGCCTTACGGTTTCGAAAAACTCATATGTGTGTGTGTATACATGTGTATGCGACAACAAATTTTTTTGAGTTTATTACTCTCTTGCTCTCGCTCTCTTTCTCTCATTTTTCGTAAGGCAACGCGACGTCGACGCTGCTGCCACCTTATTAAATACGCCTTGCTCTCAACGACCAACTGCGCATGCGCCCTCACTCTCTGCGAGAGCGACTCCAACGCTACTCTCTCAAAGTTAAGTTGCCCTCACCCCCCTTGCCTATAAAAAACCAAATTGAGAACGTTTAGAACGAATTTATCACGATTCCAAGAGCGAAATTCTTGAAAATTCAAGAGCGACTAATTTTTTTTTTCAAGAGCGTTCGTACTCAAATTATTCGTTCTAGTTTTTTCTTAGTGTACGCAAAAAAACTTTTGCACATATACAAAAATTTTATGAAGCAGACAAAAATTATGTAGATCTTTGCCGCCACCAACTCAGGGCCCTCCATTCCATGAGGGACGGGGCACAAAATGGACAGCTATCAGCACGCAAATCCGCCAGACACATGCAAAGATGAGTACGGCCTGAGCAGCGCGATATTATACACAAATGTATACAGAAGACATATGAACATATATTTATATTATTTAATATATGTTAGTGTTTATGGAGCTTTTGCTATGGTTATGCCTGGATATTGTTGACGCTTCAATATTTTTTAAATTGTTTCGGCTAGTGGAAGAGTACCCTGTAGACAAAAGGGTATATAAACTTTCATGGTTACTGCTGATACGAGAATGTACAAATATACAGATATGAATGACATTGAAGCTAAATGGACAGGTAAAGATGAGCGAAGTACATGTATATTGTGCTTATATTGAGGAAGTTGAATAAGATCTTGTTGTGGTGTATGGAATCCCATGGTAGCTAATCCTTTTTTTCATCTTTACTGAATCGTATATATGGATTGTGTGTCCAAAGAAGGAGTAGGCTATCCATTTATCGATTCGTTTTTGTGACATCAATAAAAGAATCGAAAGACTGCTCAGCGGAAACATGAAAATTGGCATCGATCGTCAGAAGTTTTAATCAATATGTAGGGCGTCCTTATTGAGCTTTTCCAAGCAGATTTGCTTGCAACATAAGCATTAGCTTGGTTATGTTCAATGGCGATCTCTCATATCAAATATGTTTGAAACTGTTCCCAACGAGCACATATCCTGTGATCTGAGCCATTTATATATGGTAGTGAACCCCATTAGTTCTTTTTAGTCTGGACTCAAGAGACGACATTTTTACTATATACGGGGGTGCCACAGAAACCTCTTCCAACCAATTTCCAGCCGAATTCCAATTCTTAGGTGCCACAGAAAATTCTTTTGGTTGGTTTCAATCCTCGCGTGTTTCGTTAGGAGACTAGCAAATTTCACCACCCAAACAATTTTGACAAGCAAAATTAATATTTAATTTAATTTATTTGACAATATTCCTGGTGCTACAAGTATAAACTTATGATTATTGCACCAGTCATTGGAAATGTAAACAACACTATTTTTCCGGATAAGTTGCATCAAATAAATAAATTATTTGATTAGTTTTAACATTTAAATTTGCGTTTTAATAATTATTGGCAAAACCAACCAAAGTCTGTCAAATCAACCAATACCAACCACCTCTATGGTTGGTGTTGCCATCTATGCGACAGCCAGCGGACTTACGGATGGCAAGTAAAACTTCATGATGGCGCGAACACATTTTAAAATTTTTAATTTTATTATTGTAGATTATGACTTAAATTTGGATTTTAATTTAAAAATAGAGGAAAGCTAGCTTCGGCTCGACCGAAGTTTATATACCTTTGCAGCTTGTATAATTTAAGGTTTTAAATGATTTTCGTCAAACATTCTTTTCTGAGTTATTTCCCAAGCTCAGCAACAGATGGTTTTTTAATATTGCAGCTATACGAAATATTTATCCGATTTTGACCAAACTTCTCAAAACTGTGTGGGAACCGATAAAATTCATAGCTGGAAAGCAGGGCATAGTCCCGAAACGAATTTCGGTTCCGGTACCGGCTCCGGTACGTCCCGAAATGAATGTTTCGGTTAAAGGTTCTATTTCGGGTTTCAATTAATTTCGGTACGATACTGTACCCGGATTTTTATTTCGGTATACCGGTACGTACCGGTATAAGTACTACTTTTTTTAATATTGGAAAAATTAAATTTTGAGATAAATCTAAATCATTTTATTCATGTGTAATAAAACGAATCAAAATTCAACACAAAATTAATGGTTTCACATTTAATCATACATCATACAATTTTGGGAACTTTGTGGAGGATTCTGACCACCAATTAAGAATGTTTTCATGGTTTCGAAAACGTGCGAGAAAAGTCTTAATGGAATCCAGTAGCTGCTTACGACGAAGCTAGCTAGAGACAACGAATTTTTTTATATTTCCAATTTGCAGTGTATCCAAATGGAATTAAAATTACCCAAAACAAGTGACCACCTCCGCTGGTCCTAATATGCGTACAGTTTCGCGAACTGAGTCCCACACTTTCCGGTGCAGAAGAAAGTCGATATCTGCAGCCGCAAAACTTGAGCAAATGTCGAAAATGTCTTCAGCTACAAATATTTAGCATCCTGTAGGTTGAGCTACAACTCGCGACCAAATCTACAATGCGCTCTGCAAAGGTGAAAAAACCGAAACAGTACCGGTACTAACGTTTCGATTTCGTTCCGGTGCTATCGATTCCATTAATAACGGTAAACGGTTTTCGGTTCTCAAATAAAAATTTGTATAGGTTTCGGTTCCGGTTCCGGTACTTGATTTGAAACGGTTTATTTCGGTTAACGGTTTCGGTACCGGTTCCGGTATTAAGCCCTGCTGGAAAGTAAAAAGACGCTACCATTTTGAAAACAAAACAGTTTTTCTCACTAGAACTAGTTTTTCAACCGATTGTTTCTATGACAGCTATAAGATATAGTCATCCGACTTTGACCAAAATTTGCAAATCTGTTTGAAAGCATATAATATTTATAATGGCCGAGTTTAACAACTTTAAAAATGAAAACAAAAAAGTTTTTCTCACTAAGACCCATTTTCGACCGATGGTTCGTATCGCAGCTACAAGAAGTAGACATCCGATCCTGTCGCTTCCGACATATTAGCAGCCTGCAGTAAAATTAAAACTCTGTGCAAAATTTCAGCTCGATAGCTTTAATACTGAGAGACTAGTTTGCGTAGAAATAGACAGACGGACAGACAGACAGACATACAGATAGACAGACGGACGGACAAAGCTCAATCGACTCAGCTCGTCTCTCTGATCAAGAATATACATAGTTTATGGAATCGGAAATGAATATTTCTATGCGTTGCAAACTTCTGGGCAAAATTATAATACCAGGGTATAATAATTCGATTACTTTTATAGATTACTTTTGATTATTTTGAAAAAATTAATATTTCAGCCTTTAAAAACACTTAAAACACTATTAGAAAAACGTGCAAAAACAAAAATTTTAACAAAAGGTTAGGTTAGATTAGATTAACTCGGACGAGCCTCAGGGTGCCACACCTAGGCCATTATTCATCCATTAGTCATTCAATAATAACTTTTAAAAGCGATATGTTAAATTAAAGAAGACAAAGTTCTATCAACTGGACACTGGTTGGCACAATTATTTTGACAAAACAAATTTCACACTAAACCATTCTACTTTTGAACAAAAATTTTTATCAAAATGTGCAAATAGGAGTTGGCATAAGTATTTTGACAAGATTTTAAAATTGATTTGTTCTCAGCACAGGACCTCAAATGGTAAAAGATTGATTGTTTCTGGACAATTTTTCTTACGCTGAACCCGAATCTGGCTTTGGAAATTCCATATCTATAATGGGCAAACTGTACAATGGACATAAAAATGCAGAAAATGGCTAATTTGACAATTTTTCCTGGACCCTACATGCTAGAAAAGAGGATATTTTTAAAAATTGGGTATTCACCATCCCGCGTAAAAGCTTAATTGTGTAAATTTACCCTCGTAATTTTTGGCTTGAATTTTGATTCGTGATTCGAGCCGGAATATCAAAAAATACAAAGCGACAATCCTATCCACTCAGCCAACGGCTACAGAGAAAACATGTTTCTAAATTTCTATATCAGATAAGTACGGTACTTTTAGCCGATACTTTGAACACTTCAAGTTTTTCCACTGCACACTTTTACGAGATATTTTATAAACATACCCCAGGGCAACAAAAAGCTGGTAATTTTTTTCCTATGTGTTTTCTTGTTGTGTTGCAAACTTTGGGAGCTTACGCTTTTTGGTTTACGCATTTACGAGAGCTGGTGAATACCCTAATTGTTACAAACTGAAATAAAAAAACAAGAAAGAAAGTCGGTCAAGCCCGACTATAAAATACTCTGTACCCTTAACGTCGCAGCTCGCATTTGCTCACGAGTTATACGCGCTCATCTCTAAGTTTCACTCTCTCTCTCACTAAGATTGCCGTTCAACAGAATGCTGTGGTGATGGGTGGTTGGGTGGGGGGTGTTTACTGGCCGTTTTTTGCTCATAACTTGAGTATGGTTCATCCGATCTTTATCATTCCTTCAGCAGCATCGATAAATAATTTAGTTTACAATGTATCTCTAGAAGGTACGAACGATCTATCTTCAAAACTGTAGGAGATATGACGTTTTTTCCAAATTGCGGGGGCGGGTGGGGCCGTGGCAAAAATTGAAAATAATCTTGATCTGCCTGCAAGTATAAGAAATATATGCCCGATACATGTCAAACCTCTATCTCTTACCATCTCTGAGATCTCTTCGTTCATACGGACGGACGGACAGACAGACAGACTGACGGACAGACGGACATGGCTATATCGAATCGGCTGTTGATGCTGATCAAGAATATACATACTTTATAGGGTCGGAAACGATTCCTTCTCCCTGTTAAATACTTTTGCACAAACTAAATATATACTCTATGTACCTTCGGTACAGAGTATAAATAGAGGAACGCTAACTTCGGCTCGACCGAAGCTTATATACCCTTGTAGCTTGTATAATTTATATAAATTAAGGATTTAAATGATTTTCGTCGAACATTCTTAGCAGAGCTCTTTCCCAAAATCAGCACTAGATGGCGCCACTACTTTGACCATTTGCTTGGCAGTTTGTTATATGGCAGCTATAGGATATATTCATCCGATTTTGACCAAACCCCCCAAAATTGTGTGGAAACTGATAATATTCACAACTGGAAAGTATGAAGACGCTACCATTGAAAACAAAAAAATTTTCTAACTAAAACTACTTTTTCGACCGATAGTTCCTGTGGCAGCTATATGCTATAGTCATCCGATTTGGATCATACTTCGCAGAATTGTGTGGTAGCATATAATATTGCTCAGTAACAAGTTTGGGAGCGATAGCATTGAACACAAAAAAGTTTTTCCTACTAAGACTTTTTCTCTGAACTAACTTTTGTACACTATATAGTTGTCCGATTTTCATCAAACTTAGTGGAATTATGTAATTCCTTATGTCGTTATGTTATGTCGTTCCTTTGGCAGCTATAAGCTATAGTCATCCGATCCGGCCGACTCCGACAAATGTGGAGCGTATTTGTACCAAAAGGCTTCGTGCAAAGTTTGGTTAAGATAGCTTTTATACTGACGGAGGAGATAGCATAGAAACAGACGGATATGGCTATATCAACTCAGCTTGTCATGCTGACCAAGAATATATATACTTTATGTGGTCGGAAATGCTTCCTTCTATGCGTTACAAACATCTGGACAATTTTAATATACCCTCTACAGTTTTAAACAAAATTAAAAATAGCTTTAGTTGAAGATTACATTTAAAATGTTATGTGAAAAAAGTTAATAAACTTTGAGCGCATATTTCATAGTCCTGGGCGATTATAAGAACGTGAATCTTTTTTGTACGTAATGTTGATGTATGGAGTACCCCTTTAAGTGGTAAGCAGACAAAGTGTTGCGTGTATATTGGCCGCATTAATCAAAGTGTCACCAGATATCCAAAATTCACATTTTTCGCTTTGAAGTTGAGGGTGATGTAGCTAAACTGGAATCAGGTGAACCCAATTTCTATGGAAATGTGGATGGCATCTGTGGAAAGTTTTTAGAGTTGCCTTGCGTAATCATTAAGGAGTAAGTTTTATAATAACACTTTTGATGATTACGGTCCCTGCATTTTAATAGTTTATATTAATATGTGAGATTCAGTTTTTTTTATGAGCTTTTGGGCAAAGAAAATACACTTGTATTTTATAAATAATTCGAAAATATGATGTTTTAACAGAAAGATAAGACGCTCTTGTACTAACATGAAAATGGACCTGTAAAATGTAATAGCGACATATTCTCATCTCACATGGAAAGTATAAAATATATCAATATGAAAATTTCACACAATAGGGTCTCAGGGTCGCTTTTTTTATGTTCATTGTTTGAATCTTTAACAGCATGGAAGCGTTTCCGTTGAATCCGAAGCATTGCTGAAATAAAATATTTCCCAAAAAAATTTGAGCGTTCTTAAAAATTGCAAATTACGATCAAAATCGGTAGACAATATCATAAATAATATCGTGATAAAATGTCGTTGGTTTTAGCAAGTAAGACAATATTTTAATTCTTTTTTAACACACACCACCAAGTTAAGTGAAAAGATATAATTGTTTTTTAAAAGATATTTCAAAACGGGCACTTGCAAGGGTATTAAAATTCCGAACATAAACAAGCTGGCAGATGTGCCTTTAACGCGATAACTGTAGTTTCTAAATCAAGATAGTTTCGCTCCCAGTTGAGATGCTTTTTAATATACCCTTGTAGAGGGTATATTAAAATTGTCCAGATGTTTGCAACGCATAGAAGGAAACATCTCCGACCCCATAAAGTATGTGTATTCATCATCAGCATAACGAACAGAGTTGATATAGCCATGTCCGTCTGTCCGTCCGTCTGTGCGTCAGTCCGTCTGTTTCTATGCGATCTCCTCCGTCAGTTTAAAAACTATCTTAACCAAACTTTGCACGAAGCCTTTTGGTACAAACACGCTGCACATTTATCAGAATCGGCCGGATCGGATGACTATATCATATAGCTGCCATAGGAACCATCGGTCGAAAAAGTAGTTTTAGTGAGAAAAACTTTTTTGTCTTTAATCCTCGTATTTCGTATTTTCTATGCTTTTACATAATTTCACCAAGTTTTATGAAAATCAGACAACTATATGGGATAGCTGCCATACAAAATATATGTCTGAGAAATGTCTAAGTAGGAGAAACTTTTTAGTTTTGAATGCTATCACTCCCAAACTTGTCACTTATCAATATTATATGCTACTGCACAATTCTACCAAGTTTGATCCAAATCGGATGACTATAGCATATAGCTGCCATAGGAACTATCGATCGAAAAGTAGTTCTAGTGAGAAAAACTTTTTTGTGTTCAATGGTAGCGTCTTTATACTTTCCAGTTGTGAATATTATCAGTTTCCACACAATTTTGGGGAGTTCGGTCAAAATCGGATGAACACATCGTATAGCAGCCATATGTATAGCTGCCATAGCTGCCAACTGGGAAGCAAATGCTTACATAGTGGCGCCATCAAGCTACAAGGGTATATAAACTTCGGTCGAGCCGAAGTTAGCTTTCCTCTATTTTTTTTAGATTAAAGGCCTATCGCCAGGCCAGATGAGTTATAAATTTAGTTCGGCACTATATTTCATTTAAATAGAAACAATTTTGAAATCTGATTGCTTTTGAACGGCAGTCCCATTTATATGAAATATAGAGTCAAACTAAATTTTTATCTCATCTGAGAATAGGCCTTTAGGATGAAATGTTCTTGGAAACGTCGAGAAACGTAACATACGAGGGCCGCGCACAATGTTATTCGGAACATATTGTTGTGCAGTCACTTTGATTGTGGCTTCTATTGTTTTATAGTAACCATATCGAAAGAATAATAAAACTACCACGAGAAAATCCAATTGCTTCGACTTTTGGCGATAAATCTTCGCGCTTGGGGACTGTAATAAACTCGTACTATAAATTAAATCGTAAACGTAAGACTCTACCTCTTCATTGCTGCCAAGTCTTTTACCACCAAGCCTTTTTAGTCATCGCGACTACGGGTGTGTGATGAAAAGAGTAAAAAAGGGTGAAGGAAGCATCTCCGCCCCTATAAAACATATACTATATATTCTTGATCAGTATCAACAGCCATGGCCGTCCGTATGAACAAACAGACCTCAGAGATGGTAAGAAATAGAGGTGTTACATGTATTTGACATAAACTTCTTATACTTGCAGGCAGATCAAGTTTATGTTCTATTTTTGCCACGCCACCTCCCGCCCCCGCAATTTGGAAAAATCTTCTATCTTCTACAGTTTTGTGGATAGATGGTTTTTACGTTCAAAACATATTTGGTAATCAGCAGTGTCTATCAATCCGCCAAAGGATTGTTCACAAGAGGATGAACAATGATCAAGCTATGAGCAAAAGAAAGTTCACAGCGGCAGCGCTGCTTTCTGATGCTACTGCGGCAGAAAAATACATACTGAGCATACACTTTCGCACAAACAGAATCGGGCTTGACCGACTGTCTTACTTGCTAACTTTACATTTATCTCCCAGAATTAAATTCACGCTCAGAAGTTTTCTTCAGGTCAATAGATTTCGTATACATTATTATGTCTTCGCTAAAAAAATCGGATGAATGTAAATTCAAAGACCGATCTTTCTTTATATTTTATCGGTACATACCGGTACGTACCGGTATACCGAAATAAAAATCCAGGTACCAGTACGGAACTGAATACCGAAATAATGTTACAGCCAAAACAGAGCCTTTTACCAAAACTTAAGTTTCATTACGTACCAAAATCGCAACCCGACCCGAAAGCAACCCGAAACTTCCAAAGCTCCTCCTTGATGTTGGTGGCCCTGAGGCATATGAAATTAAGATATTTTCTGCCCTATTTAAAATTTGTATTTAAGTTTCGTCAAGATTTGAGTAGAAACCTTTATTGCTTCCCTCCGTGTAGAGTGTAAGTAAAAGAAAAACATTGAAGTGCGGACATAAGTGGAAGAAGAAAAATCATGATGTTATAAAGATGAAGAAATATTGATTATTAATAGTTTCACAAAACAAATCAATATTTGGCTTTACACAATCCAAAGAGCCACAGGCCGAGCTTCTCTCAATCTCTTGGAGTGAGAGCGTAAAATTTTCGCACAAGACAAAAGGGACCTACAGTTTAAAGCTGAATCCGAACGGAAAAGTTAAAGAAGCTTTTTCACGGCTGGTAAGGTAAGGCTGTCTCATGTATCCCTACTTCACAGCTGGCATCAATAGCTGGTGAATGTGACCGGTTGGGTAAAAGTAATTAAAAAATATTTTTTTTATATTATATGTTCCGAGGCGGGATCAAACCCACGACGTCTCGCGCAGCAGGCACACACTCTACCCGCTGCACCATAACCGACCCCGGTTCACGGTAACAGGTTCATAAGCTATATAAAATCGGTTCTCTTTAGAGATGTTTATTTGGACAGACTCAATTTCATTGTATTTTTGCAATTGTTTCTGGACAAACTAAACACTCTTAAGGGGTATGCTATCTTCTTACTCCAGAAGACTGTTCTTCTGGTTTTCTGTGTTCTTTTAGGTCATCCTCCCCCACTTGTCAGCTTCCTGACTGAGTGTGAGTCTGGGGTCTATGAAGATAAGCACGGTACCCCAGATAAGCATCACAGCCGTCGTTTTCGTCGTCGGTGTTGACACGATGCCTCTGCCTACTATGTGTGCGCGATCCGTTCCTTCGATAACGTCAAGAGCAAGAACACCAGCGCAAGACCGAAAGAGAGAAAGAGAGAGAGAGAGAGCAAGGGTGAGAGCAGTGCCAGCATCAAACAAAGAGACACTAGACAAACAGACAGACAGACCGCACGGACCAACGGATGGACGGAAATTTTGTGGCGTGCCGCTGGCGATTATAAATACGTTGCCCCGACGCCAGCTTGAACGCATTGTTCAATCGCTCTTGGAGCTGCGTAGAGCTCCTCCAACTAGTGATCAACCTTATTCCGTATACCGCAAGTACCGTTAACCGCTGAGTGCCGTTGACGTGCAAAATTTACCATACCAGGTCCGGAAGGCAGAAGAATCATTCCTAAGTTTGCGAAATCGACGACGGCAAGGCAGCAAAGCAGTAGGTGCGTACCCTCATCAGGATAAATTATAATGGGAAATCAACTCAAATGATGACATCGCCTTCCTGAAAGGCATTAATCAGTTGCAGGGCATTATTCCATATTTCTTCGATCCAAAAATAACCAAAATAAAAATATTTTAAATTAAATAATGCAAAAATTAATTATGCTAACCAACTGGTTAACCGATCTGCATTCATTTGACAAAAAGTGAACACGAACAACACATCAACAAATGGATTTTTCAAGTGCAGCTGAAAAAATCTGAACGCTCAAAAAAGATTGCTAAATGAATTTCTTTCCATAGATCGTGGAATTGGTGAAATTCCTCAGCAAATTACTCATATTTACGAGAAGAATAACCACTACGTAACGTATGTTTTCAACTAAATTGTGCTTCAGTGTACTCCATGCAAAATTTAAGAATACAAAATCCAGAGAGTGAGGTTTCCTCTCTTTGTCGAAGCAAATCCTTACACTTTCATAAGAGTCTTCACATACCTATTTGTCTGTAGCTTAACAATTGGTGACTCATTTGTTATGGTTTTCACTATTATTGTATCCCATGAGTCATGAAGAAAACGGGTAAAGCATCAGGTTGATTTAAATGTACCTATGTTACAGAAAGAATCATCTTTAATGATATTCAGAATATATGTACAAATCTACCTATAAAGAAGTGTCTAAAAGCTACACCTTCTGTTAAGTAGAGTTGCCTAGTATTCAAGCAGATCAAGCTGATTTTAGATTAAATGTATATACATATATAATTTACCACTTTACTAATGTACTGTCCTCACTACAGCTGTATTTAGTACAACTTTATAGGAGCACCATTCGATTGTCGATAATTATAATTCGATAGAAAATAATTTTTCGGCAAGTTGTACCCTTGTCGAAATGCCAAGGGTTATAATAGGTTTTTAATTTATAATATTAAAAATTGATCAATAGTTTCATCAAAATAAAGTGAGCTGCAGAAAGTGACCGTTTCAAGTGGATTAAAGAATCCACCAGCCACACACGTCGGACGTCTCGTCTGAACACAACAATGGTTTGCATGACCACTGCAATAATTCGAACATTTACAGAGAATAATTTGACATGGTGGAGCATTAAACTTTTGCCAACATTAGTTCTTATGTTTCTAGCAGCTAAATTAATTTATATCATATCAAGGTCGAAAACGGCTGAGTACAACTGAAACTTTCGCTGTTACTTTTAATAGGTATCAAAATTATCTTTAAAATGGTGTACTGATTTTGATACTCTTTTCTATTAGATCAGACGACTTAAGTACATATATCTGTTATAGAAACTATGGTCCGGGGTGTAGTTCTGTGATATATTGGGTGACCAGCTGAACATATATTTATATAGCCTACTCTTCTGTAATATTTAAGTAAATGTTTACCCAGACGTTTATCCACTGTCAATTTTTTTACGACCCCTGTGTGTGTGTGTGACTGTCGGGTTCTTTTCTCTTGTTCGAAAATATTAAGCACACAAGCCAAGTGATTGAGAGAAGCCCCTCTTGGCCCTTTTGGGGCAGTAAAGCCAAGTATATATAATATATATACATGTATAAAAGTATGCCCTGTAATAAAAGTAGTTAAAAAAAAGGATAGCTAATTTCGGCTCGACCGAAGTTTATATACCCTTGCAGCTTGAATAATTTATATAATTTAAGGTTTTAAATTATTTGCGTCGAAAAGTCTTAGTTGAGTTATTTCCCAAACTCAGCAACAGATGGCTTTTTAGATGGCAGCTATACGATATATTCATCCAATTTTGACCAAATTCTCCAAAACTGTGTGGGAACCGATAATATTCATAACTGGAAAGTAAAAAGACGCTATTGAAAACAAAAAAGTTTTTCTCACTAGAACTAGTTTTCAACCGATCGTTTCTATGGCAGCTATATGCTATAGTCATCCGATTTGGATCAAACTTGACAGAATTGTGTGTAATCATATAATATTGACCAGAGTTTGGGAGCGATATTATTGAAAACAAAAAGTTTTTAATACTAAGACTTATTTTCTGAACTATCTTTTGTATGGCAGCTATACTATATAGTTGTCCGATTTCAATTTAACTTGGTGAAATTATGTGAAAGTATAGAAAACCAATAAATTCGAGGGTTGGCGACGTTTCCGTTTAAGACAATAAAGTTTTTCCTACTAAAACTACTTTTTCGACCGATAGTTCTTTTGCAGCTATATGCTATAGTCATCCGATCTGGCCGGTTCCGATAAATGTGCAGCGTCTTTGTACCAAAAGACTTCGTGCAAAGTTTGGTTAAGATAGCTTTTAAACTGCCGGAGGAGATCGCATAGAAACAGAGAGATAGACGGACGGATAGCCATGTCCGTCTATGGCTATATCAACTCAGCTCGCCGTGCTGATCAAGAATATGTATACTTTATGGGCGTGTTCAGCAGAATAATTGATCCCTGAGCAGGTATCACAAAAAATTATGCATCAAATAGTTTCTGCTGAACGAAGTGCTATATTTTTAACAACGCCCCGAGGCGATGAATTTTGAAAAGGCGGCGTAGACACATTAGCGATCCGTGTCAACATACATTTTGCATCTACGAAGTCACAATTAGGCTTAATTATATTTTAGAATTTATTATAGTTATTTACAGCCGGTAAAAAAGCTTATCTTTGCAATCAATGCACAAATTGCGCATATTGTTACCGATAGCATGCCGATGATCGATACACAATTACTGTTGGTGGGAGCAGTATCACTTCAAAGTAGCATACTATTTCTGCGATACATGCTCCTCTATCATGATACTTCAAATTGGCTATCATGAAACCGCATCACACGAGTTCAGCAGAAGGATCAGTGAAAATTTATACTTGATCAGGGAGCAAGTTGTTCTGCTGAACAAGCCCTATGTGGTCGGAGATGCTTCCTTCAATGCGTTACAAACATATGGACAATTTTAATATACCCTCTACACGGGTATAAAAAGCTATCTCTTATGCCCTTTCAGATGATTCTGCAAAGATTACTTACGACTAAAATAACGTTCTCCCAGAAAAATATCATTACGTTAAGTATTCCATTTATCTGGGTGCCAGAATATATATATATATATTGAGAGCTTCTAGAAGTGAACTTGCTTCACTGATCCATCAATTTATAAAATCGATTCTGCTATATATATACATATACATATACATATACATATACATAAAGGAACTGAATCATTTGGATCGAGAATAGCTTAGCTTAGCTTACTTTGTTGCTCTCTCACACTTGACAACAACCAGCTCTGGTCCGCCCCCTTAGTCATATTTTATTTACTTACTACAGAAGACTCTCTGTATACTGTTGCTCAATCTCCTTTTTATGGGGTAAACAATATTGTTCAATTCGCTTTTTTTGTTGTTTTGTTTTTACTTCGCACATTGTTTTCAATTAAATGAACAATTAATTGAAATGTTTGTGCAGCGAACGAAACTGAAATTGAAAGAAAAACACTTTGGAAAAAACAAAAAGCCAATTGGAACGAGTTTTGGGCGCCCCTTCGAGAAATTTTTTATGCGCAGCCAACAAAAGCGACTTGTACATGTATAGAGAGAATGTATATTATTGTTTTTGAATATAAAAAAACGCCCCTAGAACGGGAAAACTGCACAATAATAAATAACAAGCGACAAAGAAGCGCACCTCTTACCACGGACCACAACCCCACATTACTTTGGTGATAACAGCCACCCAGGGTTGGTGCTTCCGTGGCTGCTAAATGAAGATTCGTTGTTTATACCCTAAAATGGATAGAGAACAATTTCTATTGAATTAAAATAATTGATAATTAACCTGTCACTCAACAAGCATACATAATTATACCATATGACAGACAAGATGACAAGTTTTGTGCACAAATAATCATCGTTAATTCCAAATTTAATTAATTGCCAGCAAGAAAACAATGTGAAATTGAATAAAGAACACGTTTCAGGTTTTACTTACTAAATGAAGCAATCAGACATGTTTTGCCTCAAGTTACTTAATTGCAAAGCGCTTCATTAGGTAACAGTTTACCCCGCCGATCTCTCTCTGTCTCTCGGTATCTGCAGCAATACGAAACATTTATGACAAAATATATAGATTTCTCCGTTATGTTTAGTTGTTTGGCATAAATTCTCAAAAAAATTTCACAAGCGTGGATATTAAATTAAAAAAGAAAAGATTGTGTGACTCTTTGACGTCATTAGAACTGAAACAATTGTGCCAAATTTATTTGAAGACTACACAAATGAAATAGACATTGATGTTAAAGCGAATAGAATTGGTACATGGAAAGTACATTGGACTATGTATCTATAAATGTATCGAAATTTCTTACCTTTCATTTTACCTCAAAATTCATTTATGAAAAAAAATTAAAAAATTTTTATATTTTCACACATAAAACATTTCATAGAAATGGTAATTTCAATTATATAAGAGGCTTTATATCACCTTTATCTTCCATATCTAATATAACAAACTATAATTTTTTCCTAAGGAGCTAAGGAACTTCAAATATGTGTGAAAATATTCTTAAAAACAGCAGAGTTTTAGCTTAAAACTAAGGAATTCTAGATATTCTCAGATCGCCGACAATTTATTAATCTTAACCTTTATAAATGTAGTCAAGTTTCTAAAGTACAAGATATGCTAAAATGGACCTTGACGACTTTGCTGGCACAGACGAACCTTTTTGTCGAAATTTTCCATGGCAATTTTGCAAAAACGTGTGTGAATTTCGCGCAGCGTTAAATTTTCTCAATGCAGGAATAGTTGTGTGCTTGTTAGTCCAGATCTTTGGGAACAATTCTGATCATTGATTGAATTGTTTCACCGTGTTGTTTAGACCATATGGCAGAAAGAACTCTGCTATCTTTTGGCAATAAGGATTATTTTCGGATTGCTGACGTATGACCTATGTAAATACTCCCAAAATTATTTGAAAATGTACCTTCACCTAGGCAATAAAAAAATCTTTAAGGGTTACCTTTGACAGGTATATTATGTGCCAATAGAGAGTGTTTTTCACCTAGGCTTAGAAAAGCCTAAAATTCAGGACAATCACTTTATGATTAGTGAGTGATAAAAACTGCGGAAATAGACTATGAGTTCTTTAGCTTCGATCCCCAATGTTACGGTCATCAGGTCCAACATCATGATCTTGGCTTACTTTATATATGTAAATATAAAATAAAAATTTGGCTGACTCAAGCAGAAAAAATATCACCCTTAAAACACACACACTTAAACGTCTTTAAAAAAGGCAATTAGCAAATTATCGCCCATGTGCGAGCGTTAGCTTAGTTGTATGTAATTACAGGGCGTGGGTACCACCCAAATTGTAGAGATCATTCCCCAGGCCATCAGCATCAGCTTTTGCTCATTCGCTTGCTTACTCGGGCTCTCGCTGAGTCACATGGTCAGTGCACACGATCGATTAAGATGTATCAATAATAATCGCATTGACAATAACACATATAGTATGTACATATTGTACATACGTACGACAAAACACCACAACAATAATAATAATAATGCCCCCATCGTTTATAAGTAAGTGTTTTAAATAAGTATTATTCTTTTGATCAGTTAAGCCGCTGCTTGCTGCGATTAATTGTTTTGTAGTATACCCTAACTCAAAATGGGTCCCTTTATGATGGTTAAGTACCTTTCCATTCATACACCAATCGAATTTAGTAAAGCTGCCTTACACTTGTCATATATCTCTAAAGAGACTCCCTGACGTTTATGAACTGCATTTGGGCAATTCAAACAATTGGCGCCTGTGTTAACTGCGGGGAGAGAATTTCCTCCGCTAACAACAGAAGGGCCGATTACGGGGCATGCACAAACACATATACAAAGCTCCTATGTGTTGGCGTTTGCTACTGTTGTCAGAGTTTTTGCTTCAAGTCTGACTTGGGATTCCCAAGCGTTCTTAGCAGTTCTGGCATGAGGTAGCCTCTGCCATTTCATTGAAGTTGGGCAAAAGATCGCCGTATTCTCTCTCTCTCGATACGTCTGTCGGCTGCGACGCCGGTAGAATTATGAGTTCCTATCCCATGGGAAAGACTTTTGGCACTTTGGACATCACTGATTTAGAGATATATGATAAGTGTTTACACTTATCAGGCAGCTTACGCAATTAGACTAAGGGGCTTAAAGTTTAAGGCTAGGCAAACACACCGAAGGACTTTTAAGTTCTCTTTGCAGCCCTTTAATATTTCCCTAGAAGTTCTCAGTGCCGCTCTGATGTAGACTTGTCCTCTTGCCATATTAGTATAGTGCTATTTTGTGAAAAAAAAACAAAATATTGTTCCAATGGAAGATCTTTGGTACTATTTAATTTTGATCTAATTTGTCGGAATTATATAAAAGCAGAGAATAAATCTGAAATGAGTGACGGTTACGGTATCGGTACCTCATTTTACCAATAGCTATATCAAGGCTAGATACTTTGTTCGGTCTTTGAAAAAATAAATAGTGATAGGTTACGTTATCATTACTCGTTTCTGACCTAATTTTTGCTAAGAAGAATACAAGATTGATATCCAATTAACTACCAACAACAATCACTTCTAGTGCTGGCGAGAACAGAAATCTCGCTAAAAGATTCTGAGACTCTGGCACAACATGCTCGAGAGAAAACGAAACTGTAAGGACATCATAGGTAAAGGCCTAATGAGCTCGATCTGTTAACCGATTGGCCTGTTAAAAGTGGACAAGCCAGAGCCCGAACGTAGTCGATCGGTAAAGATGATTCGTTTGAAACAAAAACGCTTGATCTGAGCGTCCCATACTGGTTTTAAATCCTAGTAGCTTGATTCCTAATCTAGCAACGTCTTTTTGTTCTGATGGAGTGGTGGATTGTATTTTTATTCTTTATCACATGGTTATATTTAAGTTGTTGTTATAGCTTTCTCAAAATTTCGTCTGAGTCTGTCTCACTTCATCGAATCTGAGCTTGAGTGAACAAAATCGTCTCAGTGTTCGACTCGCAGCTTTTGTGCATAAGCCAAAATTGGTTAACCTCGGGACTCAGGTAAACTAAATTTTCCGACAGCGGCATTGACAGATTATTACGATTAGTGTGTGCGTAGGGGTCCAGTGGCCGTTTAAAGCTTGGCAAATGCAAAATAAGGAGCTCATCTCTAGTTGCATATACGCTCACCTTTAGTTGTTTTGATTACAAATTTAACTTTGGGGGAAAATTTAAACTAATTAACAGCGAATAGGAATGGTGGCCTCCAATGCTGCTATAATTGCTTCATATAACAGCCTAGTGCAAAAAGCGGTAGTGAAGGCACCCAGGGTTGGACAGTGATTGATTAACCCTTAATTGCAGTAAAGAACCAAGAGGAGGCAGATATAAAATGTAAATAAATCGCAAATAAATTAATAGTTTTTAGGTCCATCGTGACCTTTCTTTGTAATGAACGCGACAAGGGAAGGGTCTGAGTCGACTGTTTTACACATGGCATCTCGTTGTTATGAACTTATAACGAAACGGAATAGATTAGGAAATATCGTCCGCGATTTGCGGCGACAAAGAAGTCCCAAGTCTGACCATTACGAATTGGTGCATCTCATTCGTTCGACACACGGAATCGCCATCGTCCACAATTGAATCACAGAGCTGGGCCAAAGTTCCTTATCATCAGCCATCTCGTACGAGGAAAAGACAATTCAAAGTGGTTACGTTTATCTAAATGACACTAGCACATATGAATCCCTTTTGGATCAACAAGCCTGCAAAAGCGACATTAATGGACCTTACTCCACTACTCATCGGCGTCTTTCTGAGATGCGATTGCTTCCATTCTTGGCGTGCTTAGCAGGGTAATCTGTCCTTCAATGAAGCCCAAGCCGCTTTGCAATGATCTCCTAGAAAAGCAATCAATTCTGAATAACATAATTCAACTCCAGATTTACTTTACTTACCTTTATTGCCAAGGGCAGCATCTAAACTTGCCCAAACGCTTTTCCTTTTTTTTTTTAAACGGGTTTTACACTGATGTTCATTCATTAGATTTAACCGCGCCGCACACTTTTGTATGTAGACACCAGGGCTGGAAGTACAAAAAAATTTTCGGAACCTCCGGTTTGCTGGTTTGAACCAAAATTTATCAACGCTTAAGGTTCGGAAATTTGAGGTTCGAGGATTTTGGGCGTTGGTTTTGGTTCGAACATTGGTTCGTTGCACGTTTTTCCCAATTTATTTAATATATCAATACAATAGGTATACACTTGACGCCTAGATACATTGTTAGTCCGCATTTACACTTTGAAGCAAACTTTATTAAGTTTCTCATGAAGTTTTAATTCCCGTTACTCGTAGAGTAAAAGGGTATACTAAAGTCGTGCAAATGTATGTAACAGGCAGAAGGAATCATTTCCGACCATATAAAGTATATACATTCTTGATCAGCATCAACAGCCGAGTCGATATAGCCATGTCCGTCTGTCCGTCCGTCCATCTGTCTGTATGAACACCTAGATCTCAGAGACTAGAAGAGCTAGAGCAACTAATTTTGAAATGTAGACTCCTATTGTCTGCACGCAGATCAAGTTTATTTAAAATTTTTGCCACGCCCACCCACGCCCCCACAATAGAAAATGTTGAATAACTCCCACAATTTTTGAGATATCGATCTCAAATTCAAAACGTAGAATTATATTTGCAACATCTATAAGCCCTGAAATTTTCATCAAGATCGGATAATAAATAGCTGAGTTAAAAAAATGTTGCATACTTTTCGGAAGGCATACAGGAAGGCTATTAAACATTTGTTTCCATGAGTAACGGGTATATCGAAGTCGGTTTGAGCCGACTTTAACTTACGCTCTAGTTGTTTGTAGGGAAGAGGTGTAGGGGGCAGTCGAAGCAGGCAAAGCTTCATGGCAAGCCGGCAATGAAGTTTTTCGATATGTATTTGTATAAGATGAAAAATTTGTGATAGTTTTCCAGTTTTCGGGAGGCGTGGGTTCAATCCCGCCTCTGACCATCTAATAAAAAAGGTATTTTTCTTTCTTTAGAAAATAGTTTTTGCACATCCGGTCACCTTCACCAGCTTTTGCGTTAAACTATAGGTCTCTTTCTCTTCTGCGAAAAATTATAAGCACACACGCCAAGAGATAGAGAGAAGGGGCTGTAAAACCAATTTTACATTTTCAAACCGGAAGTCTATCAGCTGTTTTTGCCGGACCAGTTAGCAGCGGCTTGAGTATTTCGATGGGTATGAAAAAATTTTGTTGTCGGAGAACTGACCCTGTGTAAAGACTAGTCGGAATTTGACGAAAGCATTCTGACACCCTTTTAATACTCGCTACTCGTAGAGTAAAAAGGGTATGCTAAAGTCGTGCAAGTGTATGTAACAGGCAGAAGGAAGCAGAAGGAAGCAGACCATAAGATATATATATATATTATTGCTCAGCATCAACAGTCGAGTCGATATAGCCATGTCCGTCTGTCTGTCCGACCGAGACCACAGAGACTAGAAGAGCTAGAGAAAACAAATTTGAAACGTATACTGCAATTGTCTGCGCGCAGACAACAATTTTTAAGATATCGTTCTCAAATTGTAAGGGCACATTAAAATATATATTATAATATCTAAAATCCCTTAAATTTTCATAAAGATCGAATTATAAATAGAGGAGTTATAAAAAACGTTGCATACTTTTCGGTTTTTCTTTAAGGAACACATCTTTTGTCATATATTTGGGGGCATCATTCGCTGTCTGTGTTTACATTAAGGCTAATTCTCTGTTAATTGACATAAAGCTATTAATCATTTCACCCCTGAGTAATACTGGTATATCAAAGTCTGGCACGGCTGACTTTAACTTACGCTCTCCTTTTTGTTTGGAGCTGTTACCCATCGGAATCAACTTAGACGATGTGAGTACTAAGCAACAGGCGACTTGTGGACACCACGTGAATCCTCAGCTATTCTATAAAGGAAGTTTGCAGAGGCATTTGGTCTTGCACAATTGTAATAACGCCAAGTAATAGTTCACCAGTTGATACCTCGAACACAGCGGTACACACTAATCAGTAGAGAAAGCGCCTATGCCGGAGCACTCAACAATTGAGAAGCGCTTGATGAAAACACGAGCAGCGTATACAATCTTCGACTTGTTTTATTCTTGCACCTCATTTCGCTTAACTTAATTGACTTGCAATCATTTCAATGAGTGTGAGAGAATAATGAGATCGATGGCAAAAGGGATCTAGTCAAAGAAACTTGGTTCATTGAAATTGTTCAAGTGCATTGACGGAGCAACGAATTAAC
Organism: Lordiphosa magnipectinata; assembly: GCA_037044535.1. Lineage (NCBI taxonomy): Eukaryota > Metazoa > Arthropoda > Insecta > Diptera > Drosophilidae > Lordiphosa > Lordiphosa magnipectinata. The sequence goes on from JBAMBO010004434.1 coordinate 179,489, forward strand.
TGTTCATTTTCTAGGTAAGAAGAGTTCCAAGTACCCAAGTCCTAGCTGCTTACTTACTATCCAAACACGCGCTCACTTTTCGAATTTTAATTAACCAGTTGATGATGATGATAGACTGAGTTTGTGTGTGTATGTGCCAATGCCATTTCGTCTTGCTTTAGCCCGTGCCGCTGATAAGCCCGCGTTTCAATTCCATTTCGTTGCGAGCGCTTGGTGCGTGCTTTGCTTTGCGCTTGGCTTGGCTTTTTGTGTATATTTAAGCGATCTCGTCGCTCGTCTCAGATACTTTCCACCGTTTGGCGCGCACCAACGTTCACCGTTGAAACCGATCATCGCTCCCGATTGTTTTTTTTTGCCGTTTTCCCGCGAAATGCTTTTGGTTGTTATTGTTTCCTTGATTGCCTGTCAACGTTTTTAATGTGTTCGCCAGTTTGTAACAATTGCCAAACCAAATTGAGAACTTCTCGCACCACAAACGCCAAAATCCATTACAAACAGAAACAGTCATCGTCGACGTCTTCCAGCTGACGAAACGCTCACAAGAAAGTGGCCTTAATTAAAAAACTATTTAGTATTATGCAAACGCAAATTCCAAACAAGTGAAAACTTTCAATTTTCTTGTTAATTTTACAAAAAATAATAATACAACGCTCACCCTTCATCCAAGCTCAAAACCAAAACAAAAACAAACCCGAGTGCCCAACAAACTCTCCTGCTAACGTGTACAAACCAAAAAAAAACATTCAGCGCACACGCTTCCCCATTTCAGGTAACCAGAAGATGGCAAGATGATTCAGACAGAGAATGTGTCAGTCATGTGCCAAGGCCAATTCGTCATGCATTTAGCCCGTGCCGCTGATCAGCCCGCGTGTCAAATTCAACAAAAACGAAGCGAGCGCTAGGCAGACGAAGCTTTGCACTGCGCATGGTCTTGGCTTTTAGAGAATATTTACAGCGATCTCGTCGCTCGTCGCAGATACGTATTCCACCGTTAGGCGCGCACCAACGTAATCTACCGTTGAAACCGATCATCGCTCCCGATTGTTTCTCAATGCCGTTTTCCCGCGATAATGCTTTCTGGTTGAATATATGTTACACTATCAACAGAATTAGCCTGTCAACGTTTGCTTAAGCTGTGTTCGCCAGTTTGTAACAATTGCCAGGCCGGATTGAGAACTTCTCGCACCACAAACGCCAAAATCCATTACAAACAGAAACAGTCATCGTCGACGTCTTCCAGCTGACGAAACGCTCACAAGAAAGTGGCCTTAATTAAAAAACTATTTAGTATTATGCAAACGCAAATTCCAAACAAGTGAAAACTTTCAATTTTCTTGTTAATTTTACAAAAAATAATAATACAACGCTCACCCTTCATCCAAGCTCAAAACCAAAACAAAAACAAACCCGAGTGCCCAACAAACTCTCCTGATAAAGTGTAAAAACAAAAAAAAAACATTCAGGAACACGCTTCCCCATTCAGGTAAACAAAAAATGGCAAATGATTCAGACAAAATGGTCAATCAGGCAGGAAAATTAGCATAAATTTACAAATAAACTTCAGTTCTGTCAAATTCAACAAAAACGAAAAGGTAAACAGACGAAGTTGAACTGCACATGGTCTTGGCAAAATATTACACGATTTGATATGAGATAGGTATTCGAAAAGAAAGTACTAACATAATCTAAGGAAACAATTTTTCCATTTTTCTCAATAACGTTTTCCAATAATATTTCTTTTGAATATATGTACACTATCAACAGAATTAGCCTTGTTTGCTTAAGCTTGTTAAGTTATATTAGGGTGGATCTCCCCCTTAAGGGCACTTGTTCGAGCACCTATTTGTTTCTCTTACTTATCAACGAAGTTATAAATGGAGAGAGGAAGATCTATTGTGTCACTCAGAAGTAGTGTTGCCATTACTAAATATACTTTATAGTATTGATAAATAGTTGGCGTAAATTTCATTTAAAATTCGCTTCAAAAACTTGGACTAAATAAACGAACCAAATAGACACTCAACTGGAATACCATATTGTCAATTTTGTAATTGTTTAAAATCTAATAATATGAATTGATCTGGCACTCGTCTTGTATGAGAAATTTGTTAAACTGTTTATTCGGATGTGTTCCAGAAATCTCTAGAGATTCTGGTATAAACGCTTGCTTTTCTAATTAAAACTGCCTTTATATGTGATGTGCCACATACATGCCCGGCTACTACATTAGATGACAAAAGTTGAGCGATTTGAAACCGACTGCTCAAGGCCAAGTAGATTTAACGGTTTTATCGACATATGATCTAGTAGCCGACCTTATAGTTATCATTTCACATATAAAGTCCTACTAGTTTAGTTCGAAATCAAATCGTTTGTACGAAAATCTCTAGAGATTTCTAGAACACACTCTGTAATCTGTAATAGCTTATCAAAATTGATAATCATTTAGTGTCAATATTTTTAAGCGTATCGCTGAAATACAATTGACATTATTCTATCTTTTAAAACTAAATTTTTCGTTCAAATAAAAAGTATTTGACCTATTTGCTATGCTGAAGCCTTAGCAACCTTTCAAAAATATTATTTTTATACCCTTGTAGAGGGTATATTAAAATTGTCCAGATGTTTGTAACGCATAGAAGGAAGCATCTCCGACCACATAAAGTATATATATTTCTGGTCAGCATGACAAGCTGAGTTGATATAGCCATGTCCGTCTGTTTCTATGCTATCTCCTCCGTCAGTTTTAAAGCTATCTCAACAAAACTTTGCACGAAGTCTGCCATCTGTCATAGGAACTATTGGTCGAAAAAGTAGTTTTAGTTAGAAAAACTTTTTTGTCTTCAACGCAAACGTGCCCATCGTATTTATAATTTTTCTATGCTTTTACATAATTCCACCAAGTTTGTTGAAAATCGGTCAACTATTTAGTATAGCTGCCATACAAAATATAGTTTTGAAAAAAGTCCTAGTAGGTTCAATGCTATCGCTCTCAAACTTGTAACTGATCAATATTATATGCTACCACACAATTCTGCCAAGTTTGATCCAAATCGGAGTACTTTAGCACATAGCTGCCATAGGAACGATCGGTCGAAGTAGTAGTTTTAGTTTTTTGTTTGCAATGGTAGCGTTTTTAAGCTTTCCAGTTATGAATATGATCGGTTTTCACAAAATTTTGCGAAGTTTGGTCAAAATCTGATGAATATATAACATAGTTGCCATATAACCAACATTGACAATGGTCAAGGTAGTGGCGCCATCTATTGCTGATTTGGGAAATAACTCAGCTAAGAATGTTCGACGAAAATCCTTTAAAACCGTAATTTATATAAATTATTCAACCTACAAATAATTCAACCATAAACTTCGGTCGAGACGAAGATAGCTTTCCTCTATTGTGATCTGTTAAATCGATTGGAGGTCAGTGGTGGTGCAAGGTCGTAGGTTCGATTCCGGCTCGGATTCCGGCTCATCGAACAAAAAGAAGGTTTTTTGTTAATATTGTGTACACAACCTTTACCAGCAATTGGCGCCAGCTGTGAAGTAAAAAGCCATTAAAAAGCTTGTCAAACTTTACCGTTCGGATTCGCCGAAAGAATGCAAGTTCCTTTCTATTGTGAGAAAAAAAAAGAATACCGAACAAGATATTGAGGGAAGCTCGTCTAAGCCCGTTGGGCTGTAAAGCCAAATATTTTTATACCCTGTACTAGTAGAGTAAAAAGGGTATACTAAAGTCCTGCAAATGTATGTAACAGGCAGAAGGAATCACTTCCGACCATATAAAGTATATTTATTCTTGATCAGCATCAACAGCCAAGTCTATACAGCCATGTCCGTCTGTCCCTCTGTATGAACGCACAGATCTCAGAGATGGCAAGAAATATAGGTTTGACATGTATGGGACATATATTTCTTATACTTGCAGGCGGATCAAGTTTATTTTTTTGGAAAAAACTTTATATCTCCTTGAAGATAGATGGTTCGTAAATTCTAGATATAGTTAGTAATTAGCGTCATTTATCGATTTGCGGAACGAAAGATAAAGATCGGATAAGCCATACTCAAGCTATGACCAAAAGTCAGTTCCAATCAAAGGTAATTTTTCATCAGTTTTGAAATGGTCACAGTAGTGGCGCCATTGTGTCAAAAATGTTGAATAGGTACGACAATTCTTAAGATATCGATCTCAAACACTTACGCTCTAGTTTTTATTATTAGTTCGATCGAGAATAATATATATTCTTTTACTTTAAAGGGTCGGAAATGATTCCATCACCCTGTTACATACTTTTGCACAAGCTTAATATACTCTGTGTATATTTGGTACAGAGTATAAAAAGTGATTAGCAATATTATATATTGCCTGATCAAAGAACTTGCCTTACCAAACAAATACTTGAAGACATTTTTAATTTCACACAAAATGTTTGGGCTTGCAGCCCTGCTTGAAATACCAGAAGACAACTTGACTGAGAAGCCCGTTTTGAGCACTTTTATAAGAAGTCAATTAAACTAGAAACTTACTAAACGCAGGAAATTATGAAGAGTTCGTACGCTTTTTTCGGATATTACGATTTAAGAATAATTTTATTCCGGTTCTCAAATCGCTACTATGACAGCTATTTAATACGTTTTTCGAACTTTCAGTAAAATTGGCCGGCATACTACATCAAAAATAAGTTTTTTGTACTAAACTCAATTTTGTTAGCGATTCTCCCAACGAAAAATTCTTCCGAGTTTGATCAAACTTTTCATAGTTATTTAAAGGCAGATGAAAAACTATAGTTTCCATGGTAGGTCAGCCGATTCGCAGAAAAAAATTACTGAAACAGTAAGACCGACAAAAGGGTCGACTCTTCTCGTCATCCCAATCAAGAGTACTCGTACTCGAAAATTCAACCTTTGTGCTTTGAATGCTTTTCGGCAAAACTGACGTTTCCTCTTAAGGGTATGACTGATAATGTTCATTTACATATGATTACGAATCATTGGGTATATGTTTATTATATTAATAAGCTTCCGACAATATTAACAATCGTTATTGTGATGTTGAAATTTACATCGTAAAGAAATTTATCATCTTTACGTTTGATTCATTTTGGACTTCCAAAATTCAAATTTCTGCACGTTCTCTTTGTGTCTGGCTTAAAATGAATGCAGATATGCCGAAAAACGATTACAGTTCGCTTTCAAGTGTACTCCCCCAGATAGATTCTTTAGCACTACACACCAAAGCGCTAAAGTGCAGTGCTAATTCATTTGAGATATGCAAAAACGCAAAACGTACAAAAATGCAGCCACCTGTAAGCTTGCCCACCGCCTTCATAAGCATGCATATGTGTGTATGTGTGCAGTCGTATCCAGATCCAGTCGGGTTGACATTGAAGTCAGTCATTCAGTCTGAGGCTGTGTGAGAGTCTGAGTCTGAGTCCGGGGTATTCCATTCACACGCAGTTTTTCCAGTTGCACTGCGTTTATTATTTGTGATTGTATGTTTCCCTATAAAAAAAAATAATGCGGCGTTAAGAGATACATAAATAAACTTAAGCTGAAAGTCAATGTATGCGGTGTGTGTGTGTGTGTGCGATTGATATTGATGCTTTCTTTGTTTATGGGTGCCACACATGTTTCATCAGATCATAGAAGCTGCATATCGGGGGCTGGGTGCTGAGGGTACCAAGGTTAGGTGAAGGGCTGAATGGAATGCTATTTTGCGGAAGCGTAGGCGGTGTCCAGCATAATTACTACAATTTCACAGGCAAATTAAGTGATTAATGCTCAATTGATGGAGGCGGTATTTGTCGAGGAACATGTTGCAATTACCCTAGTGGGTGGGTTTTTTAAGTGAAGGGCGGAAGCTTAGAAGGGTCAGTTATTAGTTTCACAATTAAATGATTTAATGTAATTAAAAGTGATGGAACAACTTAAGCTTCAATAAATGAATGAATTGGAAATGAAACACATAGGTGGACGGTATTAATTAGAGGACATCAAAGTGCTTGGGCTCCACCTGAAAGAGGCATAATTTGGTTGTGAACATAATGGAATTGAAACACATTAGAAGAATGAAGCTCAATTGGAACAATATTAAATTAAAATAAATGCACAAGCAGGAGAATTTAAGTCAAAAACAGAATGAACAGAGTAATGTTACATTCTGAACGCATAAAAAAGGGCTTAAGTTTTAATAAATTTTAAGCGATATTTGTCTAGAAAAAGGCCAAAAAGTGAAACAGAAACAGGTGGGCGACTTAAAGTGAAAGGAGGAAGCTGATTCTAATCGGAATCTTAATTCCATTTTGAGTAGCTGGTTACTAAGAGCGTAGGTTTGATAGGGACAGATATTAAGATCACAGATACAAGTGATCAAGCTTTACTTGAATGAGGTGGAATTTGTCTGAAAGCCAAATGGAATTTAAACGAAAACCAAAAACTGAATTGACACGCAAATTAATTGACTAAAGCTCAATTAATGAACCCATAAACGAAATGAAATATTTTGAAATCCGATCAAAACACTTAGTGAATGGGTTCAAGTGAGGAGCGAAAACCTATACAAGTCAAGAATCAATTTCCTCTGCTTCATTGCCGTCGAAAAATGACAAGAAACATTATGGAATGTCAGTAAAAACTCTTGTGAGTGACTCTCCGTACGTCAATTCATTTCAATTGAAACACTTACTTAATTAACCTATCCGAATCGAAAGCTTGTTATGTGAACGCTTTTGGTTCCTGTTCTCCTTCACGAGAATTAAATGCAAGTGTCGTTCAATGTGAAATTGTAAATAATAAATCATAAATGTGAACAGGCCAGCTCTGTTAACTTACAGCTGTTAGCGAGATTGGTGGCAAAAAAATGTTTCCCCCAAAAAAAACCAATAATCAAAACCGAAAATAACAACAACAAAAAGTTAACAAAAAAAATTGATCATCACCAAAATGTAAACGTTTTTGCTGAAGTTCACTTAGCGCACAAATCAAGTTAGCTTTTAGTTAACAGAAACTTAACAGCGCGTAACGGTAAATGTGCCTCGGGCTGCACAGTGGTACAGGTAAACACTTAAGTGAAATCATCATAATTGATATTTCAACTTGAAACCAACCGGAAAGTTAAGCTGTTTCAGATGATCGGTCTGAAAATAGCGTATTGTAAAAACAAAATATAATTTTTTAGTTATTAACGTTGGTTTTTGAAAAACATGGACATGGCATAAAAATAAACCAACATTGGGCCAGATCAATTTGTTTTGAAGTAATCTATCTTTTTATCATATGCAATGCTTTTGTGACTTGGCGTTTGCTACTGTTCGTCAGAATTTTTGCAACAAGTCTGACTTGGGATTCCCAAGCGTTCTTAGTAGTTCTGGCATGAGGTAGCCACTGCCATTTCATTGAAGTTGGGCAAAAGATCGCTGATGATTGAACTGTTGGAAGTTTATGAAATAGCTATTCGATCAACCAGCCTCCTTTGTGGTGTTGTGCGTGTTTTGCTTTAGAAACGTTATAATGAAAGTCATAACTTATTGACCGAAGTGTTTAACTGATCCAATAAGTTATGAGCCAAGTTTTAGAGAATTAATCGAAATTTAATTTTTTTCTTGTTAAGCACAGATCTTGTCCCAAATTACTATGGAATTACCGATTTTTTCACTGTGACTGTCATTAAGCAAAACAAATTAATTGCCATGTTAATCTGTTGATATTCAATGAAATATTTTTTTTTAGTGTTCTTTGCTCTATATGTTGGTAGAGTTGAATGAGAGAAACTTGTCGTTTTGATTCAGTAGTTTTTTGGTCATCATAACGCATCTCACAAAATCAAATTTGTAAATCTAACTAATTTTTGTAAAGTTCAAGTTAGACAGAAGATTAAAAACATGAAATTATTTTAACCTTGTAGTTCTTAGTTCTAATTTGTATGCACTGATACTCAATTGGCTTTTAAAAACTTGGTTTACTAACCATACTAACCTTACATTTCGCATTTGGCAAGAAAACTAAGCTCAAACTGATAGTGAAAATGGCATTTCCAAATGTCTTAGGGCCGTTTTCTCATGTTGGTGCTTTTGCAAATCTACACTCAAAAAACAACTCGCCCTAAAAAGTGCCATTTTCGCCCTAATTTTTAGAAAATCGCCCTAAAAAAAGGGCCAAAGGCAACTCGCCTTATTCTTAAGAAAATTTTTCTAAAAAAAAAAACGATATTGTGTTCTAAATTTCAGGGCAATTTTTCTAAAAAAAAAAGGGGTGGGGGGGGGGGGGGTTCTTTGTTGTTGTTTTTTTTTAGTTAAAGTTTTTTTTAAAATTTTTTTATTTGTTTTTTTTTCAAATGTTTTTTTTTTTTTTTACTTTACTGGGATTCGAACTCGGGACCTCTCACACGCGAACGGCCACTCAGCTATTGGCCTCAAGCAAGACGTTGCGTCAAAACCATAGTTAAGAAAGTTCGCAGTTGGGCGTGGCCGGGATCAAGTCACCGAAGCAGCACTTTTTCTTTTTTATTTTTATATTCTTTTAGAAAAACTTTCTTAAAATTAGGGTTTATTTTCTCAATTTTAGGGCAAAATCCCCTACATTTGAAACAAATATTTTCTAAAATCAAAGGCGAAATTACCCTAAAAATTAGAAAAGGCAATAAAGCAAATTCACCCAAATTCACCAAAAAAAATATAATTTTCTAAATTTTAGAAAACTTTTTCTAAAAAATTCATTATTAGGGCAACTTTTCTAAAATGCATAAAATTTTTTCTTAAAAATAGAAATTTTTTTTAAATTTTAATGCGATTTCGATTTTAGGGCGATTTTCTTAAATATAGAAAAATAATTTTCTGAGTGTAGGTGGATTTGGTGCATTTGCTTTGCTCATGTTCAATGCTAACCATCTAGATAAATTTAGTAGCAATCTACTTCATCCTCATTGATTTCAAAACCATGTACATGCTAATGCAAATTAAGTATTTTGATGTATCCGCGCATATGGTCACACTGAAAAATATTTGAAAACAAAAAACAACTGCTTCTGAAAACAGTAAAGTCTGAATTGTTATTAAGTAAACCAGAAATATAAAATATTGGATGTGCCTTTAATTAACAACTCAACTGCCTTTCGTTCATATCTTGCTTGACACCATTTGACTATTATGAAGTCAGATATAGCTTAAAATGTAAGTACACCTACCGAAAAAATGGAAAAAATTCATATTCAAAAAACCTTGCCATGAAAAAATTTTTGAAATTGATTTTTGAGATCACTAATCCAAACTACACTTAAAAATAGTTTCAGTAGAAATGGGTCATTTAATTTTTTATACTCTGTACCGAAGATACATAGAGTATATTAAGTTTGTGTACAGGGAGAAGGAATCGTTTCCGACCCTATAAAGTATATATATTCTTGATCAGCATCAACACCCGAGTCGATATAGCCATGTCCGTCTGTCCGTCTGTCTGTCTGTCCGTCCGTCCGCATGAACGAAGAGATCTCAGAGATGGTAAGAGATAGCGGTTTGACATGTATGGGAATATATTTCTTATACTTGCAGGCAGATCAAGTTTATTTTCAATTTTTGACACGCACCCTCCCACCCCCGCAATTTGGAAAAAACGTGTATCTTCCACAGTTTTGATGATAGATGGTTCGTACCTTCTAGAGATATCTAGTAAACAAATCGATTATCGATTTGCTGAAGGAATGATAAAGATCGGATGAACGATACTCAAGTTATGAGCCTCTGCACTCGGCTGATTACACTGGTTTACAAAAAAAAAACAAGAAAGAAAGTCGGTCAAGCCCGACTATAACATACTCTACACCCTTACACTCGCATTTGCTCACGAGTCAAACGACCAGTTAACACAAGAGAGAGAGAGAGACTTAGGGAGCGCACCGCGTTGTGCGTTGTGTGTTAACTGGCCGTTTGACTCGTGAGCAAATGCGAGTGTAAGGGTGTAGAGTATGTTATAGTCGGGCTTGACCGACTTTCTTTCTTGTTTTTTTTTTGTAAACCAGTGTAATCAGCCGAGTGCAGAGGTGCTGCCAACCTAGTATTCTTCCTTTCCAGCCCTCCCGATGTGACCGTGGCGCAACCTACATGAGACAACCATTTGCACAAAAACCACCTAGTTGCAAAATCTAGATGGACTTCGATTTGAGCAAAAACATGAACATGAGAAAACGGCCCTTAGTGTTTGTTTTGAAAACGAACTCAACTATGTGAAGCTGCCTAGTCATATATCTCTAAATAGTCGGTTGTCATTCTTGGCTAAGGAGAATCTCTTATCAAATAGAACCTGTTCAATTTCATCAAAAAAGGCTAAATTTTTTAAATATTTAAAGATATTCGATATGCTATTACACTATCGTCAGAGAGATTTTAGAGGTATATGACAAATGTAAAGGCAGCTTAAAGAATTTCAAAATCACTTCATCATGACAACACGGTTTAACAATTATCTAGGATTGGGCCCGAGTCTTGGTAAACATTTAAACATAATCGATTGGTTTTTTCCACGGAAATGACGCATTCAGTAATGTTCCATCCTAGTTTCAGCCTTACGAAGAGCGAAAGTCGAGTGGTCTTGTCAAGCCTAATTCCTAAAATATATCTCCATCCTTCTCGATCTGCGGGGAGTATACTTATTGTGAAGATTATGAATTGAAGTCACCTTTGGAACCAAACTAGCTACCAATATAGAAAGTTCGGTTCGTGTTCAGTTTCGGGAGATCATACCTTAAGCTACGGTTCGTGGTTCTAGGAAAGTGGTTCTTAACCAGTTGGCAAGCTTTATTCAAACACCAACAAGTATGTTCTGTCTGGGAGCTATGTATTAAACGTAACTTACGTTAATGTCCCTGAAGCATAGCAAATCTAAGCATTTCTTCCATTTTGCTTTTACGTTATTCAATTAGAAATCACTCGTTCACGCTTGCAATTTTTCTTCCGAACCCAGTGGGTCACTCTTAAAGATCAGACTCATAATTCTATTCTTTTAAACATCGAAGTAAACTCTTCCACCTTTACTTTAGCACACTTTCTAGTCTACAACTTGCCGCATAATAGGAGGCAGTATTCTTATTCGATAAAGTTTTTCTTTCCAACTACATTTTCTTTTCCAACCACTGCCCATTAAGTCCAAAAATAAAAGTTTTTTTCTATAAACATCTTAAGTATTTTTATACTCTGTACCGAAGGTACATAGAGTATATTAAGTTTGTGCAAAAGTATGTAACAGGGAGAAGGAATCATTTCCGACCCTATTAAGTATATATATTCTTGATCAGCATCAACAGCCATGTCCGTCTGTCCGTCTGTCTGTCCGTCCGTCCGTATGAGCGAAGAGATCTCAGAGATGGTAAGAGATAGAGGTTTGACTTGTATGGGACATATATTTCTTATACTTGCAGGCAGATCAAGTTTATTTTCAATTTTTGCCACGCCCCCTCGCGCCCCCGCAATTTGGAAAAAACTTCATATCTCCTACAGTTTTGATGATAGAGATATCTATTACTCAAAATTATTTATCGATTTGCTGAAGGAATGATAAAAATCGGATGAACGATACTCAAGTTATGAGCAAAAAACGGTCAGTTAACACCCCCCACCCACCCCACCCATAACCTAAGCATTGCGTTCAGCAGAAGCAATCTTAGTGAGAGAGAGAGAGAGAGACAGAGAGAGAGAGAGAGAGAGAGAGAGAAAGACTTAGAGAGCGCACTGCGTTGTGCGTTGTGTGTTAACTGGCCGTTTGACTCGTGACCAAATGCGAGCTGCGACATTAAGGGTGCAGAGTATGTTATAGTCGGGCTTGACCGACTTTCTTTCTTGTTTTATACCCGTTACTTGTAGAATAATAAGAATACTAAAGTCGGGCTAATGTATGTGACAGGCAGAAGGAATTATTTCCGACCATGTAAATTATATATATTCTTTATCAGCTCATCAGATATAGCTCTGTCCGTCCGTCCGTCTGTCCGTCTGTCTGCATGAACACCTAGATCTCAGAGATTAGTAGAGCTGAAACAACCAAATTTGATTTGTAGACTCCTATTCTCTGCACGCAGATCAAGTTTGTTTAAAATTTTGGCCACGGCACCTTCCGCCCCCACAAAAAAAAATATTGAATAACTACCACAATTTTTAAGATATCGATCAAATTTAAAACTTACATTTATGTTCACAATATCTATAAGCCCTGAAATTTTCATCAAGATCGGATGATAAATATCCGAGTTAAAAAATGTTGCATACACAATGTGACTGTTTTAGCGACCTTAAGATTATAAATCATAGAACTTTTTAGCGGGCTCTAGCATACTTTGCATACTTTTCGGCTGTCCCACCTCAGGCACTCAGGAAAGCTATTAAACATTTCTTTAACATTTAAGTTTTAAATTTGTGATCGATATCTCAAAAATTGTGGGAGTTATTCAACATTTTTTATTGTGAGGGCGGGTTTGATCTGCGTGCAGACAATAGGAGTCTACATTTCAAATTTGGTTGCTCTAGCTCTTTTAGTCTCTGAGATCTAGGTGTTCATACAGACAGACGGACAGACGGACATGGCTATATCGACTTTGCTGTTGATGCTGATCAAGAATTTATATACTTTATATGGTCGGAAATGATTCCTTCTGCCTGTTACATACATTTGCACGACTTTAGTATACCCTTTTACTCCACGAGTAACGGGTATAAAAATAAATTCTTTTGGGATGCTGGAGGATTTGTATGGCAAGTAGGTGAAGACGTGGTCCAATCGAGACATTATTTTATTCGAAATTTGTATTTGTTCTATGTATAACATATAAGTGCAAAATGGCAATGCTGCATCTTTATTTTTTGACATTTTGGCAAAAAGAAGGCGATTCCGACCACTGTGCACTGTACCACAGTGATTCCGTTGGGCAATTACCTATTAATAAAAAAATGACGCCTTCGGTTAGTTGGTTAATTTGATGTTCTATTTTGGGGCATCAGTTTTTTATTAAACAATTATGGATGATTAAATGGGGGCCTCTGTAGTCATACATACGCACATACATACATATGTACATATTTTATTCAATTTCTTCAATTGCGCTTTAATGAACTATTAATTTGGATGCCCATCGAACACACACACTATGCGAGTTCTCGGTTCAAATATACTCAATCTGTACAAGAGAGAGATTCCCTCACATTGTACACTGGGAGAGAATGAAAAACTGACTGGCAGAGATTCCAAAAATCGAGCTTGTTATCCAGGTGCATTAAGTGGCTTAAACAGCAGCCAATTAACCCCAGAAAAATTAAAAGTTTTGAAGGTTCCATGAACGTTGTGCTGTTCAAGAAACCCAAAGTAGAGCATTATTGAGACTAATTTTTGATCATATTTAACAGATGCGTGCTTTGCGAAGGCTATGTTTCTGGTTTCTGGTAACTTTTTATACTCTGTACCAAAGGTACACAGAGTATATTTAGTTTGTGCAAAAGTATGTAACATGGAGAAGGAAACATTTCCGACCCTATAAAGTATATATATTCTTAATCAGCGTCATCAGCCGAGTCGATATAGCCATGTTCCTTTGTCCGTCTGCCTGTATGAACGCATCGATCTCAGAGACTATAAGAGATGGAGACACAAATTTTTGCATGTACATAGGTGTATACCGTACCCAGATCAAGTTTGTTTCAGATTTGGAATATTTCCCGCCGCTAAATACCGTCAGAGCCACAATTTTAAAGTTAGAACCTCGTGGCTTAATATATATTGTTCTAGGCCTTATATCTATCTATTCTGAAAAGCACTTTAAGATCCGAGCAAAAACACCAAAGTTATACATAAAACAATATAGCTTGTGGGAGCGGGGGGAACACTGTGCCTACAGCAGGCAGATAGGGAGCATGTGAGTGTGTGCGAGCGCGTGTGTGTGTATGCGTTTATGTATGTGTGTGTGTTTGTATGTGTATCTCAATTGTAAAAGGTATTTCGTAGTCGGGCCACTCGACCACAGCGCTCTTACTTATTAGTTATTAATTTTGTATGGGAGCTACATCTAAAAATTTACCGATCTTAACGAAACTCGGCCAGAATCACTTAAAATAAGCGTGTACCAAAAACTGTCGAAATCTGACAATTTGTAGCAGTACCCCCTTAAGTTAGCCCCCTCCCACCCGAAAACCTATGAAGCTATACCCAATTTTATATTTTTTAGAATTTAACGCATTCCCACCCCGCTTAAGTCAGCCGCCTTCCACCCGATCGGAAAATTGTTCCCAGAAATGTAATCGGAGCATCTAAAAACCCATAAAACGATACCCAATTTAATTTTTTTTTTGGGTTTGTTGAATTTAATGCTGCGGTGGTTGGTGGGCGGCAGGGGGCGTGGCACAAATTGCAAATAAACTTGATCTGCCTTCAAGTAAAGATGTATATAACCCATATATGTCAATCCTCTATCTTTAACCATCTCTGAGATATGTGCGTTCATACAGACAGACGGACATGGCTATAGCGACTCGGCTGTTGATGCTGATCAAGAATATATATACTTTATTGGGTCGGAAATGATTCCTTCTCCCTGTTACATACTTTTGCACAAACTTAATATACTCTATGTACCTTTGGTACAGAGTATAAAAACTACTTATCTTTCTCTAAATTAGTCCAATTAATTTAAGCTTTAAGCAAAATGCTGTATCCATTGAAAAGAACCCACTTAACTAATCTATATCTCCCTTTTATCATTGCAGTTGGCTAAAAGTCTCCTTCATCACCAAAATAAAAAAACACAACTGTACTTTCCTAAGCACTAAAACTAGGCAAAGTCGTATCCACCGTTTACTCGACTTCAAAGTCCTTTGAATTTTTAACTTTTTTTTTGCCGAAGCGCACAAAAAGCCGACAAAAACTTGAACTATAGAATGGTAGAAGGTGATTCTGCAAAAGGTAAAAGCGAATGTAAGTACCATCTAGACTCCATCTAAAGATTTCTCGATAATCCTTAAAAAATCCTTGTGCTCCTTTTCAGCCTATAATGTAGAAGCTGGCCTACAACCAAACTACAATCAGAACAACTCCAGTCCCACACCAACCAGCAACTCAGTGTCGCACATCGACAATCGAGCCATCATCCAACCCTACTCTTTGGGCACAGGCGCTAAGCAACCGGAGTATCAGTTCGCAGCTGACAATCGAGGCTACGAGTCGGAAACCAATGGCAAGCAGCAGCAGGACGTAGAGCGTGCTGTGGGCGGTGCTGCTGCTGGTGACAGCGGCTCCGTTGGCGATGATGGACGCAAGGATGGGAAAGCGGCCGCATCAGTACCCACCCGACCCATAGTTGCCAACTTTGAGCGGGCCATCGAGCTTTGCGGCTATGGCAAGTTCCATTACATACTGCTGGCCATTTGTGGCCTGGTCAGTACGTCCGAGGAGATGGATGTCATTTCGATGTCATTCATTCTGCCATCGGCCGAATGTGACCTGGATTTGAATACGGAGACCAAGGGATGGCTCAATTCGATCATATTCATTGGCATGATGGTGGGCGCCTATTTCTGGGGCAGCATAGCCGACAGCTTTGGCCGCAAGAAGGTGCTGATTGTCATCTCGTTCATGAACGCCTTTTGCATCGTCGCCTCGTCGTTTTCGCAAACTTTCGGATTCTTCATGCTGTTTCGATTTCTCAATGGCGCAGCGTAAGTACCCAAACAAAATCCTCTCTCCGAGACTCTCACTGTGTAAAGATGCTGTTGTTGATGCAATGACACATGAAACTGCTGGGGAGACTCTGTGGGGTGTTAATTTAATTAACTTTTTATATAAATAACAGAAAAATATTTGAGCCACAATTTCGTGACTGTTTATGCTAATTAAAGGCTTCGTTCGGACACGGAATTCATGTAAAAATGCCCCAAAAATTGGAAATACTTATGGGAAATCTCATCGTGCCGGCCTTGGGTTGACCCAGTATGTAGAGTGGTGACTCAGGCTATTTGGGAGAAGATTAATAAGTTAACTAAACATGATTGCGAGTGACAAACAACTAAAAGCTTTCTGCTGGGTGTTCAAGAGCTCAATGCTATGACCCTCAAAACAACTTTATTCTGCTAACTATGACACTTGACAGCATTTAATTTTACCGCGATTGCCCGCGGGCATTTCAAAGCTCCAAAAGTGGTCACACGCACTATCCAAGAGTTTGAGAGCTTTCGGTCTACGCGAAGCTTTTCAATCTAGCAGAGCTTTGGCATCGAAATGCATTAATAAAATTTCAAGTATTTCATCGCGTTTTTTGGAAATGACAGTCTTTGTCGGGACTTACATGATGAAGCAAACTTGATGGAGTTTTTGAAATAGCTTTCGCTGGTAGGTAAGAGGTATAGTGGTGTCGCTTCCCCTCAACACCTCTTTCGTACAATCAAGAAACCCTCATGAAGTTTGCTCCTCCGTGCATGCCCCGTCTCACATAGATCAGCGAGTGCTTCGTGATTAGTTCCTTCATCTTCACACACTGAGGCATTTGAGTTCAATGCCTGCAGCTATGTGCTATGGCTCTTAATATCTTTCCTATTTCTCTTTTCTCTGTTGCAGGCTGGGCGGCAGTGGTCCTGTCATCTGGTCGTATTTCGCCGAATTCCAACCGAAAGCGAAACGTGGCTCCATGTTAAGTTTCATGGCTGCCTTCTGGACCTTTGGTAATCTGTTCGTGGCTGGTTTGGCCTGGCTAATCATTCCCACGAACATTGACCTTAGCACCTCCTACTTTAAATACAACTCGTGGCGCATCTTCCTGTTGGTCTGCTCGTTGCCGTCATTCCTGGTGGGTTTTCTGCTCTTCTATCTGCCCGAATCGCCCAAGTTTCTGTTGACGCGCGGCAAGAAGGACCGCGCCTTGGCCATTTTCCGCGGCATCTTCGTGACAAACACCAAGAAGCGACCGGATGAGTATTTGGTTTACGATCTAGAGATCGATGAGAAACTGGACAGTAGCAGCAATGTGCAGAACAAGTATTCCCGCATGGTTAGCGGCATGGTGGATCACAGTCGTGCCCTGTTCAGGTCACCCATTTTGCGTTTCACCATCGTCTCGATCACCATTAACTTTACATTCCACATTGGCTACTATGGGCTGTTGATGTGGTTCCCGGAGTTGTTCAATCGCTTCGAGGAGTACGAGAAGGCCTTTCCGGGCGATTCGGCTGGCGTGTGCACGGTCACGGAATATGTGGTGACCATGGCCCGGGAGACGGTGAACAATAGCACCTGCTATTCGGAGATACCCTCGTCGGTGTTCATGGAGTCGCTCATCTCGCTGGCCTCTGCTTTGCCGGCCAATCTGCTGGCCATTCTGGGCATGGATATGCTGGGACGCAAGTTCTTCTTGATTGCGGGCACCATGACGGCGGGCATCTGCTCGGCCTTGATGTACTTCGTGCGCAGCTCCTTGCAGAACCTTATTGTGTCGGCGGTATTCAGTGGCGCCATTTCGGCAGCCAACGCGGCCCTCGACTGTCTGATCACCGAAGTATTCCCCACCAAGCTGCGTGCCACCGGTGTGGCCATCTCCATGGTGGCCGCCCGTCTGGGTGGTATTATAGGCAACATAGTAATTGCCCAGCTGCTGGATAACTATTGTCCCTCGCCGACTTTCATTGTGTCGGCGCTGCTCATTGGCGGCGGTCTGATGTGTCTGCTTCTGCCGAATACCACGCGCAAGGAGCTCAACTAAAGAACATCCTCCACACACCACAATACCAAATCAGCAATATACCAACTACTTAGAGCAAGCCTATAATAGAAATGCATAGTGTGTGCTATCAGTAATTATTTAACTCTAGAGTTAACCCAATATTTTTTTATTGTTCTGTTTGTATTGTGTCTAATTGTAACGTTTGTTCAACTATTGTCCAGCCATATACGAAGAGCTAAAGAAGTTTTGGATCGCTTTCTTATGGATCGGACAATGTGTATGTACCATATGTATTCTGTAGTAGTGGTAGTAAGTAATATTCTTGGCAAGCGCCGGCGCCGGCTGAACGTACCAACAGTGGAAGGGGACGAGTAGGGAAGGATCCGCCGATTTTCCCCTCCTGCTGCTCCGTTATTGTTGTTATTATTATTATTATTGCTATTATTAATGCATATTACATATGTGTAATTTTATCTATATCTATATATATAAAACAATGTTACATAACCTATACATACATACATATTTACTACATACATAATATATACTTACATTTTTTTTTGTTTTTTTTTTTCGTCGACATGTAGGGCCCAAGCACAGGAAGAGAATGAAATATTTGTAAATTGTAGTTAACGTTATTGATATTTACATCAAAAAGCAATGAAAATCTTATATACAAAATACCAATAAAAAAAACAAACAACAAAAAAAACGAGCTTATCAGTGGGTTATCACAGCTGGAGAAAGAAATAAAAATGGTGTTGGGAAAATTAAATCGACCATTACATTGATTTTGACAAAGTGAACTCCCAGCCTCGTTGGTATTTTCTATACTTCGGGCGCTGAAAGCCCTTAACCCTAGAAGGTTCAGAAATTTTTTGGCGCTTAATGGCACAACCAGGTCTGCGCAGACCTATATGGGATTTGTATGGGCATACACTCAGAGAAAAAATAGAGAATTTCGCTCTTGAATCAAGAGCATTCGTTCTCAAAAGTACGGTAAGAGTGAAAATTCTTGATCCAAGAGCGAAATTCTTGATTCAAGAGTGAATTTTTGATCCCGACATTCCTGATTCAAGAGTTTCAGCTCTTGATCCAAGTATGACTAACTATTGATTCAAGAGTTTCAGTACTTGATCCAAGAACGAATAATTCTCAAAATAAAAAAATTCAAAAGAACTTTTGGGGTGGGGGGGGGGGTGGTGGTAGAGACACCACTACCGACCCGACCCGACCCGACCGACGTTGTCCGTCTCCCTCCCCCCTCCCCACTCACCATTATCAACCAAACCAACCCCAACCACCAAACTTTGTTTTAAACTGTGATTGATTTTGAGATAGCCCCACATAGATATTTTTTTTTTTTTTTTTTGCTTACTCTTCTGGGACTTGAACACGGTACCTCGAAAGAATGAAACACACACAGTCGACGGGCAGCTTAACGAGCTCAGCTAACTTCCTTAAGCTAGAAGACGCGACGAAATCACACTTATAAATAAACGCTTTCGTACGCATCGCACAACAACAAACTGCGCATGCGCTCTCACTCTCTGCGCTCTCATTCTCTCAACAACCAACTGCGCATGCGCCTCTCTGCGAGAGCGACTCCAACGCTACTCTCTCAAAGTTAAGTTGCCCTCACCCCCCTTGCCAATAAAAAACAAAATTGAGAACGTTTAGAACGAATTTATCTCGATTCCAAGAGCGAAATTCTTGAAAATTCAAGAGCGACTAATTTTTTTTTCAAGAGCGTTCGTACTCAAATTATTCGTTCTAGTTTTTTCTTAGTGTACTTAGGCAGATTTCCTAAAAGTGTGAGTAAATGGGATTAATGCTAGGAAAAAGACACGGTAAACAATAAAACGAAAAGGCAAAGCTAACTTCGTCTGTGCCGAAGTTTTAATACACTTGAAATAGTTCGCTCTAACGGTTAGCGATTTCGACCAAACTTCTCAGAACAGCTTAAAAACATATAATATTAAAAATGACAGAGTTTAAGAGCGCTAATATTGAAAACAAAAAAGTTTTTCTCACAAAAACCCATTTTCCGACCGAACATTTCTATGGCAGCTGCAAGAAGTAGTCATCCGATTCTGTCGGTTTCGACATATTAGCGTGCAGTAAAAGGAAGGCTGTGTGCAAAATTTCAGCTCGATAGCTTTAAAACGGAGGGACTAGTTCGCGTAGAAACAGACTGACGGACAGACAGATGGAAGGACAAAGCTTAATCGACTCAGCTCGTCATGCTGATCAAGAATATATATGCTTTATGTGGTGGGAGATGACTCCTGCTATGCGTTGCACACTTCTGGGCGAAATTATTATATAATACACTTTTCAAGTGTATGAATATGTTTATTATTTACCAGATAACAATTTAACTAGGGTTTCTGGATATTTTAAAAATATCTTTATCGATATTTTTTCGATATTGATATTTTGTTGTAAAAAGAGTCGATATTATCGATCTTTCCAAAAATAGAAACATCTTTCCCATAAGCAATGATAAGATATGTATTTTATTTCGTTTATAACAAAATAAGTTGTGGAAACTTATTAATGAATTTATATTGATGGGATTAGGGGTAAACATATTTTTATGAATACATTTTTTTCGTTGAGGAAATGTTGTGGAGCACTAATACCATATTAGTAATAGTGTCATTTCCGAAAGTGATTTTGATTTTATTTAAATTGCCAAACAGCTGTGCACAGCTGCTCCATAAAAAATTTCCTGTATGTGGAAAGAATTAAAGTCGCCTTAAATGGACGGAGTCAAAAGTTATCAAGTTTTTAGTTTCTGCTATCTGCACAGTTCAGCTAAAGTGTTGTATGTCACAAATTTTTCGAGTTACATCCTGCCACTTCCTCTTAAAATCTGCTAAATGACTTTTAATGATTATTAACAAATACAAAATTAATTGAGTTCCCCTTTGTAAAATAGCGTACTAAAACTAGATATTCTGCCAACAAAGTATTGTTTAAGAAGCGCAGAAAAACGTTTTCACATTATCTTGCATTATCTGCATGTTTTCCTCTCTTTTTATACTCTGTACCAAAGTAACAGGGAGAAGGAATCGTTTCCGACCCTATAAAGTATATATATTATTGATCAGCATCAACAGCCGAGTGGATATAGCCATGTCCGTCTGTCCGTCTGTCTGTCCGTCCGTCTGTCTGTCCGTCTGTCCGTCCGTCCGTATGAACGAAGAGATGGTAATAGATAGAGGTTTGACATGTATGGGACATATATTTCTTATACTTGCAGGCAGATCAAGTTTATTTTTAATTTTTTCCTATATCTCAAACAGTTTTTGATAGATTGATTTAGATGATAGATTGTTCGTGCCTTCTAGAGATATCTAGTAATCAAAATTATTTATCGATTTGCTGAAGGAATGATGAAGATCGGACGAACGATACTTAAGTTATGAGCAAAAAAACGGCCAGTTAACACACCCCACCCCTCCCCCACCCATAACCACAGCATTCCGTTCAACAGAAGCAATCTTAGTGAGAGAGAGAGAGAGACAGAGAGACTTAGAGAGCGCACCGCGTTGTGCGTTGTGTGTTAACCAGACCCGGCCAGCCATAGCTACCACGAGCCGAAGTCAGTCGTGCTTTTACGCAAACGCGACCCGAACTCATGATTGTGTGTATCGGTGAACATTCAATTGCACGTAAAACGGCTGTAGTCTGGAGAGAGCTCTCTTCCACACCAACACAAGCACACTTTTTTGTCCTCTCCATTTGGCCGGCACTGGTGTTAACTGGCCGTTTGACTCGTGAGCAAATGCGAGTGTAAGGGTGCAGTGTATGTTATAGTCGGGCTTGACCGACTTTCTTTCTTGTTATACTCTGTACCGAAGGTACATAGAGTATCTTAAGTTTGTGCAAAAGTATGTAACAGGGAGAAGGAATCGTTTCCGACCCTATAAAGTATATATATTCTTGATCAGCATTAACAGCCGAGTCGATATAGCCATGTCCGTCTGTCCGTCTGTCCGTCCGTCCGTCCGTCCGTCCGTCCGTATGAACGAAGAGATCTCAGAGATGGTAAGAGATAGAGGTTTGACATGTATGGGGCATATATTTCTTATAGTTGCAGGCAGATCAAGTTTATTTTCAATTTTTGCCACGCCCACTCCCGCCCCCGCAATTTAGAAAAAACGTCATATCTCCTACAGTTTTGAAGATAGATCGTTCGTACCTTCTAGAGATACCTTGTAAACAAAATTATTTATCGATTTGCTGAAGGAATGATAAAGATCGGATGAACGATACTCAAGCTATGAGCAAAAAACGGCCAGTAAACACCCAGCACCACCCCACCCACCACCGCAGCATTCTATTGAACGGCAATCTTAGTGAGAGAGAGAGAGAGAGAGCAGAGAGAGAGTGAAACTTAGAGATGAGCGCGTATAACTCGTGAGCAAATGCGAGCTGAGATGTTAAGGGTACAGAGTATGTTATAGTCGGGCTTGACCGACTTTCTTTCTTGTTTTTCTTGTGCTTTTGTCACCGCGAGGGTGACGTTTGGTTGCTAGCAGCATATAGCCGCATTGACCTGAAACAATAGTGGTTTAAGTCTTATTCAATTTTGCCAAAATGGCTGACGCCCAGATGGCGGAGGTACGCGTTGCCTTGAAATAGGCAAAACGCGGAGCTCTCTTTGACCGATGTGCAAAGGCCAACATCGCCAGAGAAATATATTTTAGAATATTTTTCTCTCGCAACATTGTTTACTTTTGCGCCAATTGTCAGTCAGCTGATCGATCGCGCGGTTCTAAAGCCAATCAGTACGTAAAAAGAATCGGTCCGTCAACTGATTTAGAGTCGCTCTCACGAAACTTAAATAAAACAAGCATGAAATATCTGCTATTATATAAGCTGAAGTTCATAGCAAATATGGACTTAGAGACTCCCAAATTTTTGAACCAGTTACAGATAATGCATCCAACTTCTGTAAAGCATTTAACGTGTACAGTTTTGAAGGAAATTGCCTTTTCAAACTGGGCGCAGCATTGTCGAAGCTGCGAAAACCTGCAGCATGCGTTCACATCAATCCCGCAGCATTAAAAACAGATGTCAGCTACTACTTCTTAGGTTAGGTTAGGTTGAGATGGCTAGGGACAGTAAGACTGTCCCTTCACTTAGGCCAAGATAGGCCCATTGCGATACCATATAATTCCCCATTTAAGCCAGGGGCGGTTCCTCCCGACTGAACCATTGTGACAACGTTAAAAATTTCAGTTGAGACGGAATCTCTATCTCGGACACTTCCGAGAGGTTGAGTAGAAAGGGGTGACCAAGAGATTTGAGTCTCCTTCTACTAAGAGCTGGGCAATGGCAAAGAAGATGCAGTAATGTCTCCTCCTCTTCCTCACATTTGCAGCTTTTACAGAAGTCGTTGTGAGCGACGCCCAAGCGTGCTGCATGCCAGCCGATGAGGCAGTGACCCGTTAGGGCCTCAACCAGAAGTGAATTGTTTCCCTACTTTGGCGTCAAAGACTATTGGTTCGTTTCAGGTTAAACGAGGGCCACGTGACTCTAGCTACAGCGCAAACCGGAAGGTTATTCCATCGTTCCGTAGCCAGGCGCCAGGTTTCATTCCGTGTGATTAGCTTGTATGAGGCTAAGGGCATCCCTATCAAGCTCTTCTCCGGGAGGAGCTGAATGGTAGTACCCAGTCTTGCCAGATTGTCGTCTGACTCGTTACCCTTAATGTTATGGTGTGCGTTACCCAGATGAGGTGGATACGGAGATGCTGAGCGATCGCATTTAAGGATCTACGGCATTCCGTGAGCGTCTTGGCGTTTATGGTGTACGAGTCAAGAGCCCTTAGAGCGACTTGACTATCTAACTAAATGTATAAGTTCCCTTCTTCGATCATGAGTGTGCTGATGAATTTGGCGGCCTTCTGGATGGCCACCAATTCTGCTTGGTAAACACTGCAATGATAAGAGAGCCAGAATGAGATTTCCATATTTAAGTCGGTGGAGAAAACTCCCCATCTTACTTTGTCATCGAGCTTAAATCCATCAGTGTAGATATTGATGGCATTTGCTCTACTGTGGGGCAAGCTATCCCAGTCGCGTCTACTAGGGATATTGACGTCATAAAGTTTCTGGAATGACGGTGTGGGTATAAAATAGTCTGTAATGGCGGGAACCGCGTTTTGACGAGTTAGTATAGTTGAGTGTCCTGAGTTACCCGCGTTCCAGGCTTCAGACTCTCTAAATCTTAGGGCTGTAATGCCCGCTAAACTGTTTAGACATCAAGTCTAGAGGAAGAAGATGAAATTTGGTGTTTAGTGCTTACGTTGGGGTGGCACACACTCCGGTGTGCCACTCATACATATTTCAGCACTTCTCTGTACCTTGTGTAAAGTGGTCAGTACTGACGGTTTCTCGAGTGCTGGCCACCATACTAGAACTTCATAGAGCAGTATGGGACGTACAATGGCTGTGTATAGCCAGTGAACTATTGCTGAGGAAAATCCCCATTTACGGCCTATCGCCTGCTTACATGAGAAGAGAGCAATGGATGCCTTCTTTACTCGCTCAGAAATGTTGTCGTGCCAGAGTAGTTTTCTGTCCAGTACGACGACCAGGTACTTGACAGTGTTTTTGAAATCCAAACTTAGGGCCGTTTTCTCATGTTCATGTTTTTGCTCAAAGCAATTGGTTGTCTCATGTAGGTTGATTATAAATTCGGGCATTTACGGCACGGTCACACCGGGAGGGCTGGAATGGTCAAATACTAGGTTGGCAGCACCTCTGCACTCGGCTGAGTTATGTTTTTTTTATTGCGCGCCAATTTTAGAAATTAAAGCAAGAATTTTACAGAGGAGGAGAAGGTTTTTCTTTTGGAACGACTTGTTACTATGATGGAAGATTAAGCAGTAGGTCGAAAGCCATGTTCAAAAAGGCAAATAATTTGGACAAATTTTCATGAAAATTGGGCTATATAGGAAAAATTGTGGAACTTTCCTTCAAATTATTAGCGTATGGAACCAATATTTAAGTTTCAAAATTTAGCCAAATTATTTGTATGTGTAAACTTAGCTTAAGAAATGAACTAGGGGAATCAGATTGTGCATCTGTAATTTCAGCAATGTCTGCAGGTGTTCTTATATATTAAAGGCACATCCAATATTTTCCATTTTTGGTTTACTTAATAACAATTCAGACTTTACTGTTTTTAGCAGCAGTTGTTTTTTGTTTTCAAATATTTTCCAGTGTGACCATATGCGCGGAAACACAAAAATACTAAATTTGCATAAGAATGTACATGGATTTGAAATCAATGAGGTTGAAGTAGATTGCTACGAAATTCATCTAGATGGTTAGCATTGAACATGAGCAAAGCAAATGCAGCAAATCCACCTAGATTTGCAAAAACACCATGAGAAAACGGCCCTTATATTGTTTAGTTTGGGAGGGATAAGATCTGGGACTTTGTATCTCCGTGTGAAGAGAACTAGTTCCGTCTTTTTTGAATTTACACCCAGGCCGCAAGAAGACGCCCACTCAGAAAGTGTCGCCAGCGCGGTCTGCATGAGGTCACATAGGGTTTGTGGAAAACTTTCGCATTTGAATATAGCAATGTCATCTGCATAAGCCACCACCACGTGTCCCTCCGCCTCCATGAGGCGCAGCAATTTGTTGACTGCTACGATCCAGAGAAGCGGGGAAAGAACACCCCCTAGCGGAGTGCCTCGGTGTACGAGTCTACGAGTAGTTGCACTACTAAGACTTGAATTCACTGCTCTACTTGAGAGCATTAGGTTGACGAATCCAACCAGTGGCGCATCCACTCCCACATCCCCCAAGGCATCGCCAAAAGCACTCGGAAACAATAACCATGGTTACAACAATGAAATCTACTATGGTGCTTGAATGTTGCGACTTTTGAGTGAACACACATCCTACGTATTTCCTATGAAACAAGACTATACTTTAAGCCATACTTTTTAGAAGATTATGAGTTAAATGTAATAGAGCTGGATAGTTCAACTAATGTTGAAATTATTTTATTATATTCACACACTTTGAACTTAGTTATCAGGAAAGATGCTGGACAGGCTCTACTAAACACATCATTCAAGCGGTAGTACAAATTTTCCTAAGCGAAAGCAACGGCAATTTGGAGTGCTCATCCAAAGTAGCGGCAGATAAAGTTGAGAACTAAAAACTGAGCACTTATGACTCCGTCCACTTTAGGCAGCGGGCATTTTTTTCAATAGGCTCGCATGGAGTCTAAAATGCAATAAATTATTATCAATAACGTACTAAAATATTAAAGGCAAAATAACTTACTACGTTCTATATATTTAAATCACAGCGAAATTCAAACGAAACACCAAGCGCGCGCCGATATTTTCTTCTAAGAGAACGGTCACACTAAGACGAAATCAAATTGAAATCGGAGGCCGATTCCGCGAAATCAATTAGTATGACTTTACTTTCCTTACATTTTCTAGGCACACTGCACATTTTGTATGGAGCAGCTGTGAAAAGCGGCTTAGCGAAATCAGTCCGAAAGCAAATCAAAAGCTAATCACTTTCAGGAATACCACTAATGTAACAGACATTTTCGTTTAGGGATATTTTACAGGGCGAATCGAATTGTTGTTTAGGATTTTTGCTGCCACTTTACTTCAAGTAATTCATAATTTCATTAAAGATGCTCTTAAAAAAGGAGTTTTAAAACGATTTACTATGATAAAGTGTTTTAAAGATTAGATTGTTCTGTTTATCATATACAGCGTCTGTATTCGTTCGGCCCTCTGTCTCGTCTCGACTGTCTAATACTCCGCTCTATGCACTGCCGAATAAGCAACTACGTCAATTAATATTTCCACCAAAGAAATGAAACTTCAGTTCTTGAAATGACAAGAAATTAAGAAAATGATATCATTTCTTTAATACGATTTTGATTTCTTAAAAATGATGACAGTCGCCCCAAAAGAAATAAGTAAAAAGTAGGCGCAATTTCGCTTAAAATATAAATTAGTCAAAAAAGGTTGTGTATTTAGCTTTCTGCCAATAGTTCAGGGTGATGGCAATGCGTTCGCCCCGAGGAATTGCTTTCCTGACGCGTATGTCTTTTTATACTCTGTACCGAAGGTACATAGAGTATATTAAGTTTGTGCAAAAGTATGTAAATCATGCCCACATATTAAGTACAAAATTCACCATAAGCCCCCCTGGTGGTCTAAAGACCTTGAGATACTAAGGAAAGAGTGTAGAAAGACATTCAACTCAGCTAAGAACACTAACCTGGATTCATCCTGGGAGATGTATAAAGCCAAGTTACGAGACTATAAAAGTGCAATGCGGAAAGCCAAACGACGCTCGTGGGCAAATTTCTGTACCAGTATTGAATTGACCTCCGAAGCATCAAGACTTCGAAAAATTTTAGCGAGTTCACCAACCCCTCCGGGACTCCTACAATATCCTGATGGAACTTGGGCTGACTCCAGCTCTGAATCCCTCAATTTACTTCTGGAAGCACATTTTCCTGGCTGTTCAACATCTTGGGAGCCCATAGAGGCACCTAGAGGTGACACGCTAAGTCACATAAGTGATATAGTAACTGAACATCGAATTAAGTGGGCTGTGAACACTTTTCAGCCCTACAAATCACCCGGGCCAGATAGAATCTTTCCCGCTCAGCTTCAACAATCACTACCACAAATAATTGCATGGCTTCAGACAATTCTTTGTCTGCTGCCTTCGATTACAGTATATACCCACACTGTGGAAAGATATAAAAGTGGTTTTCATACCAAAGGCAGGAAAAGCCTCGCATGTCAGACCAAATGACTTCAGGCCGATCAGCCTGTCATCTTTTCTCCTCAAAACACTGGAGAGACTACTAGATGCCCATCTAAGGCAGACAATAGACCCATCCACTCTGTCCCCAGCGCAGCACGCATACCGCAAGGGAAGGTCAACAGAAACAGCACTCCACTCTCTTGTCTCGAAAGTTGAGAAGTCACTCGAGGCAAAAGAATATGCGCTTACGGCATTCCTCGACATCGAAGGTGCCCTTAACAATGTTCTCCCCAACGCTATCACCTCTGCCTTGACAAATCTAAATGTGGAGGCACCCCTGGTGGAGTTCATCCGACTCATGCTTACAAGCAGGGTGGTTAACTCGCAACTAGGAGATGCCTGCGCACGAAGATATGTAAGTAGAGGCACTCCTCAAGGAGGTGTTCTTTCGCCATTCCTTTGGGTGGTAACAGTCAACGAATTGTTGCGACTAATGGAATTGCGAGGACACACGGTGATAGCGTACGCGGATGTGACGTTGCCATAATCACAAAAGGCAAATTTCCCCACACTCTCTGCAACCTGATGGAGGATGCACTCTCAACACTTTCAAATTGGACGACACAAAGTGGTCTTGGAGTCAATCCAACCAAAACTGAACTCGTTCTCTTTACCCGCAAGTATAAGATACCAAATTTAACACCCCCACGACTAAACAACACACACCTAAAATTTAGCGATTCTGCAAGATACCTTGGTGTAGTGTTGGACAAAAAATTATATTGGAACGAAAACATAACTGAACGTATCAAAAAAGCTAATACTGCACTTTTCTCGTGCAAACGTGCGATTGGTCGTAAATGGGGATTTTCCCCTGAAATAGTACACTGGCTGTACACAGCCGTTGTACGTCCAATACTACTATACGGAATCATCGTATGGTGGACGGCTCTGGGGAAACCTTCCGTCCTCAGAACCATAACCAAAGTTCAACGTAGTGCTGCATTATGCATGACTGGTGCATTGCGTACAACCCCAACAGATGCACTTAACATAATGTTACACCTTATGCCTCTAGATCTTCTGGGTAGAGAAATCGCCAGTAACGCCGCTCTCAGGCTGAGAGAGAAAGCGGTACCTGGAAAGATAGTAACTCTGGCCACTCCTCAATACTTCTGCATCAAGTGGCGGTACCGCCAACGCTTGACTACTGCATCCCAACAATAACGTTTACCACCATGTATAAAGTCACCATACCGAGTCGACTGGACTGGAACTCAATACCCCACTGCAAACCGAATGCCATAAACTTTTACACTGATGGCTCCAAACTGGGTGGACAGGTAGGAGGGGGAGTCTTCAGTCCAGAGCTCGGGATCGAAACTTCATTTCGGCTTCCTGACCATTGTAGTGTTTTCCAAGCAGAGGTTGTAGCCATCCAGGAGGCTACCAACCTTCTGGGAACCCTCGCAATCCAAGGAAGTAAAGTATTCATTTTTTCAGATAGTCAAGCTGCATTAAAAGCCCTTGACGGTTATATCAACAATACCAAAACTCTTACGGAGTGCCGCAAATCTCTTAATGAGATGGCTCAGCACTTCGAAATTAATCTCGTTTGGGTGCCTGGACACTGTAACATTGAAGGCAACGAGATGGCCGACCACCTCGCCAGACTTGGCACCACCACTCAGCTCTTACCGGATAAGAGCAACAATATGGGTGCCTCTTGCGACCTTTAAGCTACAAACAAAGGAAACTACTCATCGAATAACCATGAGTCGATGGCAAACAATACACAATACCCGCACACATGTGAAGTATCTAGGCTTACATGGCCTACTCTTAGTATTAAAAAATCTAGGGCGCTACTCCGTCTAGAAAGACTGCATATTTCCCTACTACGTAGGGGCCCTTACTGGACATTGCCTAATAGGTAGACACGCCGCTAGGCTAGGCATCAGACACAATGACTTCTGTAGAAGCTGCAATTCAGTGGACGAGGAGGAGAGTGTACAACACCTCTTCTGTCATTGCCCAGCTCTTAGCAGAAGGCGACTCACAGTTTTGGGTCGTCCCTTTCTAAACGATCTGTCAGACATCTCTGAAATAGATCTAGCCTCTTTACTCAAATTTGTGATATTTTCTAAATGGTTTAACGGGAAAGACCCTCCCTCTACGATCGCAGCGTAGAAAGGGTTATATGGTAACACAACGGGCCTTCATTGGCCTAAGTGATGAAATGGGATTCTCACCCATTTCAACCATTGCAACCTAACCTAACCTAACCTATGTAACAGAGAGAAGGAATCGTTTCCGACCCCATAAAGTATATATATTCTTGATCAGCATTAACAGCCGAGTCGATATAGCCATGTCCGTCTGTCCGTCTGTCCGTCCGTCCGTCCGTCCGTCCGTATGAACGAAGAGATCTCAGAGATGGTAAGAGATAGAGGTTTGACATGTATGGGGCATATATTTGTTATACTTGCAGGCAGATCAAGTTTATTTTCAATTTTTTCCACGCCCCCTCCCGCCCCCGCAATTTGGAAAAAACTTCATATCTCCTACAGTTTTGAAGATAGATCGTTCGTTCCTTATAGAGATACCTTGTAAACAAAATTATTTATCGATTTGCTGAAGGAATGATAAAGATCGGATGAACGATACTCAAGTTATGGGCAAAAAACGGCCAGTTAACACCACCCACCCCCCCACCCCCCCACCAACAACCACAGCAACACACCCTAACCGTTCAACACAGGCAATCTTAGTGCGAGAGAGAAAGAGAGAGAGAGAGAGAGAAAATTAGAGAGCGCATCGCGTTGTGCGCGGGGTGTTAACTGGCCGTTTGACTCCTGAGCAAATGCGAGTGTAAGGGTACAGAGTATGTTATAGTCGGGCTTGACCGACTTTCTTTCTTGTTTTATTCTGGGTACCATTAGAAATCCAAGAGGATGTTTGACGTTTTGGCAATAGTTGCCAATAGTTGTTTGGGAGACTTCCTTGCCGCCTCTTCAAGAGAGGTGAGACTTAGGGAGTGCAGATGTCTTAATCTCGTCTTAGCATTCGCTGGGCAGCTGCAGATGAGGTGTTCCAGAGTTTCGACGACTCCAGGTTCCTTACATTTCCTGCAGATGTCCGTTGTCGTGATTCCTAGCTTTTCCGCGTGAGCAGCTGCTAGGCAGTGACCAGCTAGTATGCCTATAAGCAGTCTACAGTCTCTTCTTTGGAGCTGTAGCATATAGTGCGTGAGTTTTTTGTCTCTTGTCTTGCACATGATTTTTAAGATTCTGCAGCCGGTTGTGTTCTTCCACTTTTCCTCTGCTTCTTTCTCCGCTATCTCCTCCATCTTGCTGTGTAGCTTCTGTACGGAGATAGATATGTTTAGTGTTGCTGCTTGGCTTAGTACGGTTCCGGCTTTTGCAAGACTGTCAGCCATTTTGTTTCCATCAATGCCCCGGTGGCTGGGAATCCAGTAGATTTGCACCTTTCTAGAGATGCTGAGGGAATCTATTGCCTCCCTGCTTGCCAGAACATTTTTGGGTTTATGGTGTGTCTCTGCATTGCTTTGATTGCCGCTTGGCTGTCAACGTATATGTTTATTTGGTTGTTTGGTGCGTATTGTTCTGCCAATTCCGCTGCTTTCCTTATTGCGAAGACTTCCGCCTGGAATATGGTGCAGTGGTCTGGCAGTTTATAGGAGAGCCTCAATTCCGGCTCAAAGCAGTATACAGCGGACCTTGAAGGTGGCCTGTGGATAGATGAGCTTAATATACGGCTTCTTCTATACGCGGATGATATAGTCATATTGTCGGATAATGTCACCACACTTCAATAGATGATATCAAGACTGTAATGTTATTGTGAAACGTGGGGAATGGAGGTGAATTTGGAGAAGTCTCAAATTATGATTTTTAAAAAAAGTGGAAGGCGCGCAGCGAATGAATCCTGGCTATATAGGGGCACAGAGTTGGACGTGACTTGAAAGTATAAATACTTAGGTGTTACTTTGACACCAGGAATGCAAAAAGGAGCTTAAATATCACGTGGGGCTCTTTTACTGGGCGATCAGACATATCCCTTACCGACAAGTGGAATCTATTCCGAGCAGCATGTAGATCGGTACAAGCATATGGAGCGCAGGTATGGGGTTACTCCTGCTTCGAGGAAGTTGATAGTCTCCATAGATACTTCGTAAAGAGAGTTCTTCAATTACCAACGCAAACACCGAATTACGTCATTGCAATAGAAACGGGATTAGAGGATGGACACTTTTATACCTTTAACTTGCACTTAAAGTATATAACACGAACATTGTTTGATTATGGAAGTCAACGGTTACCGCATATTCTGTCAAGGAAAATTTTAGAAAAAAATATAGATTGGAGCAAAGAGCTCAATGATAAATTACATGCCTGTGAGAAAAATTTGTGCAATGAATCTGACTCGTATATCGAATGGTGCAACAAGCTTGACGACCTATTTATTAAACTTAAACTGCAAACTATTCAGAAATATTATGCAAGTGCAAAAATGAGCCAGTCAAGATTCTATAAAGAACTTAATCATCACGTTGCAGCCGGATACTGCAATGATAAGTTTTCCCGAAAGCAGATAACATGGATCATCAAGGCAAGAGCAGATATGTTATGGCTAAATGCAAATCGAAGTAATGTAGTCGGACTCGATAAAAGATGCAGTCTGTGCAACAAACAAGAGGAGGAGGAAATAAAACATACGTTAGGCAGATGTCCAGTGCTTGGGGAGTTTAGACAAAGATTTTTTGGAGTTAAAATTATGAGTGATGCAGATTTAGTTGGAGTCCTAAATGGAGAAAAAGGATGGGTGACCTTAAGTTTATTTGTAGAGAATATTATAATGTATCGTAAAATGTTAATAAATGAATTCAATGTTTAATGTTAATTAATGCATAAATAATAATCACAATCAATGTATTTTAATGCTAATTTTTAAATTATTGTCAATGTCAATTAATGTAAATTTATTTCCTACGAGTGATCCGCTAACGCACCATTACCGGTGAACGATTTGATATCTCGGGACGACCGGGGAAGTCAAGTGTAGTAACTGGAAATGGAGTATTGTGGACTACTCAAGGGAAATATGGGCTGACGGCTTTAAATGCCATGCCCAGAAGCATATAATTATTTACTTATTTTAAAGATATTCATAAGGTCACTAGGTGCACTTTCCTTGTTAACACAAATTACAAAATAATAAATAATACTACCACTACTACTACTACAGTATACAGCGGCTCCGACTCCTGAGGTCATCTTGGAGCCGTCTGTGAATAGCTGCATTGCTTCCTGGGCCAGTCCTGTTCGCCAGTCTTCTGGTTCCAGTAGTGCTGATGCGCCTGTGAAGTTGGTTCTTGGGATCATGTAGTCCGTGCTACTGTTGATCACTCTACCCACCATGCTGTGTCCATAGCTTTGTAACGCCATGGTGCCTGCCGCACAAAGACGTTGGGCCGTCTTTTGTGCAAGGAGGCGTGCTTGGATGTCCATGTTCGATGTCCATATGTTCGAGTGCTTTTGTTGGAGTGGACCTCAGCGCCCCCGTTATGCAGACTAATGCCTGCTGCTGGGCCTTTTCCATCAGCTTTAGATATGTGGACTTCTCCGTGGCTTGCCACCATACCAATATGCCATGTAGTAGTATCGGTCGTATTATTGAGATGAAGAGCCAGTGCGTTGGACTTGGTGATAGGCCCCAATTGCTGCTTAGCATCTTCTGGGATGCATATAGCGCATTGATTGCCTTTTTCACCCTTTCCTCCACATTGCGTCTCCATGACAGTTTA
Source organism: Lordiphosa magnipectinata (assembly GCA_037044535.1). Taxonomy (NCBI): domain Eukaryota; kingdom Metazoa; phylum Arthropoda; class Insecta; order Diptera; family Drosophilidae; genus Lordiphosa; species Lordiphosa magnipectinata. The sequence continues at coordinate 212,775 of JBAMBO010004434.1, forward strand.
CTGCCGATTACTACTCCAAGGTATTTTACGTTGTTCTTTGGCGTTAGCTGTATTCCATTTATCGTAGGTGGAGTCCATTGCGGTACCTTGTATCTCTTGGTGAAGAGAATCAGGTCCGTCTTCTCCGCATTGATACTAAGTCCGGCTTCTGTGGCCCACTTTAGTATCTCTTTGAGAGTAGAGTCCATGATTGAGCTAAGAGTCGATGTACATTTCCCCATGATAATTATGCTTATGTCGTCAGCATATGCGGTTATCTTGGGTGGTTTCCTGCGGAATTTTCGTAATAGTTCGTTGACCACAAGGTTCCATAGAAGGGGCGACAGGACTCCGCCCTGAGGCGTTCCTCCATGTGCCTCTTTCGTCATGGTTGCGGTACCCCACTCGGCTTGTACTCTTCTGCAGCTCAGCAGGTTGTATATCCAGGAGTCCAATGCCGTGTGTATTGCTAGTGCCCTTAGGCTTCGCATTATCGCTTCTGTGGTGACGTTGTTAAATGCACCACATAAATCTAGGAATGCTCCCAGGGCAAATTCCTGATGGTACAGTGCCTTCTCGATGGTGGCTACTAGGGAGTGTAGCGCCGCTTCCACCGATTTCCCTTTCGTGTAGGCGTGCTGATTATTCTCCAAGGTCAGGTTCAAGCGTTCTCTTATGTGGAGATCTAGCAGTTTTTCCATTGTTGTGAGCAGGAATGATGTGAGTCTTATGGGTCTGGTTGCACATGACTGCATTTTCCCGCTTTTGGCAAGAATACAACGCGTGCTGTCCTCCAGACCACAGGTACATTGCTCCAACTCAAGCAAGCTTCAAAAATGGATTGCAGCCATGGGACGATTGCGCATTTGGTCGTCTTTAGCATGGCAGGGAATATTCCATCCAGTCCTGGGGATTTGTAACTCGCGAACGAGGCGATCGCCCAACGGATTTTCTCTGGAGTGATAATTTTATTTGGGATGTTGATTTGATGCGTGTGTAGGTCATGAGGCTTATCTGACTTAGTGACTACAGTACAGCTTGGGAAGTGCGCATCAAGAAGAGCGCATGTCGCTTCCCTGCTGCTTTCCGTCCAGTGGCCGTCGTTCGTTTTCAGCTGACTCTGCATGGGTGGCTGCTTTGACAGCAGTTTCCTGAGTCTAGCTGTTTCAGAGACCTTCTCTATGCTGGAGCAGAAGGTTCTCCACGCGTTTTGCTTTGCCTTTCTTACTTCTTTTTTGAAGAAGCGAAGTCTTATCTTGTATTCTTCCCAAATTATTTGCTCATCCGCTTCTTTGGCGAGTTTGAAGCATTCTTGCCCGTCCTTCCTCTGCTCTTTCAGCGCTGGGGTCCACCAGGGGGGTCTGGTTCTTCGTTTGCTACCGAGCAGATGTTCGCTGGCGTAGGTAGTTTTGATTCTACCGTTTTAAGGTACTTCACCCAGTTGGTGTTCCGGGGGTTCCTGTAGGCTTTTCTGGTTTGGTTGTGGTCGAACTCGATCTTAAAAAGGATATACTTGTGGTCTGAGAAGGAGAGTCCTTCGAGGACTCTCCATTCTGATGCCTGAGTACTGTTCCCTAAGGTCAGAGTTAGGTCTAGGACGTTGGCCGATGTTGGTCCCACATATGTAGGCACATCTCCAACGTTTTCTACTTTTATGCCGGCCGTTAGACGTACGAGCTCGGCCGGTGGTGATTCTCGCTCGTGTGCCATGTAGCAGGACGCCATTATAATTGGCTCATCATCGTGGCCTTTCAGGGCCACAGCTGTGAGGTCGTCCGTGCTGTAATTTGACATAAGGTAAGCATAGATGCCTTTTCTTACCAGAATGGCTGTCCGTGCCTTACTTAGTATTGTAGTTTGGTGACCTTAGCCCTGAGACCTTGTTCCCTGCCGCAATCCAAGGTTCCTAAACTAAGGCCACATCGGCGGGCCCTTCCTCAAGGGTTATCAGGAGCTCCGCCGACGCAAGCTTGCTTTTATGCAAGTTGACCTAGAGGACCTTCAACTGCATGATCGTTGTCGGCGTCCCCCGGCCCGGATGGATCAACTACCATGGTTGAATCCTCATCCTCATCGTTCTCCAGGCTGGATGGGTCAACTATTATGGCTGAGGCACCAGCCCCTTCGCTCTCAGCAGAGTGCACTGCCTCTGTAATGTCTAGGCTGCTGGCTCCTTCAACCATCTCGTCCATGTCAAGGTCCTTCTCGACCTCCCCTGCCTCCAGCGTGTGCTCGTTCTTGTCTTCTGGGTGGCGCTTTTTGAGTCGTAGGTGCACGCTGCCTACTCCCCACGCCATCTTCCCGAACCTGGGGTAGAGCAAATCATCGGCCTCCTTGTTGATCTGGACTACCATGTGCTGCCCGTTCTTGTCGGGCTTAGCAACATATAGCACCTTCCAGTCGCTTGTTGGCACGTCCGGGATTTGCCACCGTAACAGCTTCAGCGCCTGCTCCTTTGGTACTACCCTTGGGAAGAGCACTTTCTCCTTCGGAACTGACGGAATACGTGTTCTGTCAACAACCTCCAGCTGTGCACCCTCCCATGGGCTTCCCATGTCTGCAACGACGCTTTTGACCCACTTGAGGGTGAGATCGTCCATACGTTTGAGGATCTTGACTCCAAACAGCCAGCCTGCTCCGTCAAACGTTACCGGTTGCGCTGCTGGGTCGTCCATCTTCTTTAAAATTTCTTCGAACAGCATCCCCTCCACTTGCTTCCACTGTTCTGGCGTCATTTTTCCGAAAGGGTCGCTTTTGTCGACTAGGGCTACGGTGAGATGCCGTTTTGCCACGTCGGTGGCTGACTCCTTTTTCGGTTTTTGTGTGTTTGGGGTGGAGCTTGGTAATGCATGGCTCCGCGGCCTTGAGCATGGCCGTATGGTAACTGGGACCTCTGCCTTCGCTTGCTCGGATGAGCGCTGCCGCTTCATTACCACGCTCTCCTCCACCCTGTTAACGTATGCGGCGGAGGTGGCTTTCATCGCAGGTCTCTCCGCAAAGTGCTTGCGACCCTCCTTGATCTTTTGCTCGGCCCATGTCAGCTTTTTGCTCTCTTCTGGGGAAAGCTTACCGCTGCCATCGAGCCGCGCTTTGATCTTGAGCGCCGCCTTGCAATGGGCCTTCAGTCGCATGCCCTCCTTAGTCTTTTTGGGCCTTACCTTACTTGAGGTACTAGAACCCGCCTGGACTGGGGAGAGCAGCAGCTTTTCCTCGGCCTCAGAGTTTATTGAGCCGCCGTGCGACTCGCAGTCCGAGTCTGCATGGACTGCGGTACCACGCCACCTTTTGACTTTATTTGTCGTATTGGCAGTAGCTGTACAACTGTCTTGGCCTGCTCCATCCACAACAGAGGTGTGACCGCTGGCGACACGAAGAGAGGATTTCTCCTCACCGTGCCTGCCGGTGGTAGCAGTCACGCCTTCCACCGACGTTTGGGCTGATATCCCAGCCCGAGTTTGGTCTTGTTTTTTGTTCATAATGGACCCATATTGGTTACTTTTTATTCTTGGGAACCACCCCATAGCATATTATGCCTGCTGCCAGGCACCTCTTAACCATGGCTCCGGCTCAACTCTACCCAACTGAAGCTGGATAGTGCTGGCCTTCGCCTTAGCTAGACACTGCATTTCCTGGGCGTCAGACGCGCAAGTGACACTAGGTATAGCTCGCTTTTAGCCGAGGTGCATACAGTGTCCATTGCCCAGCCGACACCCTCGGGGAGGGTTAAGTTTGAGGATCTCCGTCAGCCCATAAAATATAGATCAGTAACAAGTTTAGGAGCTATAGCATTTAAACCCAAAAAAGATTTTCCTACTTAGGGCCGATTTCTCTTCTTCCAGATAGCTGCTATGTGTCAGATAAGTTCACAATTTATTCTGCTATTTGTAAGTTTATACGTTTTTATGTAAGAGCGCTGTTCGGCTGTTTACAGTGAGTTGAAAAACGGCAAATGCTTAATGCGTGTGCGAACGGACTTAGGATGGCTTTTTTCCAGTGTACCTACGTTTTGATAGTTTCTAAGAGTAAGAATTGGATTTGTTCGATGTGGAAGCTCAGTATTTTCGGAGCGGAACGTTAGAAAGTAACAAACATTGCCAATTCTTGACAACTATGGTGTTGATGGCCTGAGACTCTACTTGCTGGTTATAGAAAGCAGAAGGCTCTATGAAGTCAGTTAAGAGTTTAGAAGAAAAAAGCAAACATGGCATTACTGCGATGTCAATCGGCAACGGCTGCGGATCTACTAAATCCGGTAATCCAACAGGCATGAAAAACTGCAGAGCAGCCCTCGGTATGTTTAGAAAAGTAAAAGTTCTAGCAATGGGCGTCAACAGGCATGGAATTTGTCAGTTTGTAGTGAATTTCCTTCATCCAAAAGGGTCCAAGTCTAGTAGGCCATTCACAATCCCCATATTCATTTCAATTTGCTTCATTTTAATTTTATTTTTCGAATCCTCAGTAGGCTTTGAATTTTAACGTTGTTTAGCAATTTGTTAAATACTTCTATCTTATTTGTTTGGTTGAACCAAACAGACTTGCCTTTTTATACCCGTTATTCGTAGAGTAGAAGGGTATACTAAAGTCGTGCAAATGTATGTAACAGGCAGAAGGAATCATTTCCGACCATATAAAGTATAAATATTTTTGATCAGCATCAACAGCCAAGTCGATATAGCCATGTCCGTCTGTCCGTCTGTCCGTCCGTCCGTCTGTCTGTATGAACACCTAGATCTCAGAGACTAGAAGAGCTAGAGCAACCAATTTTGAAATGTAGACTCCTATTGTCTGCACGCAGATCAAGTTTATTTCAAATTTTTGCCACGCCCACCCCCGCCCCCATAATAAAAAATGTTAAATAACTCCCACAATTTTTGAGATATCGATCTCAAATTTAAAACTTACATTTATATTCGCAACATCTATAAGCCCTGAAATTTTCATCAAGATCGGATGATAAATAGCCGAGCTAAAAAAATGTTGCATACTTATCGGATGACCCACCTCAGGCACACCGTAAGGCTTTAAAACATTTGTTTCCATGAGTAACGGGTATATCGAAGTCGGTTAGAGCCGACTTTAACTTACGCTCTCGTTTCCTCTTTTTTTGGTCTTTTCCTCCTTTTTTTCTGGGCATAGTTTTGCTCTGGCCAAAAATTCATTTTCTCTACTGAATTTCTTAGTATTTTCTTTTTTCGAGACGACGCACTTTCCTTATTTAATAAGTGTCATATATTTCTGAATAGGTATCATTTATATGAATTTTGTTTGATGGAACCAAACAGACTTGTCTTTCTTTTTCTTTTTTTTGGTCCTTATTTATAGCTCATTTTCTCGCATAGTTTTGCTCTGGCTAAAAAGTCATTTTCTGTACTGATTTTATCTATCTATCTTCTATCTTTTAAATTCTTCTCCAGCACTGCAGAGATATCTTCCATTTCATCACCACTTTCTTCGTCAGTGGAGGCATCCCAATCGAAGTTGATAATCCTCTCAATGTCATCATTTGATAAACCTTTCTCTTTCGGTCTCATACTATGGTGTATATATATTGTGTATTGCAATGGCCCAAAGTTGCCCACAAGCAACTTTACAACTTTGAAAATTCGTCACCTCGTTATTATTGAAAATTAATTAAATTAAATCTTAGCAAAGTTTTGCTTATTCATTGATTAACAATATTTCATGTATACTTTTAGCCTTTTTATATATATTTTATGAGTAAATCAGTCACTTTAAATATTCTTCAGAATTTCACAACAATTTTTTTCACGACGCACGTCTAGTCTGTTGAAAACAATTTCGTCAAATGATGTGCAAATTCGATTTTTTTTGATCACATTATGAGTACACACATACAAGCACCGTTATGTCGAAGAATGAGCAGACAATAATAGAAGAAACGATTACCGTTAGCCGTTAAACATTTGAAATTGCTCACAGGCAACGCTGGGGTCGAATGGGTTAATTTGTTCTTCTTTTCGAGACGACGCACTTTCCATATTGTATAAATGTCAAATAAATTCTTGGACGCCACAAACGTTAGCAGAAACTTTTGAATTCTAGTTAACATCAGATTCCTTACTACACACATGCAGTGTCCTCATTAAAGCATTTGATATCGTTGAAATACTTCCAGCAATGCTCCAACAGTGCCTCAATTCTCAAGTTAGAACTTTCCAAAAGCGGTTCATCGCTCAACATCCATTAAGCACTTTGGAATACATGATTCCCGGGCAGTGACACCAGCTGTGGGATTTGCTCCATTTCCATGAAAAATTTCGAGTTTGCCTGCATCACTACCAAATCAAATTGTAGTTAATTTTTCCGATGATAGCCAGTACGGTGATCTTCACGTGCGTTTTCATAATATAACGCAGAGCCGCGTATAAGCAATCCCTGTAGGGCTGCTCTATGATCGGCCAATGGATAACATCCTCGAAATTGTAATCAAATTCTAAAAGCGAACGATTAGAAGACTTGACAAGCAGACATTTTGAAGATTTTATAAACGTCTTTTGAAGCACCGCGATCGTATTTTTTCAGCATTTCTTTGCAGCGATGGTCAAATTAAGCGGAATCCAACGCGACCAAACCTTTCTTACGGCAAGATGTTCATGGAAAATCTTACATATGCTGGTGGAACTAATGTTTAGGGATGCCTCAATCTCACGGTATGTCACATGACGATCTTGCATTCTCAGTTCACGCACAGCATCGATGTTTTCTGGCACAACAGCCGATTTTAAACGACCTTCACGGAATTCGCCGCTGAGCGAACTACGACCACAATTAAATTCACTATACCAGCGATATACAGCCGCTCAACCCACTTTTACCCCCCGGATGCCCACCCTGCCCAGTGGGGAGCAACTCATGGTCGCTCAACCCACAACACCGCCCAGGATACTCACCTGACCACCCCTGGTACTCACCAACAAAACCACAACACCGAAAACTCACCTGGATACGGTCCACTTGCCCAAGTCATCCTCTCCATGCAGCAAATCCTTGCTGGGCTATGGGCCACTATAGCTGAGCTGCTGCAAGAAATAAGGGAGCTCCGCTCCTCCAAACCGCACAATCAGATCAAGTAATGGTGACCTCTCTGCGCCTCGGATCATGGAACGCTTGTAGCATAATTCCGAATGCTAACGAGCTAAAACTTTTCCTCTCTGGGTTTAAAATTGATATTATGCTTAAATTGGAGACGTTTCTACACGCACGGTCCTACTTTGGTATGGAAGGAAATAACTGCTATCGATCTGATCACCCTGGAGGCCGGTCTAGATGAGGAGCATGCGTTTTAGTGAAGCAGAAACTGATTCACTATCACCTCCAGCCTTTCTCCAATAATTTCATCCAGCTAGCCGCAGTAATGGTGTCCACATCGTTTGGAGAGGTGCTTGTTGGAGCTGCCTACCTGCCACCATCCCTACCATGGAGCTCTTCAGATTTTGAGGTACTTCTTGGCCAACTTTGCCAAAAAGTCATGATTGGAGGCGACTTCAATGCCGGAGCACCGGCTCTGTGGTAACTTTAGGGTCAATCCTCGAGGCACAGCACTCCGCAAGGCGATATGTCGTGACTCTACACAAGTGCTGGCCACTGGAAGACCTACCTCTTACCCTTATAATAGGAGAGGGACACCCACCTGCCTAGACTTCTACTAGTTCGATTGGTTTCCTGGACACCTCCTATCAGTACAAGAGGAATTCGACCTTTATTCGGATCATCTTCCCATCCTGGAAACTCTAGACCTGAGCCCCCGAATTATCCCGATGTTTTTAGAACTTCCAGGTTCTGAGCTGAAAAGGTTTCAGGCCGAATTGACTAGCTCCCTTCACCTAAACATGGAGATTCTTTCCACTCACTGCTCCAGTAAATCCACTCCCCACACACACAACATGTACAGATTTAGTCCTGATCCCTGCAGCAGAGGGACTAATTGCACTCAAAAAACATCTGAGGAGGGAATACATAAGAACCTTTAATCCTGCCATAGACCGTACCTACAGGAGGATTGCAGAAAAAGACACCCACAATTAAAAAGGACGCTACTGGAAAACTCCTTAAAGATGCCACCTCAAATGAAGACTCGAAGTACGCTCTCTGGAAGCTTACCAGGAGGTACAAAAGGCAGCCGCAATCAAAATTTCCGGTCAGGAATCCAGATGGATATTGGGCTAAGCATCCTCAGGACCGAGCTGAAACATTTGCCTGTAAACTGGAGGATAGGTTTCAGCCTTTCACCTTTGCCTTGGCCAATTGAGTCCAATTGGTACAAGAGTCACTGGAAGTCCCACTGCAAATGGCGCTACCAATTAAACCAATCACCTTCGAGGAGGTCAACGGAGAAATTAGATCCCTTAAGAACAGCAAAGCCCCGGGAGAAGATAAGATGGACAATAGAACAATAAAGCTGCTCCCTCGTAATGGAATATTGTTTTAAATCAGCACTCCGCTTCAGCCATTTCCCCAGCGCTTAGAAAAGCGCAAATATTGTGAAGCTCCAGACGAGCTTGAATCTTACAGGCCCATAAGTCTCCTCCCTGCATTTGCAAACTGCTGGAGAGATGTATTCTGAGGAGAATCCTGGAAACCCCAGCAGTCCAACGGAAGATTCCAAAGTTTCAATGTGGATTTCGACTCAGGCCCGGCACACCGGAACAGCTGCACTGGGTGGTGAACTTTGTCCTGGAAGGCTTCCACGCCAAGGAGTACGTTTTGGCAGCGTTCTTGGATAACCGACAGGCATTTGACCGAGTATGGCACGACAGCCTGCTCGATAATATCAAGGGAACGCTCAATCCTCAAATCTTCTCATTTGTTAGAGTGGTTCAGGATGGCCTTGCATCCCAGAAGAAGAGGATTCGATCAGGAGTACCTCAAGGTAGCGTGCTAGGCCCAACATTGTATAGCCTTTTCACCTCCGGTATGCCCACATCGCACGATATCCCTATTGAAGACCCGCAGGACCTTCTAGTCACCACGTTTGCTGACGACACTGCGATAATGGCACGAGATAAGTGTACCTATGCGGCTACGGATACACTGCAAGAGCATCTGAGAAGGTTTGAAAACTGGACTTGCAGGTGGAATATTTCAGGGTTAGGAAGTTTTAACTGGCCGTTTTTATACACTTGTAGAGGGTATATTAAAATTGTCCAGATGTTTGTAACGCACACAAGAAAGCATCTCCGACCACATAAAGTATATATATTCTTGATTAGCATGACGAGCTGAGTTGATATAGCCATGTTCGTCCGTCTGTTTCTATGCTATCAGTATTAAAGCAATCTTAACCAAACGAAGTCATTCGGTACAAATACGCTGCACATTTTTCGGAACCAGCCGGATCGGACGACTATGGCATACATAGGAACGATCGGTCGAAAAACTAGTTTTAGTGAGAAAAACTTTTTTGTTTTCAATGCACACGCCCCCAAACCTCGCTGCTTTTACATAATACCACCAAGTTGAATGAAAATCGGACAGCTATAAAGTATACCTGCCATACAAAAGTAAGATCTTAAAAAAAGTCTTAGTAGGAAAAACTTTTTTGTTTTCAACGCTATCGCTCCCAAACTTGTTATTAGTTAATATTATATGCTACCACACAATTTTGCCAACTTTGATCCAAATCGTATGACTATAGAATATAGCTGCCTTAGGAACGATCGGTCGAAAAAGTAGTTCTAGTGAGAAAAACTTTTTTGTTTTCAATAGAAGTCTTTATACTTCCCAGTCATGAATATTATCAGTTTCCACACAATTTTAGGGAGTTTGGTTAAAATCTGATGCATATATCGTATGGCTGCCATAAAAAAAACTGGCAAGCAAATGGTCAAAGCAGTGACGCAATCTATTGCAGAGTTTGGAAAATAGCTCAGGTAAGAATTTTTGTCGAAAGCCATTTAAAACCTTAATTTATATAAATTATACAAGCTGCAAGGGTATATAAGCTTCGGTCGAGCCGAAGTTAGCTTTCTTCTATTTTTTGCTCATAACTTGAGTATCGTTCATCCGATCTTTATCTTTCCTTCCGCAAATCGATAAATAATATTGATTAATAGATATCTTTAGAAGGTATGAAACATCTATCTACAAACTGTCGAAGATACACGTTTAATAATGCATTAATTTCAGCTGACATTGTATTTTCGTGGGTGTGAGAGAGACGGCTATGTGATGATAATAATAAAAAATATAGAGGAAAGTTAACTTCGGCTCGACCGAAGTTTATATACCCTTGTAGCTTGATGTTGCCACTACTTTGAGCATTTGCTTCCCAGTTTGTTATATGGCAGCTATACGATATATTCATCCGACTTTGACCGAACTCCCCAAAATTGTGTGGAAACTGATAATATTCACAACTGAAAGGTATAAAGACGCTACCATTAAAAACAAAAAAGTTTTTCTCACTAGAACTACTTTTTCGAACGATAGTTCCTATGGCAGCTATATTCTATAGTTATCCGATTTGGATCAAACTTGGTAGAATTGTGTAGTAGCATATAATATTGATTAGGGACAAATTTTGGAGGCAATAGCATTCAAAACAAAAAAAGTTTTCCTACTTAGACTTTTTCTCAGACATATCTTTTGTATGGCAGCTATACTATATAGTTGTCCGATTTTCATAAAACTTTGTGGAATTGTGTAAAAGCATAGAAAACTTAGAAATACGAGGATTGGGGATATTTGCCTTGAAACTCTAAAACTACTTTTTCGACCGATGGGTTGTATGGAAGCTATATGATATAGTCATCCGATCCGGCCGATTCCGACAAATGTGCAGCGTACTTGTACCATAAGGCTTCGTGCAAAGTTTGGTTAAGATAGCTTTTAAACTGACGGAGGAGATAGCATAGAAACAGACGGACAGACGGACGGACGGACAGACGGACGGACAGACGGACATGGCTATATCAACTCAGCTCGTCATGCTGATCAAGAATATTTATACTTTGTGTGGTCGAAGATGCTTCCTTCTATGCGTTACAAACATCTGGACAATTTTAATATACCCTCTACAAGGGTATAAAAATATATATGGGGTTAAGAGACCTGTTTTGATTTTATTCAAAGTTTGCATCTGGCTGGCTCAAGGTCTATGGTTGAGTATAATTCTATATAAACAACACAAATCAACAGATATTAATTACAACATTTTGGAATTTTTAATCCCCAAAAGGGCGACCTGCGCGAATGCGACAACTGGCGTGGAATCTGTGTGCTGCTAACCATCTCGAAGTTCATGGCCAAAATAGTTCTGGATTGCCTGAAAGACACTGCTATGGACACCATAGGCGAAGAGCAAGCAGGATTTAGAAAGGGCTCGTCGTGCAGCCACTTAACACTGTGAGCATCTTGATGTGAGTTCAGATCAGAACTTGGCCTTTGTGGACTTCGCCAAGGCCTTCGACAGCGTAAGCAGGGAGTGCATATGGCACGGGTTGCGAAGGAAAGGGATACCGGAAAAACTTATTTCCCTCATCAGAGCGACATACGACAGCGCCCGGTGTAGAATGCTTCACGGTGGAATGCTCTCGCCGCCTTTTCCAGTCCTGAGTGGCGTTCGGCAGGGATGTGCTCTGTCGCCCATTCTGTTTATAATGGTGGTTGCAGACGTGTTCGCTACAATGCGACCTGCTCCCAACAACAGTGACATAAAGTGGTCAATAACTACAACACTGCGGCATCTGGACTATGCAGACGATATATGCCTCATGGCAAATAGGCTAAGCGACCTGGCAAAAACGTTAGCCGACTTCAGCTACCTGGGTAGCGTAGTCGCTGTTGATGGAGGGACGGAACTGGATATGGATTTGCGCCTGCAAAAGGCTAAAGGTGCCTTTGGGATGCTGTCAGCTGTTTGGCGATGCTCGTCATATCCACGCTGGCTCAAAATCAGGCTCTTCAAGTCCAACGTATTGCCAGTGCTCCTATACAGTTTTTCCCCTTGGAAAATTACAACTTCCATAGTCTCAAAACTCCAAACATTTGTGAACCGTTGCCTGCGTCGCTTATTCTGCATTTTCTGGCCTGACAGATTACGGAATTCCGTGCTACTCAGGTGAGCGAATATGGAGTTTGTCGACACAATAATACGCAGAATGAATTGGAGCTGGATAGGACATACATTGCGGAAAAATAACAACAACATCGCAAGGAAGGCAATGGAGTGGAACCCGTTGGACGGAGTCCAAAGAAACTTGGAGGAGGACTGTCGGTGGAGAGACGGAACGCATCGGGAAAAGTTGGGGAGAACTCAAAGCGACAGCTAACAACAGAGTTCGCTGGAGAGGAGTAGTTGATGCCCTATGTCCCACTCGGGATTGGAACTAGAAGAAGAAGAAGATGTCCGTACAACGATCGCTGTTTCGAGAATAACCAAACTCCTTCATCAGCGGACTTGTTTTGCTGTTCACACTTCAAACAAACATACCAGTTAGTATTTAAGCTTCTTCTGGCGGCGAATAAAGACATAGTCGTCGACTAACACTCATCGCGAGCAGACGTCAGCTTCTTCCGCGCATTCGCAGTTTTCTCTTTCCTTTTTTCTTATCTCTGTTTCTGATCAACGACCACACTTGTTATTCTTTTTTTCGCGTGCTTTAATCGGACTTAAAACCAAGAGGTTTTTTTTGTCTGGTAACCATGGCCTCCCAACCTTCCTACAACAAATAGCCCCAACCCGAAGTATAATACCACTTCCTCCATAAACAGTGACAAGACGAGATCGTACGTTAAAGTCGGCTCTAACCGACTTCGATATACCCGTTACTCATGGGAACAAATGATTAATAGCCTTCCTGTGTGCCTGAGGTGGGACAGCCGATAAGTATGCAACTTTTTTCAACACGGCTATTTATCATCTGATCTTGATGAAAATTTCAGGGCTTATAGATATTGCGAATACAAATGTAAGTTTTTAATTTGAGATCGATATCTTAAAAATTGTGGGAGCTATTCAACATTTTTTATTGTGGGGGCGGGGGTGGGCGTGGCAAAAATTTGAAATAAACTTGATCCGCGTGCAGACAATAGGAGTCTAGATTTCAAATTTGGTTGTTCTAGCTCTTCTAGTCTCTGAGATCTAGGTGTTCATACAGACAGACGGACGGACGGACAGACGGCAGGCGGACATGGCTATATCGACTCGGCTGTTGATGCTGATCAAGAATATATATACTTTATATGGTCGGAAATGATTCCTTCTGCCTGTTACATACATTGGCACGACTTTAGTATACCCTTTTACTCTACGATTAACGGGTATAACAATACCAATAACAAGCATATCGAGACACACGATCAAAACAAAACCGAAAACAAATCAGCCCAACGCATTTCTGTCGACGTCTCGACTTCGTCTAATCAATCAGCATCTACCTCCCAAACACCCAAACGCTACACTGAACCGACTACTGTAGGCGAATCGTCTTCTTCTCTTCACAAACTTAAAAACAACAATACAACAGCAAACAAAAATGAAACGCCAATTGGCGCTTATAACGACAAAATCCAACTTTTCTTAAAAGATTTTTGGGTACTTTTGTACTTGCAACATACAACGACAACAATTTTAACTTAGTTATTAATGGTTTAAGATTAAAATCTGCAAAATTCAGCAAATGTGGACAGAGTCATTGGGAACGCAGTATACAAAATTCACTTCAATCGTACAATTGGTTAAGGTACCTCCAGAAGGAGTTAAACCTTAATTCTTGAATATCTTTAAAGGCGCACGGTAAATTTTTATTAAAATAGATTTTTTGAAGGTGTAATGGACAATTTCATGTCCGTAAGAGATGGTACTCGACAGCCAAAAAACCACGAATTGGAGTACCAATTTTATATTCACCCACGAACCACTCCATATAAAAATAGACCGAACTTAGTTTTCAGATTCACAAAGGAAGCTTTGGTTCGCGGACTATAGGCAATTTCGTACCAGCGATTGCCTCTGAGCAGCATTGACCATTTGGGTATTATGGAATTAATCTTATGAGTAAATATGTTTTATATGTTTTCCTGCTGGTAAAAGACGAATTCTCTGAACGCCTGGAACAATTATATGAGCGCTGCCCCGATCACGACATAAAGATCGTGCTTGGCGACTTTAACGCTAAAATTAGGAGAGAAGGAGTTTTTGGCTCGACAGTCGGCCGATTTAGCCTTCATGAAACAACCTCCGGTAACTGAGAGAGGCTAATAGATTTTGCCGCGGGCAGGAACATGGTCATAAGTAGTACCAGGTTTAAGCATCCCGACATCCATAAGGCTACCTGGAAGTCCCCTGATCAACTAACGCGAAATCAGATTGATCATGTTGTGATCGACGGAAGGCACTCATCGAGTGTTCTAGACGTGCGTGCGATTCGTGGTGCCAACATAGACTCGGATCACCACCTTGTTGCAGCCAAAGTGCGCACGCGGCTCAGTGTGGCACATGCCTCACGTACTAGTACACTTCGAAAGCTAAATGCCGATAAGCTGCAATCACAACGGACCTCTGAAGCCTACACAGCTAAACTCACCCAACTGCTCAGGGAAAACTCACCATTTCCTTCTGGTGTAAGCGAACAGTGGAATCATATATCACACTCCATGAGTACGGCTGCCAAGGAGATACTCCGATACGCCGAGCATCCTCGAAAGCAGACTTGGAATGATGAGGAGTGCCGCGACGCTACTGCAGAGAAAGACGCTGCCTACAGGAGAACTCTGTAGTCGGGAGCAACGCGGGCTGTTAAAGAGCAATACCGGAAGAAAAGGAGAGAGGAGAAGCGCCTTTTCAGAAGGAAAAAGAATGAGCGAGAAAGGCGCATGCGTGAGGAAGTTGAGATGCTATTCGGCATGGGTGAGACTCGAAAATTCTATCGAAAGATTAGACGACTTACCGAAGGTTCCAAACCCGGAGTCACACAATGCAAGGACGAAAATGGAAATCTGGTCACAGATCCGCAAGTGGCGCTAGACAAATGGAGAAGCTATTTCGCCAACCTGCTGGGAGGCGACAACGAACACAATACCGCCTCTGGAGTAGTAGCGACGCCACCAATCGACAACATAGAGATACACCGGACCGTCACGAAGTCTGTGTAGCCATAAAAAGGCTTAAGAACAACAAATCAGCAGGTGCAGATGACCTGCCAGCTGAACTGTTTAAGGCTGGAGGCGAGGAGTTGGTAAGGTGCATGCACCAACTCATCAGCAGAATATGGTCCGACGAGAGCATGCCTGAAGATTGGAGTCTAAGTGTAATTTGCCCACTTTTTAAAAAAGGAGACCCTGCAGTTTGCGCCAACTACCGCGGGATCAGTCTCCTTCCCATCGCATATAAGATTCTGTCGTGCATTATTTGTGAACGTCTAAAGCCGCTTATTAGCACACTGATCGGACCTTATCAGTGTGGCTTCAGACCTGGTAAATCCACCACAGACCAGATATTCACATTACGACAAACCCTGGAGAAGACCTATGAGAGAAATATCAAAACCAACCATCTTTTTGTTGATTATAAATCAGCCTTTGACACACCGATAAGGTCTAGGTTCTTTAAAGCCCTGTCTACCTTTGGTATACCAGCAAAGTACGTTCGACTTTGCATGATGACGTTGAGAAGCACTCGAAGCTCCGTCAAAATAGGAAAGAACCTCTCCGAACCATTTGATACCAAGAGAGGTTTTAGGCAGGCTGACACCCCATCGTGTGACTTCTTTAATCTACTGATGGAGTATATACTGCGCCAGTGCCCAAATGCCAACAGATCGGGCTCATTTCTTTATAAAGATCTAATGCTACTCGCATACGCCGATGATATTGACATTATCGGCAAAAACGAACGGGCGGTAAGCAGGGCGTTTTCAGAGATTGAGAAGCAGTCTAAACTGATGGGCTTAGCGGTAAACGAGGACAAGACAAAATACCTAGTATCCACGGACAAGAAGTCTACGCGTCTTGGACAATTTGTTACTATGGGGGAGTACAACTTTGAGGTTGTAGAGGATTTTGTCTACCTCGGGACGATGATTACCGGCGACAACAACATCAGCCTGGAGATCCGAAGAAGAATTACTCTTGGAAACCGATGCTACTACGGGCTCAGTAGGGAGTTCAAGAGCAGAGCCTTTTCTCGAAGAACCAAAATAGCGCTATACAAGTCGCTCATCATCCCAGTCCTGCAATACGGCGCAGAAGCATGGACAATGACAGCAGCGGATGAGGAGGCGATTGGCGTTTTCGAGCGAAAAATCCTTCGGAGGATATATGGACCTTTAAAAGTTGGCGATGGATACCGCATTCGAATGAATCACGAACTGTATGAGCTCTATAGGGACATCAGTCTAGTCAAGCGCATAAAGCAACAGCGGCTGCGCTGGTTAGGACATGTAATCCGGATGGATGAAGAAGCTCCAGTAAAAAAGACGTATAAAGGGAAGGCGGCTGACTTTGGAGGACAAGGCAGGAGGGGTCGCCCACCACTAAGATGGGATGATCAAGTGCGGAAAGACATTTCCAACCTTGGTGTGAACAACTGGTGCCAGCTCGCACAATGCAGAAGCGAGTGGAGGGCATTCATTGCAGAGGCCAAGACCGTCAAGCGGTTGTGA
>JBAMBO010004435.1:0-42239 GCA_037044535.1 Lordiphosa magnipectinata
TATACCTCTCTATTTATATACCTTATCATAATATTCAATACTTAAGATATTTTAATTTTCAAATCCATTAGCTGACATAAACAATTTTTATGGACTGCTTTATTTTAGCATTATATCTTCCAGGAGCTGTTCATCTATACTAGCTCTTAAATCAGAAGGAACAAAAATCTCTAAGCCCTCTACGCAGTTGTGAAGTAACGAGAAGTAAAGTACAAAAATATCTAGTTAATAAGCTAAAACAATTGTTAGTCCTAAGTGAAATCAATCTTCCAAATAACCGTTATATGTCAATGTGGCTGGTGTAATAAATATAAGTTGTAACTTGTTGCACTGGGATAATAAACCAATAAATAAATTAAATAAATAAATAAAAATCTCATACAAACAATTTTACGTCTTCTCTCCTGTCAAAATTTGTATATGAAAATTTTACATTACTTCTCGTTACTTCGCAACTGCGCAGACGGCTTAAATGTTGAAAATGCTCCTTGAACTGATACCTGAGTTGCTGGAACAGCTAGTATAGTAAAGGCAATATTTTTTTGAGTCTTCGTTTTTATGACCTTTCTGAAATTTTAAAACATTTGTCGATGTATGCAATGTATGTGCTCTTTGACAATTTCCAAAGAAATCTATAACATCATTCACAGCTTTTATATTTGATATTTGCAGGGGTTGAGGGATATAGGACGGTAGCAGTTGATGGATGTTTTGTCCATGTTTGGTTTGGGATTGGGTATCAGATTGGGTATAGGTTTTTTAGCATCTGGTAGCTTATTCGATCTCGACCTAGAGTCTTTCCTTTTAGCTGGTTGAGAGCAGCTAGAAGTTCGATCATGCTAATGTTCTTTTCAAGGTTTTGTGCCAAGAGAGATGGTAGGTGTGAAATGATGGGACTTGAGTTAGATTTGTGTTGGATGAGCGTTGGGTGAAAATTGCTATCGAGTGCGGAGTTCGACCAATGGGTACAGAGTGTGTTGGATACTTCACTCTTGTTAAGTATGTTTTGTGAGAGATTATTGGGATTGGTTAAGCAATGAATGTCGTGACGTGTTTTTAAACCGCATATGCGGTTTATGTTTGACCATATTTTTGAAATGGACGTTTTTGGGCTAATTTCAGCAGTAAAATTTTGCATAGAGGTTCGTTTGCTTATTTTTATTTCGCGCTTAAATCTTGCATTAGCTTTCTTGTAGGTGCGAATGTTAGTCGTGTTGATATTTCTATTAAGGTTAAGCCATGGTATGTGTTTTTGATCTTTTAGTTGTTGGAGGTTGTGGTCCCACCATGGAACGTTTTTCTTCATCTTGTGTTGTTGGAATTGGGTAATGCCTTCGTTTGCACCTTGGATTTTGCTATTAGTTATGTTTGCTGTTTCTTTGTTTATATTCGTGCTGTGAGGTCTTTCGGTGGATAATTTTTCAGTAAGTTCCTAAAACAGGGGCCAGTTTGCTTTGTTTAAATTAAACTTAGGTCTTGCAATAGGGTTGCTAGAATTGTTTTCGTTGAATAAGTCTATGTGAATTGGATAGTGATCACTACCCGAGAGGAAGCAATCTGTATTCCATTTGCAGTTAAGTGTGAGCAAAGGTGATGCGAGGGAGAGGTCTATGTGAGTGAAAGAATGATGTGTGGTAAAGTGAGTTGGTGAGCTGTTATTGAGTGTTATTAAAGAAGTCTGGCTTATGAATTTGAAAAGAGTGTTGCCTCCAGTGCTGTTGGTTTGGGAGCCCCAGCTCATATGCCAACTGTTAAAGTCTCCTGTTAATAATAGTGGTGATTGTAGGCTATTGAAAGTATTTCTAAGGCTTTGAATTTTAAAAGTTTTGTTGGGCGGGATGTATAATGAGGCGATGGTGAACTCAATTTTGGAGTGAACTGTTACTGCTATTGTGTCGAAATCAAATGCGTTAAGAATTACGTTTTGTTGTTGAATGGAGTTGTGGATTAGGAGCGCAACACCTCCGTATCCGTTTGTGGCAGTGTTTTCGTGGTAGAAAGTAAACGAGTAGTTAAGTAGTTAATTGGGATAGGTATGTTTTTTGTAGAGGAGAGGTGTGTTTCCAGTAGGAATATTAATTTTGGATTGTGGTTTTTTATGAGGATTTGCAACTGATTATAGTTATTGATATAAATAATAATAAATAATAATAATAATAAATAAAGGTTTTTGTTTTATTTTTTCTTTGGCTTTTGTTCATTTGTTTTCTTTGGATTTTAGAGGTTTAGCGAGAGTGTTTTGCTTATTTGTATTGTAATGGTCGGCCAAATTCGTTCAGCAATAGGTTCGCAAAATTCAATGCCAAGTTTTTGCATGATGAAGTTGATCAGCATGAACGTGTATAGACCTTCATGCAACTGAAATTCGATAGGTAAACTATCGATAGTTAATCGGGTGCCAGCTGCTCGAAGGTGAGTGAAGTTGGTTGCTGTTTCCGCTTGCTGTCAAGCGTTCTCTTCTCTCTTGGTCTTGACTTTGAGCAGACGTACTCTCGCTTAATCTTTGTGAACAAGGCGCATCCTTACCTATAAAATCGTTTGGTGTTAAAAATACTGTCCTAGCAACTAACTAACAAGAGCCAATAGGAGTATTTCTATTCTTACATACGGCCATTCTCAGCAAAGTTAAATCTTTGCTTCTGAGCCAGGTAAATATCAGTAGCAGTGCGTTAGGAGCAAGTTGACTTATTGCACAACTAATCGCAGGCACAACTGGCGTTTTGGCCACTGGCCTTCAATTGCAATTGTCTTGAAGAATATCGGACTGGGCGAGGAGCACGCAAATCTTGCGCCTGCAGCGTCGGTGCTGCTGACGTCACCAGTGCGCTGGCTCTACAGGGTATTGGTGACGTTTCCATTTCGACGATACAAATTCCGGCCAGAAACGCTAACAACGTGTAGCCTATTTGTTCTGCGGATGTCACCAACAACCTGCAGTATTTGGGTGCGAAACAGCGACAATAAGAGCAGCGCGCAATAGTGACGTCATCACCGGACTAGAACCTTGAGGCAGTTGCAGGTCGAACCTCGGCCACAGGAAGAAGAAGAAGGATCCGTAGAGAAGAGAGAACACGGATGGCACAAAGAGATTGAAGCTGGAGACTGGGAGTGAAGGATGGCACAGAGGGAACACTGCTGAATTGAGCTAACCTTAAACAAACCAAAACTCGTCCGAAACGTAGCTCCAATGCCGACAGCTAACTAGTGTGCCAGACAGACATTTGCGTTTTGGTTTATTTTTGGTTTTGATTGATTTTTTTTGTAGTTGATTGGATCAGTACCTGTTGGCAATGTATTAATTTAACTCCCTTCGCAGAAAAATCACCACACGACACCCATTGCCAAATGAGAATTTTATTAAACTTTTAAGCCAAATCGTCACAATAACCACTTCCACAGCATCGAGGAGAGCTCTCATCGTTTATATGTGTGGGACCGTGCGCCTTCCGCGCTTGCAATTATGTGCCTTGGAGTTGAAGCTATTTGGTAATGACAAATTTCCTGCGATTGGAGTAATTATACATGGATATATGTTGGCAGCAAGCGAATGAACCAGGGATAACTGTAATATGGTTGTTATGATGGCCGCATCGAAGTCAGCTGATCGAGTCGTTCGCTTGTTGCTTGTATGTATCAGTAGTGATTATACCCTGCAATTTATTAATGAAATGATAGAATCAAAATCGTATTTGCCCTACAACAAGAAAAATGATAATAGAAAATTTATAAAACCCATACGGAATTCAAAATTAAATTGATTTGAAGTACGATTCATAATACTGGTTAAACCATAAAAGTACAACTTAGTAATCTGATTGAAATCTCTGAATATGAATTCTTCCCAATATTATACCGACTAGATTAGTTTATAACATATATATACCTTATGCCCTACCAGTAATCACGATGAAATATTATGAATATAAAGTTTTCTTCATTTTTTCTCAATTTTCTATATTAATAATATTTACTAAAATAGAATTTAACTGAAACCTAAGCGATACAGTTTATGTACTCAAAATGAATTCTAAGTTATATGTTCAAGTGGAATAAAACCTTGTCATTGCTGAGAATGAAAAGCTAAGTTAATAAGAACGAAGATAAAGGCTTTTTAATTAGGGATTCACTATGATCAACGGCTAAAGTGAGTCATGGTGGGGAGGGTTTAGACGCCGGCCTCGCATATCCATCTGCGCGAGTGCCTTTGAGTTGATTAATGTATGCGACATCCTTTCGGTTTTTTTGATGAAAGTCGTGTAAAGTTGAGTTTATAGTATCGTCAAGTAACAACAATTATAGAAGTATTAGGCTTGTATTAGGGACTCTAAAATATTTAAATATTGTAATGCGGTGGGATTTGTGTTTGCCAAGAACCCCCCATCCGACTGTTTGCTAGCCCCTTAACGGGTCCCGTCCGGCATTCACATTCCCGAAGGTCAAGTTTAGCTGAGCATTGAAGAAGCAGCGCTCGCAGACAACTAAATATCGTGTGTTCGTTACAAAGTGGCTTAGACCAAAAACCGCGAAATTTGACCAATTTTTATTTGCCAATTTTTTTTAAGACCTAATATTATTATGAAGATTTTATGGATGGCAATGTATACGGTTAAATAGAAGGTGTAGATCGAACAGTTAAAAGAATCGCGAAATTTGCTAATTTTTCATATGACCAAAGATAATTATGAAGACTTGATAGACGGCAATAGTAGCAAAGTAGTAGTAAATATAGGAAGTGTAGACCGAGCTGTAAAAAAATCGCGAAATTTCCAAAACAATTATTTCAGCTTAGATTTTTCGCGAAATTTGCAAAATTTTATGAGTGTAAGGAATCATTAAAATGATTAATCGTTAGATCCAACTGTCCAAAAAGATGCGAAATTTACAAAACTAAAGGTAAAGCGACGGGTCAAGATCAAGAGGTCCAAAAATCCGGATATATACAACATTTTCTGATTAGTTTAGATTATCATGAAAATTTAATAATTGGCAATTAAAGACGGATAAATAGAAGGTGCCGGTCAATCGGTTTAAAGAAATTTTAACATTTGCGAAATTCTTATATGAAGATGGGTATATCGACGAGGAGGTAAAGATCATACGGACTAAAAACTCGGGAAATTTGAAACAAAAAAGATAATGGGTTTTGATTATCATGAAGATTTGATAGATGGCAATTGTCTATAAAGCTTCACTTCTTCGTATTGTGCTTAAAATTGTCTTAATGTTGTCTTATTTTCGGCAAATTAATTGATTACAAGTTGAATTGGTGAAGTTGATTTTCAAGTTCAAACAAATTTGTAACAAAATCAGAAAATGGTTAGCACAGAATCATTATTTTGCATATTTTTTTATGCAAATATGCAATTTATGCAAAATTGTTTATAGTGGACTTAGATCATTGATCAATAAAAATAAGATGTGTGCAATCAGAACTAAAATCGGACATGCGGTTTAAAATATGCAAAATCCGATGTCTAGATATAAGTATGCTTAAAATTTCTTAAAACCAACCAAAATTGTGCTTTAGTGGTTAAGAAAATGAGATAAAGCCCAAATAATGAAATATAGTTAAAAAATGTAATTAAGTTCAAATAATGAACTGAAGTTCAAGCTGGCGCCGGTGAAAGTGACCGGTTGTGTAAAAGTTTTTAAAGAAAATTATTTTTTTTTTGATGTTCTGTGGAGGGATAGACACACACACACCTCCCGCAACAGCAGGCACACACACTACCGCTACACCACTCCGATTCCTCTAAATATAAATTCATTTTAGGCCCTGAAGCTTTGCTTGCATTTACTGCCCCTTCACACCTCTGCCCTACAAACAAAATCTTCTCGAGAAACTCCATGAAGGAAACTTCGTCGTGTAAATGCGCATCGTTTGCTTTCCACTGATCAACAGCATGGAGATAAGATTTGCGCTGCCTCTCAATTTTGCTGGTGCTAAACGATAGGGCCCAAAAAGAAACTTATAGTGCCGAAAAAGATAATTTATAGTTCCAGTAGGAAATCGCAGTGGTTAGAGCGAAACGGGCATATTCCCAAATGTATCCAGAGAGCGTAAGTGAGAGCGAACAGAGAGAGAGATGATTTCTGACAGAAGCGGTGTCGACTGAGCAATTTTTAAGTCTAGATATTCTAGTCTATGTCAACAGTTACTGCATACGCAAGGCAAAAGAGTGAGATGCAACGATCCCAAGAACTAGCCTTGCTAACACGTTGATTTCTTATCTTAGTTTAGTTGCATTTCTACAGTCCCGCCTGCAGCACGAATCAAACTTCACGTGTACATTGCATCACAAATAGAGTTCTAACCTCAACCGGAAAAAGATTAATACAGTCCACTTATTTCGAACCACCTATTAATAAAAATTCATAAATAAGTCCCCAAAACCTCTTTTGTTATAAATAAAATAAAATAAAATTGTTAAACTTATAATGCTCTGATCACTAGATTTTGAAAAGTATGCAACATTTTTTAACTCCGCTATTTATTATCCGAAGTTGACGAAATGTCTCAAAAATTGTGAGAGTTATTCAACATTTTTTATTGTGCCGGCTAGGGTGAGCGTGGCAAAAATTTGAAACAAACTTGATCTGTGTGCAGACAATAGGAGTGTACATTTCAAATTTGGTTGCTCTAGCTCTTCTAGTCTCTGAGATCTAGGTGTTCATACAGACAGACGTACGGACGGACAGACGGAGAGGGCTATATCGACTCGTCTATTGATATTGATCAAGAATATGTATACTTTATATGGACGGAAATGATTCTTTCTGTCTGTTACATACATTTGCACGACTTTAGTATACCCTTTTACTCTACGAGTAACGGGTATAAATAAGTTTAGGCACATTGCAGAATATAAATTCTTTTTAGCTTTGACCATATATTCATTTTCTTCATTACTGTGGCCAAGCATGATGTCGGGGTTGTCCAGATATCTGTGGGTAAAATTTGAATTATTTACACGATTTATATTAAGTTATTTGAACAAGTATATTATTATTCTATGGACTTTCTATTATTTTATTATATGTTAATAAATAAATAATCTATGAAGAGAAACAAAATTTTTTTTCGCCGATATTAAGCATAGATTGCATGTAGTTGATAGATGGAAAACAAATTATTTACGTGCCAAAAATTATACGTACAAACCTGTCACTTGTGTAGCCTGTCACTTGCCGATTTTCCAAGGTGTAAACGAAGTCTTTCAATCGATGACGTGGTCTTCTTTTGTTTCGTATGATTGCTTACGTACAATACTCCTGCGTTCATACCTCTGTGTGAAAATGTGAGTGTTTCTTAAGATGGGATTGGGTTTTTTTTAACCTTTGATATTTATTCTCTAATGAACCGTCGCAAATTGCACATGTACCTATGTAATGCATTTGCAGGTAATTTTTTGTATATAACAATTGTATAACATACTGTTACTTACATTGCAATATATTTTATTCACATACCACTGCATATGTGTATGTAGTCTAGATCGGACCTCAAAACAGCAAAATGGAAAAAAGCAGGTCTCGTCATTCCCAAAGCTAATATTTGTTGTATAGTTCATAATTGTGAAAATCAAAAAATGTTATTTTAATTTTAAATGGGTCATTAAAAATTGATCCTACGACACGTTAACCAAATACAAATTTTTACATCGAAGGTATTAGTTCATTTCAATTGCTGTCATCTTTTGAAATTCAAAAAGGCAACTTCATTTGTGGAAATATGGCAGAAGACACTGCTGCTCTTTTGGTCGGCTTATTGAGTCCAATTTTTGATAACTCGCGTTCCTTAAGGATCGGCTGTTGATGCTGATCAAGAATAAGAGATAAATAAAGGATTGACTACTTGATACCGCATACATAAAAAAACAAATTGCCAAATTTCGAGGGCGGGAGGGGCCGTGGCAAAAATTGAAAATAAACTTGATATGACTGCAAGTATAAGAAATATATGTCCCATACATGTCAAACCTCTATCTCTTACCATCTCTCTCTTCGTTTATACGGACGGACGGACACACAGACAGGCGGACAGGGTCGGAGAGGTTGCAGAAACTTAATATACTCTATGTACCTTCGGTACAAAGAATAAAAAAACTTATTTTCAACAAAGGTAAGAAGCACAAAGGTCGCAACACGGGGTGAGGACTACCGACTGCGCCAGTTATGGTTGGACCCCAGGCTGCTCCCTCCCACAAGCACACTCATGGTGTGCTACCGGCTGCGTCAGTTATGGTTGGAAGCCAGGATGGCCTCCCACAAGTACACTCACGGTTTTAACGAATTGTAATCCGCCATTTTTCAATTCCGCAATTCTTTGAACAAGCTGATACGACGCGCGGGACCAGATAGCATGTGAATCGAAGCCAATTAATGGCATGCTTCCATCGCCGTGGAACAATATTTGACATGGTTTATCTGCGAAGCCTTGATGCACAGCAACAAGCTGGCCAACGCCTTCTCGTCTTTTGCATAAAAATACGCATTTTGCTATTCACTGTCGGATTCATTTTTCACTAAACGACCACAGACGACCGACCACAAATCAGAATGTACAGGCACGCTTTTCATCTTAATTGACCGCACACTGTAATTATTGTCGCCTAGTTTTTCAATCGAGTGAATTGAGGAACTCATTTTTGTAATTTATTTGGCGACCTTTCTAATGTTTAATTAGTGTGAGATGGCTGGCTCTAGGTCCGACAAAGTTGCGTTTGTTCACATGCATGTATGTTTTAACGACCTTTATGTTAATTAAAACCTTTAAATTTTTTTGCCGGCTCTAGGTCTCGCTATGTTGGTACATAACTTTAAAAGAGGGACACACCACACCACAAAGGAGGTTAGTTGACCGAACAGCTGTTTCAATGGTATCTCTACCATATCATCAGCGGTCTTCACCTGGTACCACAATCAGAAAACAACTCCCTCCTCATGCCTGAGATGCCATAATCGCTTGGGAACTCCAATGCGATTCAACAGCAAAATCCAGACACAACGAGTTAGAGCTGCGCTGTCTGTGGCCTTTGTACGTGTGTGTGTCCCCCAATGGTCTTACAATGTTAGTGAGAGAGATTTCCTCCCCGCTGCTAACACCAGTGACCAATAAGTCTGAGTGCAGAATTGCATTCAAACAGGTGTTTTTGTTGCTATAAACGAAACTATTTTTAGTTTCAACAACAACGCCGTGCCTAGCGTTTTATACATGCATGTATGTTTTAACGACCTTTATGTTAATTAAAACCTTCAAATTTTTTTGCCGGCACTAGGTCTCGCTATGTTTGCACATAACTTTAAAACTGGGACACACCACACCACAAAGGAGGTTAGTTGACCGAACAGCTGATTCATTGGTATCTCTGCCAAATCATCAGAGGTCTTCACCAGGTACCATAATCAGAAAACAACTCCCTCCTCATGCCTGTAATGCCATAATCGCTTGGGAACTCCAATGCGACTCAACAGCAAAAACAGACAAAACGATCCTGAGCCGCGCTTTCTGTGGCCTTTGTACGTGTGTGTGTCCCATTTCCTCTCCATTGTTAATACAGTGACCAATAAGTCTGAGTGCAGAATTGCATTCAAACCATGGTTTTTGCTGCTATAAACGAAATTTTTTTTTAGTTTCAACAACAACGCCGTGCCTAGCGTTTTATACTTGCATGTATGTTTTAACGACCTTTATGATAATTAAACCTTCAAGTTTTTGCCAGCTTGAGGTCTCGTTATGTTTTGCTGTAGCTTTAAAACTCTATATATAAAACAGTTTGTCCTGATTGACTGATTCACTAATTCACTGACTGATTGGCAATCAAGGCAGAGCGCGAACGGTATGAGATAGAAGGCTGAAATTTGGATAGGAGTTTTGCATGTTGAAGTGTTGAAAACGAGTACAAATACGGGGTTTCGGAAAATTCCACCCCAAGGGGTGGAAAAGCGTCAGAAAAGACTGTAAGGGAAAATTTTTATCTTCATCCGATTGACGTGAAATTTGGTTTGGCGTTTTCCCGATTTTAGAAAGTGCGCTGTCGAGGAAAATGGCTGAAAAATTCTTCATACAAGAAACTATTCTTCATCCGATTGCGGATAGAATACGAAATAATTTGAAACTGTGATTTTCCAATGTCGGAAAATCTGCCCACAGGGAGTAAAAATGACCGGGAAATTCTGCAAATAAAAAACCATTTTTCAACCGATTGACTTGAAATTCGGATAATTTGAAATGGGGCGGTAACGGAAACCGGTAACGATAACGATAACGATAACGATAACGATAACGATAACGATAACGATAACGATAACGATAACGATAACGATAACGATAACGATAACGATAACGATAACGATAACGATAACGATAACGATAACGATAACGATAACGATAACGATAACGATAACGATAACGATAACGATAACGATAACGATAACGATAACGATAACGATAACGATAACGATAACGATAACGATAACGATAACGATAACGATAACGATAACGATAACGATAACGATAACGATAACGATAACGATAACGATAACGATAACGATAACGATAACGATAACGCTAGCGCTAACGATAACGCTAACGATAACGATAACGATAACGATAACGATAACGATAACGATAACGATAACGATAACGATAACGATAACGATAACGATAACGATAACGATAACGATAACGATAACGATAACGATAACGCTAACGATAACGCTAACGATAACGCTAACGATAACGATAACGATAACGATAACGATAACGATAACGATAACGATAACGATAACGATAACGATAACGATAACGATAACGATAACGATAACGATAACGATAACGATAACGATAACGATAACGATAACGATAACGATAACGATAACGATAACGATAACGATAACGCTAACGCTAACGCTAACGCTAACGCTAACGCTAACGCTAACGCTAACGCTAACGCTAACGCTAACGCTAACGCTAACGCTAACGCTAACGCTAACGCTAACGCTAACGCTAACGCTAACGCTAACGATAACGATAACGATAACGATAACGATAACGATAACGATAACGATAACGATAACGATAACGATAACGATAACGATAACGATAACGATAACGATAACGATAACGATAACGATAACGATAACGATAACGATAACGATAACGATAACGATAACGATAACGATAACGATAACGATAACGATAACGATAACGATAACGATAACGATAACGATAACGATAACGATAACGATAACGATAACGATAACGATAACGATAACGATAACGATAACGATAACGATAACGATAACGATAACGATAACGATAACGATAACGATAACGATAACGATAACGATAACGATAACGATAACGATAACGATAACGATAACGATAACGATAACGATAACGATAACGATAACGATAACGATAACGATAACGATAACGATAACGATAACGATAACGATAACGATAACGATAACGATAACGATAACGATAACGATAACGATAACGATAACGATAACGATAACGATAACGATAACGATAACGATAACGATAACGATAACGATAACGATAACGATAACGATAACGATAACGATAACGATAACGATAACGATAACGATAACGATAACGATAACGATAACGATAACGATAACGATAACGATAACGATAACGATAACGATAACGATAACGATAACGATAACGATAACGATAACGATAACGATAACGATAACGATAACGATAACGATAACGATAACGATAACGATAACGATAACGATAACGATAACGATAACGATAACGATAACGATAACGATAACGATAACGATAACGATAACGATAACGATAACGATAACGATAACGATAACGATAACGATAACGATAACGATAACGATAACGATAACGATAACGATAACGATAACGATAACGATAACGATAACGATAACGATAACGATAACGATAACGATAACGATAACGATAACGATAACGATAACGATAACGATAACGATAACGATAACGATAACGATAACGATAACGATAACGATAACGATAACGATAACGATAACGATAACGATAACGATAACGATAACGATAACGATAACGATAACGATAACGATAACGATAACGATAACGATAACGATAACGAAAACGATAACGATCTAGTGGGACGCATCGAAGCGCGACTGGTACTATGTTAGTATAATATATATGATTATTTAATCTAATCATAAGTTCTTTCATGTCAAATACGCAAAAAAAAAAAAATTAAATATCCATTTGAGATGAATTTTGATTCGTTTTATTACAGTAAAAATTCGCGTACCGTATCGAAACCGAAAACTGAAACAGAACTGTTAACCGAATCATTCATTTCGTTACGTACCGGAACCGAACATCGCTTCGGGACTAAGCCCAGGGCAGAAGTAATCATTTCCGACCTTATAAAGTATATATATTCTTGATCAGCATCAACAGCCGAGTCGATATGGCCCTGTCCTTATGTCCGGCCATCCATTTGTCTGTCTGTATGAACACCTAGATCTCAGAGACTAGAAAAGCTAGAGAATCCTAATTTGATATGTAGGCTCCTATTGTCGGCACGCAGATCAAGTTTCCCAGTTGGACTTTGCAGAACGTGGTTCCCAAAGTAATGCCATTTTTCATACAGAAGATTAAAATTATGTTTGAAATTGTATCTACAATGTTCTCTCATGTGCTTGGAAGGCTAAAGTTTACTATAACATGAAACCATCCCTTCTATGGGTATTACTTTTGACATGAGTAAGCAACAAGAAAGAACGCGAACCGGGAACCGGTCCGCGAACGATTTCCGAACGCTGGTTTTTTTTTAACACGTTCTTTATTATATCCTTGTAAAGGGTATATTAAAATTGTCGATATGTTTGTAACGCATAGAAGGAAGCATCTCCGACCACATAAAGTATATATATTCTTGATCAGCATGACGAGCTGAGTTGATTTAGCCATGTCCGTCTGTACGTCCGTCTGTACGTCCGTCTGTCCGTTTGTTTCTATGCTATCTCCTCCGTCAGTTTTAAAGCTATCTTAACCAAACTTTGCACGAAGTACAAATACTCAGCACATTTGTAGGAACCGGCCAGATCGGATGACTATAGCATATAGCTGCCATAGGACCCATCGGTCGAAAATGTTGTTTTAGTGATAAAAACTTTTTTGTCTTCAACTCTAACGTCCCCAATCCTCGTATTTATAAGTTTTCTATGCTTTCACATAATTCCACCAAGTTTGATAGGACAACTATATAGTATAGCTGGCGTGGAGACCTGTAGCGAAGCAGTGAATCCCTGGTCGATAACGATACCCCCTACAACGCGTAATCGATAGCAGGAGAAGCGAGAAGAGGAAGCAGGCATGAGGATGGCGGACAAGACGGTCCTAAGAAATAAAGAGATAAAAACTACATTCATACATGTGTTATTATTGACAGTGAAAACGCGGGTTAATACAGTGGCGACGAGGAAAATTTAATTACCCTATCAAACTATAAATAACAAAAAGAAAAAAGAAAAAAAATCAAGTGAAAAAAAATTTTCGCAACTCGGATCATATGTATGTATGTGTGTGTGTGCAAAGACAGTGAGCGGGCGCGCACACCGGCACAACGGTAACGGGATAAAGAAGAGAAAGAGGGAGATTCGGAGATCGGCGAAGTGAACAGTGAGAAAAAAAAAATACTGAAAAAGAAAATAAAGGTGAATTAAAAGTGTCACATGCGTACCAAGGGGTGCATGTTGAGAGGCAGAAGCCAAGAAGTCCGCAGGCCAAGGTAATTGCAGTGCGGCTGGACAGCGGAAAAGAAAAAGTGAATTAAAAGTGTCACTGATGTACCAGAGAGTACAGTTTGAAAGTCACAACCCATGATAGTCCAGAGGCCATGGCAATAAGATTGCGGTCGGAAAAAAAGAGAATTACAAAAAAAAATTAGAGGAAAGCTAACTTCGGATCGACCGAAGTTTTTATACCCTTGTAGCTTGTATGATTTATATAAATTAGTGGACACAAATATGTACATTCGGCCAAATGTACACATTTTTGACAAGGCCTCCTATATACATTTTCTACACAAATTCTATGCCAGCTATACTATATAGTTGTCCTATCAAACTTGGTGGAATTATGTGAAAGCATAGAAAACTTATAAATAAGGTTTGTCGACGTTTGCGTTGAAGACAAAAAAAGTTTTTATCACTAAAACAACATTTTTGGCCTGGCCGGTGGTTCCTATGGCAGCTATATGCTATAGTCATCCGATCTGGCCGGTTCCGACAAATGTGCAGCGTATTCGTACCAAAAGACTTCGTGCAAAGTTTGGTTAAGACAGCTTTAAAAATGACGGAGGAGATTGCATAGAAACAGACGGACAGACGGACGGACGGACAGACGGACATGGCTATATCAAATCAGCTCGTCATGCTGATCAAGAATATATATACTTTATGTGGTCGGAGATGCTTCCTTCTATGCGTTACAAACATCTCGACAATTTTAATATACCCTCTACAAGGGTAAAAAAAATAGCTTAAAAGAGAACTGGGTTAAGGTGACATTGGGCAAAGAGTGAAATAGCTGGCAGTGGCCAGGGGCTGAGCATAGAAAACACAAGCTACTTTCTTTTAGCAAGCCAAACGCAAAGAAAACAAATAGTGAAATAGCTGGAAGTGACCAGGGGCTGAGCATAGAAAACACAAATTACTTTGGTTTTGCAAGCCCAATGAATAAAAATCTTAAACAGCTGGCAGAGACCAGGGGCTGAGCAGTGATCAAATAAATTATTGGTTTTTGCAAGCCCACCAAAAAATAAACTGAAACATCTGGCAGAGACCAGGGGCTGAGCAGTGATAAAATAAATTATTGCATGCCAAAAATCGGGAAAAAGAATAGGACAGAAATTCAACATGTCCGAGCTAAAACCATTCTTGTTCAAAACATTGGACAAGAACTTATGGCGGTCTGAATGGGAAACGTGGCTACGTTCGTTTACAATAAACGTTGAAGCTGAGATCAACTCTATTGTCAAAAAGAAAAATAAACTCTTACATATGGACGGCCCACAATTACAGGCTGTGGTCTACAGTTTGCCAGGAGCCATAATACAGGTTGACGAGGGAAAGGAAACTGATGTGTTTACACCTCTTGTTAAGAAGCTTAACGAGCTTAACCTCGCAATTCTGCGTTTGAGCGGCACATTTATCGGGGTATGACTCCGCTTGACGGCGAAGGGTTTACCGAATTCCTGGTGCGACTTCGACAACAGATGTCCAAATGCTCATTTGGCTCTTCGGCAGCGGAAGTTCATGAAATTTGTTTAAAAGACAAGCTTATTGATATGTGGGCTCCACGGAAACTAAAGAAAAAGCTTCTGGAGAATGAGTATTCTCTGGACGAGGTCATCAAAGCTTGGAGTATCGACGAGCAGGTCAATCAACAATCGCAGTCGATGGCGCCGACACCTGAGACTAACAATGTTAACAAAGTAAGTTTCCGTGGGACACACCATAAAAGGGCCGAAGGTGAATGTAGCCGGTGCGGCAGGAATGACCACAGCGAGAATAGTTTAGGGTGTCCAGCGCGAAATGTGCAGTGCAACAAATGTTCACGGATTGGCCATTATGCACGGAAATGAATCGATAGCAGGAGAAGCGAGAAGAGGAAGCACACATGAGGATGGCGGACAAGACGGTCCGAATGTACATATTTGTGTCAGTGGAATCAGGCTTCTAATTTATATAAATCATACAAGGTACAAGGGTATAAAAACTTCGGTCGAGCCGAAGTTAGCTTTCCTCTATTTTTTTTTTTTTAACATTAAACAGTCCCTTCTCTAGGCAGTGGTCTTGGCATGCGTTTATGGAAAATAACATGAGACATTTAAATGAAGAAGAGACAATAGTTGGATGCACAAAAGGAGGAAAAAAAATGAGACAGACTATATATAATTTGCGCGTCTAGTTGTTTCTCGCTTGCGATAAGAAGTTAATGCTGTGAAGAATTCTGAATTATAATAAGTGCAAAAAATTAGTATAAACGAATTCAGTAATAATTGTTCAACTATTAACATAAAAAATTAAAACTAGTACACATTTGCTTAACAATGTATACAATAATCCCCGTAATTAAACAAGGAAATAATACGTACCATATGTACTTTTCTATAACCAACATGGACATCTCAATCCGTCTATCGGCCATGATCAGTTCGCCTCACACTACACTGAACTACTACACCAGGCTGCCCGGGTCGTTCCCAAATACCTGATCGTTCCTCAGTGTAATGCCCAGACTCCTACCCATGCTTACTCAAGTGCCAATGAGTGTCTCCAGAATCGCCGTCCGATAAGTCATTGAGCTTCTCAAATAGTTGACTAGGCTCTCCCAAAAGTTGTCGCTCCTGTCATCTAGTATGCTGATTACCTCTTCTATATTGAGACGGTGCTTATTGAAATGCAGCATTCTCAATTCTTTGAGGATTGTTCATCTGCCCAGCAAATGTCATAAGTCATCGTTTTCTTGAATGTTACATAGGGTATATAGTGGTACATGTTCCGTTCGATTATAGACGTTTGACGGAAATTTTATTAAATCAAAGCGAGCTTGTATGATCCAACAAATTTTGTACGCTGATAGATACAGATATTTATTGGATTCTCTGTGTTCGAGATACTTATATATCTTCGAGGTGCTAGTGCATTGTCGGTGGGTCCGTTCGCAAAAGGCGCTGTGTCCAAGTGTACTAGTATGGTCTCGTGGATAGTGTTCGACTGCCTTGCCGTTTTATAGAATTTCGCCAGTCTAGTCCCAAAGGCCTACAAAGCTCCTCCATCCCAGAAATCCAAATGTTGCAATCTGACTCCAGAAGTGTGCCTGTTAGGTAATCGGGCAGGCGCTGATCATCGTACTTATGCAAAACTTTCCCTGTATACCCAAGAAGCAGATCTGGAGAATATAGGTGTGTATCGTTTCTAGTGCCAATGCAAAGCTCGGTGTGCACTTTGGTAAATGCAAAACCTTCTTGAGGAAAAGAGTTTGGAGCCTGTTCACTTCTTCAAAATGCCTGCATCCCCAGACTTGAGCTCCATTGGATTGATCCGATCGACATACCGCATTAAATAATTTCCATTTGACATTTATGCTAACTTCTCGTTTGACTAGAAAGTTGTTCAATGTCACATTCAAACTTGTTTTGGCTTTTTATTACGACTAATCACGTGTTTTTTAAAATAGACTGTATGGTTGAATATAACTCCTAGGTACCTCTTGGCGTGCTTAGCACGCCGGCAGCGTAAGCTCTCCTGTAGAGAAGCCCAAGCCGCGTTTACTTTACTTTCCCAGATGATTTTTATCAAGCCGCTATCATGATGCTGCCAATTAGAGCCACATTCTCCTCCAATGATAAGTTGCCCATTTATTTATTATATGCCCGTCACGCACTTGTGTTTCGCTACAACGAAAAATAAAATTTACATATATTTCACACCTTCGAAATAATCACTCATCGCATGACTATCGGGTGACACGTTGAGGTCGGTTGGCAGCGCTTGGATATCGATATGACTATTTCGCGTGTTGTTAACTCCAGACCAACTCACGAAATAGCAACCTGCGAAATCAGTGCGAAATCATTTTTATACCCTTGTAGAGGGTATATTAAAATTGTCCAGATGTTTGTAACGCATAGAAAGAAGCATCTCCGACCACATAAAGTATATATATTCTTGATCAGCATGACGAGCTGAATTGATATAGCCATGTCCGTCTGTCCGTCTGTACGTCCGTCTGTCTGTCCGTCTGTTTCTATGCTAACACCTCCGTCAGTTTAAAAGCTTTCTTAACCAAACTTTGCACGAAGCCTTTTGGTGCAAATACGCAGCACATTTGTCGGAACCGGCCGGATCGAATGACTATAGCATATAGCTGCCATAGGAACGATCGGTCAAAAAACTAGTTTAAGTGAGAAAAACCTTTTTGGTTTTCAATGTTAACGCTCCAAAACCTCGCATTTTTCAGTTTTCTATGATTTTACATAATTCCACCAAGTTTGATGAAAATCGGACAACTATATAGTATAGCTGTCATACAAAAGTTAGTTCAGAAAAAAAGTCTTAGTAGGAAAAACTTTTTTGTTTTCAATGCTATCGCTCTTAAACTTGTTACTGATCAATACTATATGCTACCACACAATTCTGCCAAGTTTGATTCAAATCGGATGTCTATAGCATATAGCTGCCATAGGAACGATCGGTTCAAAAAGTAGTTCTAGTGAGAAAAACTTTTTTGTTTTCAAGCTTTCCAGTTATGAATATTATCGGTTTCTACACAATTTTGACGAATTTAATCCAAATTTGATGAATATATCGTATAGCTGCCATATAACAACTGGGGCCATCTATTGCTGAATTTGAAAAATAACTCAGCTAAGAATGTTCTACGAAAAACAATTAAAACCTTAATTTATATAAATTATACAAGCTACAAGGGCATATAAACTTCGGTCGGGCCGAAGTTAGCTTTCCCCTATTTTTTTAATATGAAGTTTTTGATTTCACGGGTATTTCGCGGGCTTAAGATACAATTTTAAAAATATTGCAGAGGAAATCCAAAATTTATCCCATATATTTGACATGTATTTCATAATACATGCGAGCGCGCATCCTCTAAATGTTGTCCGATCGGGACCAAACCTTTTCTTATATCTATTTGAACTAAAACGAAACTTCTTCCGCCCGGTATTTTGAAGTCGGAAAAAAATTTTTATAAGTGCCAGTCTAATGGTTATGGTATAAATCTGACCTAGAGAAATGTCGTTGGATTGGAGAACTTCTTGAATGAAAGCAGTCAGATCACAAGGAATTTTTATATTTCCCTGTGTGTGTCGTTGGAAAATCTATATCATGTTGTGAACAGAAACTACTTTTTCGAAAAGTTGTCCGGTTCGGCTTGCAGCTTTTCTTTAAATAAAACTTTGCTTTTTTATATTCGTTTTCATTTGGTTTTTCTAATTAATAATAAGAAATTTTAAAATTGCAAGGCAGCTTACATAAAATTAAATATTTTGTTTGAATCGCTCAATTTAGTCGTCACCTAAATTTTACACACCTCGTTTAACACATCTTTATCCAAGTATCTTTAAGCCAGAATTTAAGAATGTTTGCTACCTTCTCTGGTCATAAGGCTTGTAATCAAGTGTTATCAATCGTGCTTTCAATCCCATTCTGCTTTGACGATTATAGCGTCTTTAAATATATTGCATTTATTTAATATATTACATAACAAATATTACATTTCAGGAACCACATCCATCGTAACTTACACCCCAATAACTGAACTGGACTACGGTACACTTTTATGCGTGGCATCTAATAAAATCGGGAAACAGCGAGTTCCTTGCGTATTTCATATAATTGCTGCTGGTAAGTTACTGTACAGGCTGGTGAAAAACTATGCGATGTTATTTTTATCTTAACGTTTTAAGCTATCATGCCATTCAATCTTCTTTACACGAGCTGGACGTGTTTATTTTTTGGTTCTATCCCGCCTCGGAACATCTAACAATAAACAAGAGAGAAAGTCGGTCCAGCCTGGCTAGTATATTCCTGCGATAGTGTACGCGTCAAAAAAATTTCCATATATATACCTATAAGTCTGTAGGCCCGACTGACTGACTGACAGATAATCAACGCACAGCCCATACCGCTTACCCTTGGTTACAACTACAACTACAACAACAACTACTTAGCTACAACTACAGCTGCATTTTGGGCGATCGAGACTCGCTGATAACGGTTGTTTTTTTTGTTGTTGTTGTTTGGCTGCTCCTTAACTCAAATTTTATGCCCACCGCTGTTCTACACACATACTAAATTCGTGTGTTCAATGAACACATGTATGTGCGACTTTTTCGCTCACTCTCCGTCTCTCCTACGCGGTCTCAGCAAAAGCGTTTGGTCAACACTGTTGGCTGAGTGCCATACCTGTATTAGTCCGCATTTACACGATGAAGCAAACTTCATGAAGTTCCCCCCCCATGAAGTTTTTGTTTGTAGGGAAGAGATGTAGGGGGGCAGTCGAAGCAGGCAAACCTTCACGGCAAGCAGGTAATGAAGTTTTTGGATAGTTTCTGTTTGCAAGGGTTGAGTTTTTAGTTGATCGATAACACGAGTTGATCGAACAAGAGCGGCAATTTCTGAATTGTCTCACTGCGAGGGGGGTTTTCAAGATGCATCAAAACAAAATCGAAGAGAGCTTCATGAGGCAAACTTCTCCGTGTAAAAACAGACTTAATTGTATCTCTTTGTAACTCAAAATGATTGTTTTCGGAGCCCTATTTTTTTATGGATGTCGAAGTGTTATCAAAAAATATTGTCTCTTTAATAGAAAGACGGGAAATACTTCGGAAGCTATACATACCCAATTATCAAAAATCAGTGCTGACACTGCTGTAAAATGCACAATCCTCAAATATTTACTAGAAATGGGCGCGGGACGGAAATAACGCTGGAAGTTCACAATGTAGTTGTGCGGGAGAGGTATATATTCAGCATCAGGAATGGATTAAGGAAGGGAGTTTCCGAGCGCCTAGAAAATTTGGTTGAGTCCCTTAGGACGGTATGGGAAAAATTAAACATGTGTTTAGGCCAATTGCATTTACTTCGCAATATTTTGATTTATTTCTACCAGCTGTGAACTCGAATCTGTCTACAAGATAAAATGAAGCCAATCATATAAATATCCAACAACAGAATTTCTTAAAATCTTGTACGCGAACGAAACCGCGGGTTCAGCTGGTTAAATTATATAGCAGTAGCATGCAAAAAGTAAAATTGATAGACCAGATGGTAGATTATCTTTGGCAAAGCACGCGCTGGCTTCAACTTTTTTCTCTAGTCGGCTAGGGTGGGTTCAGGCAAATATTTATATATATTATAGATGACGCAAGTGAAACTAGAAACGATTGTTCTTGGGAGCTGACATTGAACCCAAGTTTTTTTATTGCTTTAACCTTTTAGTTTTATATGCGGAAATTTTCGCTTTGATTTTTGGCATTTTTGCACGCAGCCTTTCAGTCCGCATTAAAGCAATGACTTTATTTACACAAACGATAACAAACGAGAAGGCCAAGTTAACTTCGTCTGTGCCGAAGTTTTTATACCCTTGCAAATGCTGTTTTTGAAATGTCACAGTTTAAGAACGCTTACATAAAACTCAAAACTTGTTCTAACTAAAACCCATTTTCCGACAGATAAACATCTGATTTCGACAAAATTTCGCGAATCTTTTTAAAACATATTAAATAATATGAATAATGGCCGAATTTAAGGACGCTAACATTGAAAACAAAAAAGGTTTTCTCACTAAGACCCATATTTCGACCGATGGTTCCTACGGCAGCTATAAGATATAGTCATCCGATCCGGTCGGTTCCGACATATTAGCAGCGTGCAGTAAAAAGAAAAATCTCTGCAAAATTTCAGTTCGATAGCTTTAAAACTGAGAGACAAGTTTGCGTAGAAACAGACAGACAGACGGACGGACAAAGCTCAATCGACTCAGCTCGTCTTCCTGATCAAGAATATATATAGTTTATGGGGTCGGAAATGAATATTTCTATGCGTTGCAAGCTTCTGGGCAACATTATAATACCCTTTGCAAGGGTTTAAAAAGAAAAAATGAAGTAAAGCTAACTTCGGCTCGACCGAAGTTTTTATACCCTTGTAGCTTGTATG
Organism: Lordiphosa magnipectinata; assembly: GCA_037044535.1. Classification (NCBI taxonomy): domain Eukaryota; kingdom Metazoa; phylum Arthropoda; class Insecta; order Diptera; family Drosophilidae; genus Lordiphosa; species Lordiphosa magnipectinata. The sequence goes on from JBAMBO010004435.1 coordinate 21,754, forward strand.
ATTTATATAAATTAGTAGCCTGATTCCCCTGACACAAATATGTACATTCGGCCAAATGTGCACATTTTTGACAAAGCCTCCTATATACATTTTCTACACCCAATTTCTATGCCAGCTATACTATATAGTTGTCCTATTAAATTTGGTGGAATTATGTGAAAGCATAGAAAACTTATAAATACGAGGTTTTGGGACGTTTGCGTTGAAGACAAAAAAGTTTTTATCAATAAAACAACATTTTCAACCGATGGTTCCTATGGCAGCTATATGCTATAGTCATCCGATCTGGCCGGTTCCGACAAATGTGCTGCGTATTTGTACCAAAAGACTTCGTGCAAAGTTGGGTTAAGATAGCTTTAAAACTGACGGAAAAGATAGCATAGAAACAGCTTGCTTTCTTCCATTCGTTACAAACATCTTGACATCTCTACAAGGGCAGAAAAAAATTATTTGCAGGTCAGTACTAGGATTCGAACACACAAACTCCAGTTTCTGAAACAAGCGTTTAGACCACAACGCCACCGACGACTCTGACGTAAGTCGTAAAAATGTGATCCTTAATTGGGCATGCTATGAAGATATTAATATCGAAACGATGAGACCCTTGGCATCTGCGAAAAACTTGTTCTATTTCACTAACTTCAAAACGCAAAATAAGGGAGCTTGTATGAGATGCGGTGTCCACTTTATGTAGTATCTTTGGTTCAGGACATATTGCCAACAGGTAAGGATGCTAAGATGTCATGGAAGGCGCTGCCAGAGCACTCCTTCTCTAAAAATCGCTACATAGAGGTCTTACTCATACACAGTTGTCCGTCACCCTAAAAGATACAGAACCCAAAAAAAACCAATTGGGAAGTACACAACAAACTTCTCCTTAAAAAACTTGGACCATCCCCACCATATACAACAAGAACGGAAAAACAAATAGATGAGCTTGTTGAAACGCCCACCATAGCGTATACGGACTCATTTAATAGGGCCTGGCCCCCTAGGAAAATGAAATCTACCTTTAAACAACCTTGGTGGTCTGCAGAGCTGGATAAGCTCCGAAAGGAATGTCGTCATACTTTTAACTTAGTCAAATATAACTACCAAACAACCGTTTGGAGTTATATAAACAAAAGCTAAGCAATTAAAAGAAGGCTATCAGGAGGGCTAAGCGCACTTCTGATGCATCACGGCTCAGGAAGATCCTGGCAAGCTCACCAACCTCTCCACGACTCTTATAAAAAACGGACGGAACTTGGACCGTCCCGGTCGAAGAATCTCTTAATCTTCTGCTAAGCTCTCACTTTCCTAAATGCTCCCTTAACGTGACACCTCAGGTTAGGACAATCGATCTGTCACAGATAGCAAAATTAAATGGGTTATCGACTCGTTAGAACCATTCAAGTCACCTGGTCCCGATAACATATTTCCTGCCCATTTACATCAAACATACAACATGCATACAATGCATCAGGGAAAGCATCATCAGAAAGTATTTCCTCTGCCGTTAGGGTAGCATCGCCTTCTGCATCATCATTTGATTCATCGTGCAAAAGGTCATGCTCGGTGTATAGTCTCCCTAGACTCGTGCCATAGTCTGTCCCTGACGATATGTAGCCTCCCGATTCCTCTAGGGGAGATGTATCGTCAGTTTCCATATCGTCATCGCTTGGCTCTTCTGCCTCTACGCTCGCAGATAGGTTAGCTAGCACCGTCGTATCTGTCTTATAGACAGTCATTTTCACTTTTTTAAAAGCGTAATCCAGAAGTCCTTTGGTTTTAGCCAGGTGATCCACTGTCTCATTGTTTATCTGGAAGATGACGAGGATATTTGCATTGCTGGATTCCTCCACTTTTATAATCTTCCAGTTCGCTGTTGGTACATGCGAATTAAACATAGACAAATTTTGGAGTATCACCGATGGGTCGCTTGGCTTTTTGGACATCATCCTCGCACGTGATTAGCTTCACGTTTCCTTGAAACCATCCCGAGTTATTGCATATAGGCGGTGGGCCAGGGTTCGCTTTTAGCACCTCCATGGCAAGACCTCCTAGCTCGGCCTCTACCCATTTCCATCGTTCCTGCTGGCATCGATAACACCCGGGACCTTTTTTCCTTTTGCCACTTTAGCAAAGGATATTGAGACCATGTCTTTTTGGTCTTTTGGGGGCCTCAGTTTAGGCTTTTTCCAAGGATCTATCCCGCTTAGCGCTGGTAACTTTCTTCGCGGGGTTGACATAGTCTATCCGTCAGGAACGATGGTTTTTGCCCAACAACAACTGAGGATTCTGATTGCCGTACGTCTGTCGCTTGCGACAGCCTTTGATGGGTCTGGTCTGGTACCTGGTCTCTTCACAGTTGATCTGACAGTCGCTGGTGGCTGGCTGTCAGTCTTGGCGCAGTCTTAATTTAATTATTTTTTGCCCCACTCTACCGCAACTAGCCGAAAAAAGGCTAGAAGTGATAGCTAGATGGACAGCACTGACACCCCTACACAACACTGACACCAGACGTTTGTTGTTGTTGTTGTAAAGCTACAAAATGTAAACAAATGTAATTAAACAATCAACAAGACACGTTTGGCAATTTGTCGAAGCCCAATATTCACAACACCGCACTTCACTGCAATATATCGAGGATATCAACCCAGCCCAGCCCGAATCGCTCCTATTTCTAACATCGGATTCTCATAGTGTTAAGGCAACCTCTCGGTGATATCCGGGCTAGAGAGATCCCAGCTCTACTTAAGTTTATTCTGTCCACATAATAGTTCTGTACCGAGGGCTTAAACAGAGTTAACAGGGAATAAAAATGTCATCGCAATGAGCCCAAAGTGTCCTAAGTGGGAGAGCGACTTGTCGTCGGGACATTTTTCAATTTCCAGAATTTTTTAAATTGTGACCAGCCCAAGGTTAACGGGGTGACCTGATATCCATACTAGTATAATTTTTGGATATGGTTATGTAGAAAGTCTCGGATCGAGGTGGTATAGTGGTTTTGATTGTACATGTTGGATATTGATTGGAAGTAAGAGAGGGAGTCAGAACAGATTGAATAGCGTTGATTTAATTGTTTTGCAACAGCGCACGCAAATATGATAGCTGATATCTCTGCTGTATAAATCGAGCTGTAGCAAGGCTAAGTCCAGGGGGATGTTTTTAATTTTTTTGATGGGATGGGTGGGGCGTATGAGCCATTCTTATTACAATATTGTTGTAGGTTGTGTAAAATTAAAGGTATTTTAGTTTTACGCTTAGCTTTCTGAATTTTTGTGATTAAGTTACGAAGAGCTGTGTTCTATGCCAGCATTATTGATTTGCAGACCTTGATGGAGGTTAGTTGGATTCTGGGTCGATTGTCATTGGGTCGGCTTCAAATAGAAGATACGATGTTTTGAGTTTTTATATGTATAGCTTTGAGCAGTTTACATAAAAGGGCAGGCAGTGGTCTATTTTCGACGCTATGAGGGATTTGATTGTATAGTGTTCTTGTTTCGCAGCTGTATCTGTGATATGAGAGCCATTTAATGATATTTATTCTACTGTTTAGTTGGCTTGTTTTTTCTATCTATAATTTTTTGTTATAGTTTTGCCCAGTATTTTTAGCAGAGCTCGCAAAAAACTGTTAACACTATCAGCGTGTCTGTGGAAAACTATTCCGTTACAGAAACACCGAAAAGAGGTTGCAAAAAGACACTTTCAATTCTGTTTTCAATACCTGTTTTCGGTCAACCAAACTTGCCTGTGTGCTTGTGTGTGTGAGTGTGTTTGTCTCAGTCAACGATCTTTGTACATATGTGGAGTATGGAGAAATTTATTTTTATTAACCTATCAAATGAAATGCAGAAAATATTAGTTTTTGGTAATTGCTTAACGCATAAAAACCACATTTATTTAATTATGTACATTGTACATATAGTACATAAGCCCACCGCCTACCACACGAACAAAACAAATAACACTTTTTGCTGACACTTTTTGTGTTTTGCTCATTTGAAGACAGTTTTTGCGTGAGCGCTCGCTCACAAGTGTCCCTCTCAGTTGTTGTTTTGATCAACCGAAAATGCTCAACAGAAAACAGATCCTCATCTGGGGAAAAAAGTGTTTTGCTCAGTGAGAGACCGAGTCGGCTTTGTTTTTTTCTATTTCGTCAGTGGGCTGATCGCACTGAAAAAAGTGTTGAGGGTTATTTGCGAGCTCTGATTTTTAGAGCATTGGTCTGGATTAGTATGAAGCTGTGCGATCTGATATGGAAATTACATTTAACAGCTCATTTCCACTGGCATCATTTCTTATCATTTTCATTTCTTAAAATTTTGCCGTTTCCATTGACAAATCGTCATTTTTTTTGACAAGACAAAAACAGCTGCTTTGTTTGTTTTAAATAACAGGCGGCACTTTCAAACTCACGTGGTCTTTTTTGAATATTTAGCAAAAAAAAAAGAGACATACCCGACCTGAAAGCAATTTCTCGGGGCGAAAGCATTGCCATCGCCCTGAACTATCAGCAGAAAGCTGTTTTCAGTCAACTTAGTTTGACTAATTTGTATTTTAAGCGAAATTACGCCTACTTTTTAACTTTTTTCTTCATCATTTTGTCATCATTTTTAGAAAATAATAGAAATGAAGGCAAAATTAAGTGTCAAATTATATGGAAGAAATGATATCATTTTCATTTTCTTGTTATTTCAAGAAGTCAAGTTTGATTTCTTTGGTGAAAATAGGCTGAAAATAGGTTTTGATTTAAATTCAGATGGTTACATTTCGAAATCGAAAGTTGGGCTCCTGAGTTTATTTTTGACGTATTTGATTTTTTCTGGTTTTGTTGATTTTGAAGTCATCTGCGTATGCGAAAAAGTTGTGATTCTTATGTATTGCTAGGGTTTTGTACAGTTTGTTGTAAGCTATAAGGAACATTACTGGTATGGGGGATCCTTGAGGAAATCCATTGTACAGTGGTTTGGTTTCAGAAATGTATTTGATTAATAGAACCTTTAATTTCCTATATGTGAAAAAGTTTTTAGCATAATTTATCATATAAGGTCAAACTTTTCATTTGTATAGTTCGTCCATAATAGTGTGCGCTCCTATTTTATCATATGCTTTTTCAAAGTAAAGGCTTATGAATGAAAAGTGGTTCCTAGTAGATACGGCTGAGTTCGTCTGGAAGTCTAATAATGTTAGACAATCATCAACCGATTTGCCTTTTTGAAATCCAAGTAGTCGACTGTCGATAAGTTTTGCTGTTATTAGCAAGCCACCATAATCGGTTCGCTATTATTTTATCAAGAACTTAAGATAAACATGGGCTGAGTGATATGGGGCGATATGAGTATAGAGCGGTTTTTTTACTATTGGGTCTTAGAATGGGAATGATATTACTTATTTTAAATTGTTGGGGGATGTGGCTTTTGAATATGTTATTAAATAAGTCCAAGAGTTACAGTTGGAGCAAGATGGTTATGCGTGGAATATGCAGTCTTATCCTGGAGTATTCACGATTAGACTTTTAAAGGCGGCTTTTAGTTTGATTGTTATGTTGTTTTCTAGTAGGAGGTCATTACTGGAAGGTTGGAAGATTGGTACTGTTGTTGTTGCTCTGAGCTTATGTTGGTGGAATGACGTACTGACGTACGTTTTGGTCCAAAAATCTTCTAAACAGTGTTTGGTAAATGTTTGTGCTAAGTCTAATTTGTTTGTAATATTTTAGCTGGGACTTAATATTTTTTTTTTGGTATAGGGGTGAAATCATTGAAAGCCTTAAAGTGTGGGACTTGGAGTTCCTCACCCACTAAAACCACCCCTACTCTCCGTTTCCCTCTTGGGGAACCACCGCTAAGTATTACTTCACAAGGGGGAGATGGCACGAAGGCCGCCACTAGATTCCTATCTAGGGGTTGAAGTCGAATTGCGCTGTCGTTCAGTGCTGTCGTAGTACTCCACCTCGACTGCCATTACGTCATCGTCCTCTCTCGTCGATGCTCATCTGCTTCACTGCTTTCCATCGCTAACAGGTCAAGCGGCACAATTCCTGCTTAGACTAGCGCCGCGTCCTCCGACACAGTCCGGAAACTGCAGGTGACTCGGAGGGCACACCTCCTGTAAGCGCTTTTACACCCTCGGCTGTATGATGGCACGGTCATTGCAGGGGCCCATATCGGTGCTGGGTACATTATGATCGACCTGACTACGTCGCAGATCTGCCATCTGCTACGCTGTCGAGGTCGACCGATAGTCGCCATAATTCCCGATAAGGCATTCGTTGCTTTGGCGGCCTTTTCCTCCACGTACGCTTGGTGGCTTTTAAAGTTAAGCCTATGGTCCAGCATAACCCCCAGGTACTTTGATATGATGTGCTTTTCTCCGACTCTGATGTTGGCAGTTTGCACACTTTTCCTGCTGCTTATAAGAACAGCTTCGTTTTATGGGGAGCCAGGCTCAAACCGTTGTCCTCTTGCCAATCGGTCTACCGCACTATCGCCTCGTTGGTTCTACACTGGACGTCATCCAGTTTTTTGGCTACCGCGACGATCGCGATGTCATCTGCAAAGCCAACAATGCTGACGCCTATCGGTGTAGCTAGCCTAAGAACTCCGTCATACATCACGTTCCACAGAATCGGCTCGATAACTGAGCCCTGTGGCACGCCGCCTGGGACTTCGTATGTTTGCCTCCCATCTGATGTGTTGTAAAGCATAATACGGTTCTCTAAGTAACTGTCTACCAGTTTCACCAGATAGTTAGATATACCAAGACGAGAGAGTGCTTGGAGTATCTTTTCCCAGCGAGCGGAGTTAAATGCGTTCTTTACGTCAATACTCCTTACTACTACGGGCTGTGTGCACCACCTTTGAAATTGCGTCTATTATAATACGCAGCTTTCTAAAACCGAACTCTTGCAATTCCAGACGGTTGCATAAGATGCGCTCGAACCTCTTTGGAATATTTGGAGCTTCCTTGACGACCTTGTAGGCTTGCCTAAAAGGTTGTCTCTCCGCTTCCTCGCACAATACTTTCCATCAGTTTGCCTTGCTCTGTTTGATGGCCTTCTTGAGTTCAGCTCTTCGCGTTTGGTACGCAGCTTGAAGTATGTCTTCTTGGAGTTGGGCCTGTTGGTCTAGCGGGCTCTGCCGTGATCGCTTCATCACGCGTTGGTATTGCCTTTTAGAGTGATTGCACTCCTGCCGAATATTTTGGATTTCGCTGATCGACCAGTGAACCGGCTTCCTTCTGGCTGGTCCGCTCTTCTTTCGCACCATCGTGGCATCGCAGGCTCTTTCCATGGCCTCTGCCAGCCCACTCGCTTGGCTTTCGGCATTTCCAGCAAGGATGCAGCATCAATATTCTTCTCGCTCGTTAATCCGTTGCCTTGTTGCCAATGTGTGCCACTATGGCTTGATGGTCGCTGTGGGTGTATAAGTCGGAGACTTCCCATGTCATGCTTCTTGAGAGGTGAGAGCTTGCAAACGTTAGGTCAATAATTGAACCTCGTCCGTCTTTCGAGTAGGTTTGCTTTCTTCCTTGGTTAAGCAGCGTCACATTCAGGGATGCGAAGGCGTCAAGAAGGATTGTCCCTCGAGCATTAGTTCTGGTGCACCCCCAGTCCACTGCCCATGCATCGAAATCCCTCTCAATTACTGTCGGAGCATGACTGCGAGAATCCGTCGCAATTTCGTCAACTATTCGTACGAATTCATAAACTGATAAGCTGGGGCTAAGTAGCAGCTGTACCAGTATATGCTATATCCATTTGCAATGGATTCCATGTCGACCACAGCTTACAACCACAGAAGGTATTGATGTTTGACAAGATTTTTGCGGAGGATGATTTTGGATTTATTTCTAATGTGATTGCATGTATTTTTGGCTACGTTTGGCTTGTTTTAGTTCGCGGCTTAGTAAGGCTTTTGGGTTTTTTCAAATTGATAGTATTTTCGGTGTTAATATGTCTCTTGAGTTAGTACCAAGCTTTGTTCTTGTTCTTTTTCAAGTGTTCGAGGGTTTTTTTCCCTCAAGGTACTGTATGTTTGTTTGTGCTGCTTGGATTTGTTTGAGGCATGGCAATGTTTTCGATTTGCCTAATCATTTTAATAATGTTTGCAGTATATTTGTTAACGTTGTTATTGGTTCATATTGGGTTATTGGGTGCTTGAGGATCGTCAAAGAGCAATATGTAAATAAGGAAGTGGTCACTTCCATACAGATCTTCATTAGTATTCCAACTTACTTGGGGCGCAAGAATGGGTGTACTGATGCTTAAGTCCACGTGTGTCAGTGTGCTATGTGTGGGGAAGTGGTTGGTTGATCCATCGTTCAAAATAATGAGGTTTGAAAAAGTAGTGCATCTAAAGAGGGTGATGCTTCTTGCATTATAAGAAGGTGAGCCCCAACTGCTGTGCCAGCTTTTAAAATGACCTGTTATTATTTTAAGATCATTGAGATTTCCGAATATGTTTCTTAGGTTTTGGATAAAGGATAATTTATGGAAAAAGTTTGGTACTGGATTGAGTTGTTGATAAGTAAAGCTAATCCTCCGTGAGAGTTCACTTATGAATTTTTGTGAAGGATAGTAAAATTTAGTGGTATGGAAATGTTATTTAAGATTTTATTAAGAACATTATACTATATCAACAAAAAAAGAAAAATAAGAATGTATGAAGGTTATATTTGTGGCTTTGATCAGTCCTGGGGTCAAACACAATATGTCCCGGCAGAAAAATAAGTAATGTGTTTGAATATGCTTTGGTTTGATAGCAAACCGCTACGGTCTGGCGGGTGAATTGCCCGGTGTAACGTTGGATTAGGTATTCTGCTGTCATAACCATGTCCAACATGACACGACCGAAAAGTTTTCATTTGCTGGTGTTTTCTACACAGTAGTCAGGAGGAGCTGGGGTTGTGTCCATGTCAGAGAAATTGGTGGGTTGGCTGAGAGCTGAGGAGTTTTTGCTTGTTGCTGGTCTTCTAAATAAGTAATACTTGCGACTGCAGAGAAGTAGTTTCTTGTGCATTCAGCATAGATGGAGTTTGCTGTTTTTGTGTCGGTTTTCTCAAGCACGCGGATGGCTTAGATTTCTTTTTGTTTGAAATAAGTGGTGATATTTGGGCATGTTGCTCTTCTTGCAGTTTATGCAACAGTTTGCGTTCTGGCATTTCGTCATCTCTTCTGGGTCGATGTCGTCACTGTATGGGTGACTGCAGTTTAAGCAGAGTTGTTGGCTTCTGCATGCTTTAATTGGGTGGCCAAGTCGTCCACAGTAACGGCATTGCAAAGGTAATGGGATGTATGGGCGTACAGTTGTTTTTTGGTATCCAATACGAATATAGGTCGGTAGTTCAGGAGTGCAGAAAGTCAAGATGATGAGCCCAGTTCGTCTCTACTTCACATTCAGCAAGTCGCTGAATACAAATACATACATAATAGTTATACATGCGTGCATTGGTATTGATTCAACACCCTTCCTCAATGTAAGCATGTTTACAAAAATTCATTTCATACTTAACATATTTGTAATCTCATTATGCTCTCTTCGGCAGATTCTTGGTTAATATATCAGCTATGAGGACATCTGTCGAAGCATACTTCAATTCAATAGATAGATAGATAGATAGATAGATAAGTGTTTATTTTCATTTGATAATTTTTCATAGCTTACAGCTTTACATTGATTAACTAATAATAAACAAACATTTAAAGCTTGGTTTAAAACCGTCAGCCTTCCTTCTGTTGTATGATATAAAAAATAATTACATATATAAGCATATACTTATTCTACATATTATATAATATAATTAACAAAATTTCATATTCTACATATTATTTAAAAATTTTCATTTATGACATTTCTTCTATAATTAGTAGCCATCTCTATGTAATTCGCCAGATTATTCCATCCCATCCCCCCGTTCAGGACCGTCAACACCTCTTCCTCGGTAAACGTACAAGTTTTAAAATAACGCCAACGAAATTCCCTCAGTATTGGACATCGTCCTATAAAATGCTGCATGTCCTCCTGCTCAGACATATTGCATAGTGAGCATATACCTCCATTTACAACTCTTCTTGGGCAGCTGTTTAGCCATAAAAGATCTCCTCTGGCCTTCATTATCCAAGTTATCTCGCTTTGCTTGAAAGACTCGTTGCAGTATGTGGGCCCTATTGCATAATTAAGGTTTTTATACACTCTTGATGCACTTACTGACGCCTTGTTCATGTGTTGCATGTGGTTATCTGCTTTTGATGCGCTTAGGAACCGAACATTGCGGTCAATCCAATCTGCATACGAGTGGTTGTCTCCGAGTGATATGCCATGATGCGCGAACATTTCTCTAAGCCTCGCAAACCACCCCAAATTATTTCGCATCATTTTTTCAGCAAGGATATGCGGGAGTCTAACATCTTCATACTCAAATAAAATTCTTGATAGGTATTTGAGATGAAGTGTTAGACTATAGACGTGTCCATCTTCTAGCCCTGCGTCAATTCCCAATATGTAGTTGGGTGTGCTATCTGGTAGCTTGAGTATCCTCTTTAAAAAATATCGCTGCAGTTGGTCTGCCTCTTCCTTTATTTCTCCACCCCAGACTTGAGCTCCATAGCACTGTACCGTTCTGCTGACTGAGTTAAAGATTCTCCATTTAGACGCTAGGTTCACTGTCCCCTTGTTGATGAAATTCGCCCACACAGAGTTTATACTCGCCTTTGCTTCTTTTGTCCTGGCTGCCACATGCTTCTTAAAGCTCATTGTAGGTGTCAGGATAACACCAAGGTATTTGTACTCCGGTACCACCTTCACCTGCTCCTCCTGATACGTCCAGTTCTCCGATGCCGCCAGTCTACCGCCTTTTCTAAACACCATAATCTCGGATTTTGTCTTATTGACTTCCATGCCCCACAATATGCAGTATGTCTCGAGGTTATGGATCATTTGCTGGAGGGTTGAAGGATTGTCCGCTACCATCACAATGTCATCTGCGTACATTAATACCCTAATGTTTGTGTTGTCGATATACAGGCCACCTCCTAAGTGTTCATGCAGATCATCTAAGTACATCGCAAACAGCAACGGTGACATAAGGCATCCTTGCTTTAATCCGTTAATGGTTTCAAACTTCTCAGAAAGCTCACTCCCAGTCCAAACAGCGCAAGAAGTTTGCGAGTATACTTTTTCTATAAATTGTATTATTTTTGTGGATACACCTTGTCGTTGGAGCTTGTACAGAAGATGTTTACGAGGTACTCGGTCAAACGCAGCCTTAAAATCTACAAAATAAGCATAAACTTTTCTTTTTTCTTTAAATTTAATGCGGACTATAGATGCTAAGTTGAATATGTTGTCAACCGTTGAGTATCCACGCCGGAATCCTGCTTGGAACTCGTTTAATTTATCGTGCTTTTCGACCCACGTTGTTAGTCTCGTCGACAGTATACTCATTAGTAGCTTCGCTGCACAGTTCATAAAGGATATACCTCGGTAGTTCATCGGATCGTTGATATCTCCTTTTTTATATATTGGAAATATTATACTGTTGATGAAAGATTTTTCCAAACAGTTGATATCAAACACTCTATTGTATATAGTGACAATTTGTTGAAGCATCTCATTTGGGGCGTTTTTGAAAAATTCATACGGAACTCTGTCTTCTCCAGGAGCTTTGTTGGATTTGGCTTTGTTTAGTGCTGACAATAGTTCCTCCATTGTTAATACTGCATCTAAGTCTGGATCCGTGATATACATTGGTGCATATTGAAACTCCACGGCGTTTTGTTGAGGGTTAAGGAGATTATTAAAGTGATTTCTGAAATCCCACGCAGCTATTTCCACACTTATTTTCGGACTGACTCCTCTAATTTCTCGGACTATCCTCCACCAGTCTTTGCTATCTCTTATTGAGATAATGCGCGCTTCAAGGTTCTGCTCATACTCAATTTTGCTTCTTTCGCATAACGCTTTATATTCCTGTTGCGCCTTTGTGTAAATCCGTTTGTCTTCTGCAGTGTTTGTTCTTCTAAAACTGTGCAATGCCGCAAACACATTCTGCCTCTTCCTATAGCATTTGGCGTTGTACCATTTGTTATTAAAATTGGTTGAGTAACCACTCTTGTTGCTCGGCGCCGCTTTATTAATTGCAGTTACAATGTCCTCAATTGACAGTTCTTGCTTTTCGGCTTGCAGCACATTAACATGTTTTTGGACATTTTTCTTGTATGCTTCTGCTTTTTTGTCGTTCCAGAGCAGTTTTGGCAGCAAGTTTGACTTCTGGTCAGATGTTGTCGAACCCAATAAAGCAAATTTCAGCAGTATAGGCATGTGGTCTGACCAAATTTTGCTCTCCACCTCAAAACTTATCACACGTTCTAGTATAGCTCCTTCAACTGCACATACATCTATAACCGAGCTCCCGTTTCTGTTTATGAAGGTAAAATCTCCATCTAAGTCGCCTTAGATAAGACCCTCATATACAAGTTGTCTAACAAAGTGATACCTAATGTGGGCACATGCTTGGTTCTTGCATGATGCACAGGATTTTTTGCCAGTTGTTGCGCACTCAAGTTGTCTCCATATAGCGCCATAGCTGTGTTGGGATCGCCGCAGCCAATCTCAATGATAAGTCTCCGCATGACTATTGCCTCCTTGCATGCAGACGAAAGCGCCATATACTCAGCTTCCGTGCTGCTGAGTGCCACTCTACGTTGTTTTTTCGATCTCCAAGACATCGGACCACCAGCTAAGAGGAACACATAGACAGTATACGATTTGCGGTCGACTTGATCGCCGCCCCAGTCAGCATCAACATAGCCAACAAACGCTTGCTCGCACTTCTTGTAGTGCATAGCATGTCAGCTGTAGACGCCAGATAACGCAGGATGTGCTTCACACCTGTCAGGTGCTCACTGTGCGGGTCCTTGTTCCGCTGAGCCAATTTTGCCACTGAGTGCCAAATATCCGGTCGTGTCGTAAGCGACAGCCATATCAGCTCACCGATCTGTGTCTGATATAATGTTGGGTCCACCTTTTGAAAATGAGTGTTGTCACATGCCACCTGATGCCCTGCATCTTAAGGCGTAGCTGCTGGTCTGCAAGTCTCGATACCAATACTCAATAACTCCTTGATATATTGCGAGTCACCCAAAGTGATATCTCCGAGTTCACCTTCCCGCTGAATCTCCATGCCAAGAAACAGATTCGATGAACCCTTGTCTGTACAATCAAACGATCTCGAGATTGCCGCCTTTATTTCCATCATGGCCAGTTTCGATTTACATGCTAGAAGTAGGTCATCAACATAAACAAGAATTAGTGACAAATTACCTCCACTTTGCTTTTGATATAAGCATGGCTCGCTGCTGCACGGGATAAAGCCAATTCCCCTCAGCACACGATCAAGCTTGGAGTTCCACTCCCTTCGTGATTGTTTCAATCCATATATGGCCTTCTTCATCAATAAAGCCGCCTTGGGATGATGGCCATCAGTGTACTCTTGTGGTTGTCTCATGTACACGGTATCTGTCAGATTGCTATTGAGGTATGCCGTGCATACATACATCTGATGCAAATACAGCTGCATCTGTGCTGCCAACGCCAGCACGAAACGTACACTCTCTAGTCGGCATACTGGTGAATATGTATCAGTGTAATTGACATCACACTGTTGCGAGCATCATTTCGCAACCACGCGCACCTTAAAATGCTCTATACCGCCTTGCGCTTCCCTCTTGAGACTGAAAACCCATTTGGAGCCAATTGCCCGCTGGTTCGCTGGTTAATCCACCTGCTCTCAGGTCTGAGCATGTGCGACGCTCACTGCCTCCTCGTAGGATGACGGAATGGCTACTTATCCCGTAGCCATAGCGCTAAGTATATTATAACGCTTCTTTGGGCGACCGGGTCTGCCCGACCTCAGCAATTTTAGTTTTCCTGGCCCAAAACGAACCTCTCTGCGCAACGTCGTCTTCTGTTGCACTCTGGAACAAATCATTGCCGCTACTAAGCTTTGTTCCATTGGCCTCATCCTCTGAAATATCGCTGTCGCTGCTACGCCCCGACACGGTCTCACCGCCGACGTGTCATCGACATGAGTCTCGACTTTATCTTTACCTCCTGGTAAATCAAATGAAACGGTCGCACCATCACCCTGATCCAGCTGGTCATGCTTATCGAAAATAACATCACGCTTCTCGACCACTTGCAGTGTCTCTGCGTCATAAGGCCGATAGCCTTAAGCTTCTCTTGAATATCCGACAATGCGATGCTCTTTCCCTTTTGGTTGGAATTTTCTTCTGTGGCGCCCCGTGGATAGAGCCACTGAAACGGAACCAAAAACTTTTGACTATGACTAATAGAGGGCTTCTTACCAGTCCACGCTTCCATTGGAGCGCCGTGTTGATTGCCTCAGCCCAAAATGCCTCGCATAATCCTGGCTGTGCCAGCATCTCAACCAAAGTACGGTTGGCTCTTTCCGCAACTCCATTTTGTTGAGGTGTATATGCCATTGTTAGCTGCCGTGCTATTCCATTTTCCTTGAGAAATCCATCAAACGTCTTGTTCACTGTCGCTGCAAATACATTTCAGCTTTCTGCCAGTTTGTCGTTCCACCAGGTTCTTGTTTTCCACAAACTTGCTAAAGACTTCGTCTTTGCCCTTCAGGAAATAAACAAACACTCTCCTGGACTTGTCATCAATAAAAGATAAGAAATATCGTGAACATCACGTCTCAAATGTCCCGCATACATCACTGTGAACCAGTTCCAATAGTTCACAATCACGATTTTCTGTTGCCTTTGGAAACGACTGAACGTGTATCTTGCTTATCATGCACGTTTTGCATGACGCCTTGATATAAAAATCCACCTTTTCCATCCCGCGCACTAAATTTTTACTTGCAGGTTCCTTCAGACTTGCATTATTTAGGTGCCCAAATCGTCTGTGCCATAGCGGTCCTTCAACTTTAACAGCTGCAATGCAATTATTTCTCTTGCCTTCAAACAAGTACAAGTTTCCCACTTTTTCCGCCTTCAGTATGCATTCACCTTCTTGAACAATCTCCGCCATCCGCGGCCCAATGTGCACTACACTGCTGTATTCAATCGCTCCAGCCACTGACATAAAATTCCCTGCCAGCTCTGGTACATACAGCACATTATTCAAAGTCAATGTCCATGAATCAGTTTCCAGCTTAACTTCTCCTTTGCCCTCGGCCTGTAGAAATCCCGCATTAGCCAAACCGATCAGAGTATAGAGACTTTAATAACATTAACTACTCAGACCTTGAGACTGATATCCTACTCTGTGACTGGTCACTGATGTTACAATCGCCGACAGCAGATGTCCACCTTGAGATTTTGCACAGCTATGATGCCATGCAATACGTACCTGAGTGCTCTATCTATCTGTGATAATAGCTTTAGTTTTGTGAATGTTAGTCCTTGTGATGTTTTAAGGTGAAGGCCAATGCAGCCGGATTTGACAATATTAGTCCAAAGATTGTTAAACTACTTCTTCCTTTCTTATTAGATCACATAACGCACATCCTTAATACTACAATTATGACTTCATCTTTTCCTGAAATGTGGAAGCGAGAAATATCCGCCCAATTCAAAATCCAATGGGCAATTCAGACCCATATCGATTCTTCCGTTTCTATCAAAAGTCTTCGTGCATTTAATGGCAATACAAGCTCAGACATATCTCACTTCAAATATGCTATTGTGCGACAAACAGTTTGGATTCCGGAAAAAGCGAGCTGTACAACAGCCTTAATAAATATTGTTGAAGAGATTTTTAACACTTCTCGATCACATTAAAGCTTTTGATGCTATCAATCACGAAATTCTTTGTACCAAGCTGAGAAATATTTATATTTTCTCGCAAACTGCGACAAAACTTCTACAATCATATCTGGTAAGTCGATTCCAAGCAGTTGACTCTCACTCATCCATTTCTCAATTCAAGTTTCTAACACGTGGCGTTCCCCAAGGATCTGTGTTAGAACCTCTCTTGTTTTCTGTCTATATAAATGACTTGCCAAATGTACTGTCTAAATGTAATGTACATATGTATGCTGATGATTTAGAGATATATGTTAGTCGCCCGTTGGTTGAAATTAATGAGTGTATTGTGGATTGTAATGATGAGCTAAACAAAATAGATAAGTGGGCCAAGCAAAATGGACTGAGCTTAAATCCTACCAAATCGAAATAATTTGTGATTTATAAAAAGGCCCTTAGTACTGCACAGCTGAGCCAACTCCAAAAAAATGGAACTAAAATTGAATATGCCGATTATACTACTAATCTGGGCATAATTTTCAATAAAACGCTATCGTGGTAATAATGCAACTTTCTATTTGTCAAACGTTATTACCTGTTCACATCAGATTACTCATAGCTAAAACGTATCTAATTCCTTCTCTTTTCTATGATGTAGAAATTTTTGGCCACTGCAGTGTTGCTGATATGAGAAAACTCAATGCTGCCTTTAACTCGATTGCTCGATTTATATTCAACCGAAGAAGGTCTGATTCAATAACGCAATTGGCGAATACGATATTTGATCTACACCATAGAAATAGAGGAATGCTAACTTCGGCTCGACCGAAGTTTTTATACCCTTGTAGCTTGTATGATTTATATAAATTAGTCGACACAAATATGTAGATTCGGCCAAATGTACACATTTGTGACAAGGCCTCCTATATACATTTTCTACTCCCAATTTCTATGCCAGCTATACTATATAGTTGTCCTATTAAACTTGTTGGAATTATGTGAAAGCATAGAAAACTTAAAAACAAGAGGTTTGGGGACGTTTGCGTTGAAGACAAACAAGCTTTTATCACTAACACAACATTTGCGGCCGATGGTTCCTATGGCAGCTATATGCTATAGTCATCCGATCTGGCCGGTTCCAACAAATGTGCAGCGTATTTGTACCAAAAGACTGCGTGCAAAGTTTGGTTAAGATTGCTTTAAAACTGACGGAGGAGATAGCATAGAAACAGACGGACAGACGTCAATTGTCAATTTATTTCTTTTTTCCGATATATTTCGGTTGCTCTTCGGCAACCATCTTCAGGGCAAAACTACAAAAAATATAAACACCAATATTTAACATACAATCATTTAACAAAATTCACAAAAACAGTTAACGTACAATTTTCACACGTGTGCACTGTGTGACGTGGAGTCTTAAACTAATTATTCAGTCCGCGAGTAGGTGTCTGTATAAGTGAGCGCAGTTCTCAGTGTCCGTTTTGTAGTTGAGTCTCCTGTCTGTTGGGGTGTTGATGATGTGCAACATTTCTAATGTGTAGCGCTTGTTATAATGCTGCTCTTGTTGTAGTATTGTCGCAGTCTCAAAAATTGGTGAGTGGCCGCTTTCTACACAGTGGGTCGCTAGCGCAGTTTTTTGTATGTGTGTTTGATGTCGTAGCTTGAAGTCAGATTTATGTTGGGCTATGCGGGCCTTTAATTTGGATTTTGTCGTTCCTATGCAGATTTTGTTGCAACTATCGTCTTTATATCCTTCGCATCGTATCTTGTAAATGACATTATTGACATCAGCTTTGTCTATTTTTGATTTGGTCCTGTTATAAAATGCATTCATCGTATTTGTTCGTTTATGCGCGATTTGTATGTTTTGTTTGTCGTAGCAATTTGATCGTGCGAATCGTTCTGATAGTTTGGGTACGTATGTGAGTGATCGGTATTTCTAAGGTTCCTGTATTGTTCTTTTATTTACGTTTTTGTGCCTTTTCAACAATGACTCTATTACCCACATAGGGAAATCATTATTTGATAGAATTGTTTTTATGTCAGATTCTATGGCTGTCTGATATGTTGTGTCGCTAATGTTAGTCATTCTTTGAATGTATCCAAGTGTCGTATTCATTATCATGCTTCTTGGATGTTTTGAATTAAAGTTGATGATCCGTCCTGAAGCTGTTGGTTTCATGTACCATTTTGTTTTTAAAATGTTGCCGTGTCTATTTATTGTGGTGTCTAAATAAGGTAATTTTACGTCTTCTTCAAGTTCCAATGTGAATTTAATGTTTCTGTAATAGTTATTCAGCGCCTCCAGAGTTGTTTGCACTTTGTCCTCCTTCACTATAGCAAACAAATCATCAACGTATTTTGCGAGTACTGTGGGTTGATGCTTTAATTTCCTGACTGTGCTCTCTGAAAGTTCCTCCATAATTATATCGGCTATAATGGGTGAGGCTGGCGATCCCATGGGCATTCCTTTTAGCTGCGTGTATATTTTGTCTCTGGAATCAAAGAGAGCAAGCGCAAGTGCTTTATGGAATTTTACGACTTAACTGAGCACGACCCGTGGGGCAGCGCATACAAAATGGTATACAAATGGCAACGAATAGAGCATTTAGGCTAGCGCTGACATTGAAACCGGAAGTCTTCGCAGAGTTGGTCCTCATACCAAAACCAGGCAAGGCACCGGGCGAAGCTGCGTCATACAGACCAATCTGCCTGATCGACTAAGCAGAAAAGATCCTAGAAAACGCGTCTGGAGCGAGCCATAGCCGCAGCTGGTGATCTTTAACAGAACCAGTATGGGTTCAGGAAGGCAAGGTCCACAATCGATGCCACCAAGAAGGTAGTGTGCACAGCCGCTAACGCGATAGAGGGCACTAGTTGGAGAAACGGCGACAGGGATACGGCCTAGCTGCCACACTGGACATTCGCAACGCCTTTAACTCTGCAAGGTGAAGTTGCATTCTAGAGGCCCTAACAAACTTTAGAGTCCCCCCATTACTGCTGCAGATGATCCGCAGTTACTTCAGTAGCAGGGTTCTCAAGTTCGATACCAGTGCACGCACGGAGACATACGACGTAACCGAAGGTGTTCCGCAAGGATCCGTACTAGGTCCATTATTGTGGAACGGAATGTACGATGGCATCCTACGACTATCTCTCCCCCCCAGGAGTGCAAGTCATTGGATTTGCGAATAAATTTGCTGTGGTGGTAGTTGCAAAACACCTCAGGCAGGCAGAGTCACTGTGTAACCAAGCTATCAAGCAGATAGAGGCGTGGCTCTCTTCAGCAAGCCTGGAACTAGCGCCACACAAGTCTGAAGATTTCCTTTTAAGCAGCCGGAAAAAGGTGGAGACTGCACAAATAATAGTGGGCAATACGGTGCTCACCTCAAAGAGAGCCCCCAAGTACCAGGGGGTATTGCTCGATACCAGGCTCAGTTTCCGAGAGCACTTGGACTATGCAAGTGCCAAAGCGGCATCAACTAACAGAGCGCTGTCAAGGATAATACTGAATACCCGAGGCCCAAAACAAGGTCGAAGATAGCTGCTAACCAGCGTTACGAGGTCAATCATGCAGTGCACTGCTCCAGTCTTATTTTAGTTATGCAGGCGCGCACTAAGAAATAAAATTTGGCACAGGAGAGGTGAAAATGACAAAAAAAAAAAAGCAAACGTCACACACAGTAATGTAGGATGTGTGTGTGTACAACAAAAAAACAAAGCAGTTACAGATTTACATACATATATATTTATATCATTTTTTGTTTTGATCTTGGTTCAACGAGAAAGGACTTATGTCGCAGTTATATCAAAAAATATTGTCTATACATTCCCAATTATCGACAAACAGTGCTGATGCTGCTGTGAAATGCACAATCTTCATATATACTAGAAATGGGAGCGGGGCAGAAATATCGCTAGGCCCGAAGTTCACAATATAGTTGTGCGGGACCAGCATTTTCATTTTCAGCATTTCCACTTGACAGGAAGGGATTAAGAAAGGGAGTTTTCGATCGGCTAGAAAATATGGAAATTTTGGGTTGGTTTGGGTCCCTTAGAACGGGATGGAATAAAATTTAACATGTGTACAGGCCCCTGCATTTACCACGCAAAATTTTGGATTATTTTTACCAGTTGTGAACTCGAAGCTGTCTACAAGATAAAATGAAGCCAATCATATTAATATCCAACAACACAATTTGTACAATTTCTAAAAATCTTGGACGCGGACGTAGTAAAAAAAGCTTTGACTAAAATCAAAACAGGTCACTAAACCCATATATTTCTTAAAATCTATTTATGCTATGAACTGGAAATTTGAAAATTTGTTTTAAAATGTTAATATCAACTTGCAGCTAATTTAAATTCAAATATAAACGCTCTCATAAAAAACATGTCCACTTAATGGAAAGGATCCAGGCAACGCCGCACAAGTGCCTCGTTTTCCCAAAACACCTTGCAAAAATCATAACTTTTGAACCATTTGAGTTATCTACATGATCTTTTTTATTCCTAATAATCTGCAAACTTCAAAGATTTTTTGACGTAAAGTGCTTTAGGTTACGCCCACAAAATAGGGCGTATTAAAATCGGTAAACTCAAACTTTTGATTATTTGATCAAAATTTACGATTTTGAAAAGAAAATGAAAAACAAATGGATTAAATATATTTTAAAAAAAAAGTTCAAATAATTTGAAGAATGAAAAAATGTTATTAGAAAAA
>JBAMBO010004436.1:0-162508 GCA_037044535.1 Lordiphosa magnipectinata
GTGCAGTTGTGACGCCTTAGCAGCTGGGATGTGAGGCAGTCATAGTATGGGGAAGGCTCTCCTTAATTTCCAATATCAGTTAAATCCACTTTAAGTTTTATTTAATATACATGTGTCTTCAATTTGCAATTTAATGGAATTAATAAACTTAATTAATGTTGTAAATTAAGGATGGTTCGGATGAACGTGTGCGTGTGCTGCTGCTTTGTTTCTCGACCGCGATTTCTTGTCTCTCTCTCCTCTTCTCGACTCGCAGTGTTGCAATGATAGTGGTTATCGAACGAGCTGACAGTGGGACAGATTCGAACTGTGACAGTGGAACTGAACATGCCGCCCGCCAATGCTGCTTCCAGCATGGAAGACCGCAGAGCTTCTTGGTATGCTTGATTGATATTGTCCTCCCTGATGGACCTAGGCTGAAAGGAGCAGAGATAAATGGTATTTGCACATGCGAGTGAGGAAGATATAAGCGTGTGATCAAAGTTATCAAAAGCTGTTTTAAGCCGGCAGAGGTAAGCGACATAGTTTGGAGACGGATCGTTTTATGTGGCCTTGCTGGGTCTTGAGGGTGACCACACGAACGAGAGAATCCTCTCCAGGATGTAATTCAGTTACTCGCCCTTAACAATTACCAGATCGTCAAGTTTTAGGTTGATTTTCTCTTGTGCCCATTTTGGTCGAGTTTGAAGATGCGAAAGCCAATCGCGACTCCATTGGTTCCAAAATTGCTGAATAATTTTTTGTTGATTTAGAAATTGTTCACGGAACGAAGCCGATGGAGGGCGATAATGTGGAGGTGCTATCAGAGTAGGCAGGCTTCTATGGTGATAAGCACGGATGATAATTCTTCGTATGTTAAACGTGTGTCTCCGACAACTCGTTTTAAGTGATATTTGATGGATTTTACGTTCGACTCCTAGAGTCTTCCAAAGTTTGGGGAATAAGGTGGCGTAAAATGCCATTCGATGTAATGCGTGGATAGCGATGCTCCGATTTCTGGTCCAATGCTATTTATTACCTTACTCGCTCCAACGAAATTAGTCCCGTTGTCACTATACATGTGTTTGACTGGGCCTCTTCGTCCCATGAATCGATTAAGAGCTTATAGAAAACGTTCCGTCGTCAATCCGGTTACAACTTCCAAATGCACGGCTTTCGTGGCTAGACATATAAATATGGCGATGTAGCCTTTGTAGAAGCTCGTGCCACGGAGTCGAGCAGCCTTGAGTTCGATAGCGCCTGTGTAATCGACTCCTGTTGCGATAAACGGACGATTTGGAGGGGTGATCCGGTGAAGAGGTAGATCTCCCATCAGTTGATTGATGACAGTGGGTGCAACTTTGAAGCATCTCACGCATTTTCGAAGGACACGTAAGACACTTTGATTTCCTTGTATAATCCAGAACTGGTATCGGGTGTGAGCTAAGCTCAATTGAGCTCCTCCGTGCAGTGTCAACTGATGAGAGTTGTTAATAACCAAATCTGTGAAAATATGAGAGCTGGGTAAGATGATTGGATGCTTACGATTATATGAAAGATTTGAATGTCGTAAACGACCATGGACTCTGAGAATCTCTTCCGAGATAAATGGTGTGAGGCGCGACAGTCTGCTTACTGGGGGTAATGGTTTTTCCTTATTCACCGCCTTTATTTCGGCTGCAAATGACTCATGCTGCCCTATCTGGACAATACGGAGGAGTGCTCGGTCCAACTCCTCAATCCTCAGGGGTCCGGTGGTTCGGTGTGTATTGGGTTTTGCGTTTCCCATGAAACGTAGAATGTAGGCAGTAGTGCGTAGTAATCGGTTATATGTTGAAAACCGATCGATATATGATGTCTCCACCGTCGACGTATTTAGCTCCGCTGTGTTCGCGATGATTTTCACAGCCCTTGATTCTAATAGGCTTTCTTCGATCTCAGGTGGTTGCATGACAGTTTTTGGCCAATTGTTCTGGGAGTTACTTAGCCAGCAGGGTCCATTCCACCACAGTTTAAGTGTGGAAAGGTAGGTATGAAGGGGTGAGGCCTCTTGTTGCACAATCCGTTGGGTTATCTGCAGTGCCCACGTGGCTCCACTGGCATGGCGCGGAAAAGTCCAAAATATAAGCTATTCTGTTACCAACGAACGTTTTCCATCGATTAACGTCACCAATTATCCAGTGTAAAACTATTGTTGCATCTGTCAAGTCCATTTCATGAGTTTGATGGCTAAGACGGCTCCGCATAGTTCGGTCAGCGGTATTGTTAATGGTTTTGTTGGGGAGATTTTTGTTTTTGCGACTATAAGAGACGTGGAGAAGGACTCATCGGACTGCTTTACTCTGAGGTATACTGCAGCTGCATAAGCCGTATTTGAGCCGTCGCAGAATGCATGAAGTTCCATTTCGTCGAGGTAGTCTGGCTCAAAATTTAATCCGCGGGGAATGCTGATCATATTGATGTCTGACAGGTTGTTGAGGAGTTCCTGCCATTGGATTGCAAGTGGTGTTGGAACCGGATCATCCCACAGCAAAGATTTTTTGGAGCCGTCTTCGGCGGTACGTTTTGCCACGGTTACTTTCTTTAGAATAATTTTGCCTGAAATGATAATTGGGCTTATTAGTCCTAAGGGATCAAATAAACGTGCTATGCTGGACAAAATTTCTCGCTTGGTGTTGCCCTTTGGAAGGCTAGCAATCATTTTGAATTTGAAGCAATCTTTGTTTGGTTGCCAATACAATCCGAGTGTTTTTACAGTGCTGCAGTTATCCCAATTTAAGAGAGACTGATTACATTGATGATTTGTCAGAATTGATTTCAAAAGTGCTGCGTCATTGCTGGACCATTTGCGCAGTTCCATACCTGTGGATTTTAGAGCTCTGCTGGTTTGTTCGCGTTTTTGGTCCGCTGCCTCTAGTGTGTGTCCTCCGGAAAGTATGTCGTCCACATACATTTCGTGCTTGAGAACCCTTTCTGCCATTGGACATGTTTGACGAGTGTCGTCGGCGATCTGATGCATGACCCTAATCGCAGTATACGGTGCTGACGCAGTACCGAAGGTAACCGTGTTGAGACAATATTCTTTGATGACTCCATCCGGCGCCCGCCATAAAATCCGCTGGTACTGCGCGTCGTCGGGGTGCACGTCAATACATCGATACATTTTTTGGATATCAGCCGTAAACACAAATCGATAATGTCGCCAGTTCAAGATGATTGCTGATAGGTCGTTTTGAAGTGTAGGTCCCACACACAAAATGTCGTTCAACGCTCTGCCGTATGAGGTTTTCGCAGATGCGTCAAACACTATTCGTTGTTTAGTTGTGAGACTTTCTTCTTTAAAGACGGCATGACGTGGAAGTACACAGGAGGATACATGCGGCCGTCCAGAAATGGTTGTAATGGTGCTCCTTTCGCTAGTCTCAGCAGGTGTAATTTGATTCAGATCAAAATACTCTTTAATGCCAGCACTGTACTTTTGCCATTTTTCAGGATCTCTTTGAAAACGTCTTTCGAGTTAACTAAGTATCGGCCATTAGCTTGACGAGTGTACGTTTTTTGAAATAGTGATTCACACCAGGCGTCTTCCTTTGTGTGAGTTGAGCGTTCTGGAACCGATTCGACTTCGCAAAATTGTTTGAGCAGATCTTCGATCTCAAATGATGCGTGATTGCAACTGACTTGAATCGTCTGATTGGGTGTTTCCAATCTGCCAGCAAGAATCCATCCAAATTGCGTGTTCTGTGCGATTGGTTGATCGGGTGTTCCAATTTTGGTGCCGAACAGAATGATTTGAGCTAGGAGATTAAATCCAAGATCCAATGATCCAATGATTAAATCGATGCGTTTGGAGCGATAATACATAGGGTCAGCCAATGAAAGGCCTTGGATGTGTGGCCATGGTTGCGGCTGAAAGTTCTGACTCGGTAAAAACGAGGTCAGGGAGTTTAAAACGTAGACAGGGTCGGCGTGAATCATAAACTGCGGATTTGTTGCTGCTTGAATGTTAAAGCTTACCGTGGCTTCGCACCGGTTTCCAGGGGATTGACCGACACCTGGAATTGATGCCCGTGTGGTGCGTCGTTTAAGATGTAGACATTGTACGGCATGCTCGGAGATGATCGTAGCTTCAGAACCCTGGTCTATAAGAGCGTTGAGAGTAGCTTGAAGACAGTTATCAGGATTGCTGAGGATAATTCGTGCCGTGGCTAGGAGGACACCCCGTCGGGGTGTGATCGATGATTTGGCTGAAAGACATTGGAGACCATGTTTAGCATTAGACGTAGCCTGATTTGCTTGATTGTTGATAACAAGAGATGGTTGTGGAACTTCCGTTGTCTGGGCCGAAGAAGCGACATGCAGTGGTTGTGCTGCCAGTGCCGCTGTAGGAAAGTGGAGTAATGTGTGGTGACGCTGTCCGCATTGTAGACAGCTCTTCGTGCTGGTGCACCGTGAGACGGTATGAGACTTACTCAAGCAATTAAGACAAAGCTTGCATTTGTTCACGATCTCTTTACGTTGAAGGCAATCCAGAGAGAGAAACTTCTGACATCGGCGGAGTATATGTTGGTCACCGCAATGGTTGCAACGAGGTACTGGGGTACCCGATTCAGCGTGTGTGTTATGAACATAAAGTCGTTTCGAATTGTCCATATGTGAGGAGGAATTCTTGAGGCTGCAGTTTCGATTTTCAATAGCCTCAATTGTGACCAGGCGATCATGAAGAAATTGTTCGAGTTCCCTGAATGAAGGAATTGACGTTTTACTTCCTAAGTGATGCTCCCAAGCCGTGTGAGTTTCCTTTGGTAATTTAGTAGCCACGTAGTGCGCTAGCCAGTAATCACCATCGTTCAATGGAGCCTTGATGCGTTCACAGGCAGCTATACAGACGTTTATTGTGCTCAGCACAGATCGGATGTCCTCGGCTTTCTCTTCGGTTAACCCTGGCAAATTGTAAAGCGCGTTCATATTGTTTGAAAACACGATTCTGGGATTGTTGTACCGCTTGAAGAGCATTGACCAGGCAACCGCATAGTTGTCCTCCGTCAAGGGGATTTTACGAATGTCGTTATCGCGACCTGCTGGAAGAGATTCTTTAAGAAAATGGAATTTTTTTCAACAGCCAACTTAGCGTACTCCTGGTATGTGGAACTCTTCGCATCGTCGATGGCGCAAATTAATGTATTGTGGGTCTCGTTGAACTTCTTGGAAAGATCTTCCACTTGCTGTAAGCGTTTTTTAAAATATATGGATGTTTTTCGCGATGTGGAGTCTTTCTTGAAATTCTGGAGAAGTCTTTTCAAAGAGTTAATATACTCAGCTTGGGTTTTTATTAGGGTATCAATCGACATTGTGTAAATTGGTTTCTTATAATATTGCGGTAAATTTCTCTAGTTTACTCGCTTGAGCTTATATATGTGTGTATGTAATGATGTCACTCGCAAATGCATTTACCGTTTTCTCTGCTTACCTTTGTGGGAATCCAATGTAACGTTTCTTAAGCCTTCTCTTCTAACGTTTGTCTTCGCAGCTGCAGCACAATATAACGGACCCTTTGTATGTGTGTGTCTGTGCGCTGTCGGGATGAGTGCACAGTCAAAATGCGTGAGCACGTGATCAATAGAAGGGAATCCGTTATTCGAGCAAACTGAATTATGTATTAATCAACTTGGCCAGTGGATTGGTGGTATTGAAGTTATAGAAGGCTCCCCCCATGGGCCACCTTGTGCAGTTGTGACGCCTGTGAGGCAGTCATAGTATGGGGAAGGCTCTCCTTAATTTCCAATATTAGCTAAATCCACTTTTAGTTTTATTTTATATACATGTGACTTCAATTTGCAATTTAATGGAATTAATAAACTTAATTACTGTTGTAAATTTAGGATGGTTCGGATGAACGTGTGCGTGTGCTGCTGCTTTAGATCGACTTATTATGTTCTTCTTGTGTGCTGTTTCTCGACCGCGATTTTTCGTCTCTCTCTCCTCTTCTCGACTCGCAGTGTTGCAATGATAGTGGTTATCGAACGAGCTGACAGTGGGACAGATTCGAACTGTGACAGTGGAACTGAACAGCAAGACACTCGCGTTCTGAAACGCTATAGGTCCTCTGTGATTTTAATAATTTCTTTGACATAAAAGCTATAGACTTTTCGTCTCCACTATCTGACAATTGCACGAGCACAGCTCCAATGCCATAGTCACTGGCGTCGCAGTGCAAGAAAAACTTTCGTTCAAAGTCGGGATTCTGAAGTACAGGAGCCGGAGTAAGAAAGGTTTGCAAGTTCTCCATTGCAGATTGAGCTGCTGGGGACCAAGTAAACATTTTCTTAGTTGGTAGGACTTCCGTAATTGGAAACGTGACTTCCGCAAAGTTTTTTATAAAGCGTCTGTATCAACTACACACCCCGAGAAAGCGTTGTACTTGCTTTATGTTTTTTGGTGTGGGCCAAATCAAGACACAGGAAATTTGTTCCGATCACGTAACCTAAGTAGTCTGTGACGCAGAATTGGCTCTTAGCCACGTTTAACGTGAGATTAGCCTTCCGGAATTGATCGGCTATACGAACTAACACCGAAAGATGTGATTCGAAACCTTCGGATACAATTCATAAATCGTCTAAGTAGCCAAAGACGCAATGGCGCACATCTGGTGGAATTACTTCATCCATAAGGGCGGCACATTGTTGACGGTACATTACAAAGCCCGAAAGGCATAACAGTGAGCTGAAAGAGGGATCTGCCTGGCACTGTGAAAGCAGTCAATGGCTTCGCCTCTTCTGTTAACTCAATCTGCCAGTAGGCATCTTTGAGATCCAATTTGGAAATCAAATTTGACTTTGGCAGACGAGCGATTATACCATCTATGCTTGGCAACGGGTATGCATCCTTCTTCGTGGATTCATTGACCGTCCTCGCGTACATGCATAGGCGAACTTTATTGAGTTTTACGACCAATCGCATAGGTGAGCTCCACGCACTTTGCGAGGGCTCGATCACACCTAAACTCAACATTCGATCTATTTCTGAATACATTAACTTCTCGACTGCCGGACTAACGGGGTAATGCCGTTGCTTTACGGGCTTCGCATCCCCGATATCGATGTGATGCTTAATTAAAGCCGTACGTCCCAACCCTTGTTTCTCAAAATATGGAAACATTTCCTTAACAGCTTCTAGCTGTCTTAGCTGACTGTCGGACAAAGGGAATTGATCTAAAGCTTGCTCATCTGTATCGTCAGAATTGGATACTGAGCGTATTATTCCTGGAGCTAATGAAAATTAGTTCCAGAAATCTATACCTAAGATCAGTCTTTGTGCGATAGAAGGGATCACGTAAAGGTCGATTTCCTTCTATTGATCTTGGTACTTCATTTGAACTCGAAGGAATCCAAGTACCTGATGTGGCTTGGCATCAGCTGTACGTACTTGTGACACAATAGGTTTAAAATTTGAAAATTCCGAAAAATTTTCTTGAGCTAATGCTGACCCGATACAACTAATATTTGCTTCTGTATCGAGCAGTCCTAGTTCGGAAAAATTCAGGAACGAAACACTAGCATAACTACGTCTATCTAAATTATTTTGAAAAATAGTAGAAACAACAAGATGTTTCTTTGACTTAATCACACCGAAATATTTTCGAATGCGAATAGTATTATGTCAGCTCTTGCGGCCTGAAAAGATTCGATCTGTAACTAAATAATAGTTTCTTAACCTCTCATGGTAGGGTAGAAAATTATATTTTACTTCATTTTTGTTGTCTTCATTGACCTTACGATCTAGAATTTTAACGACTTTACTGGTTATATTCGGGTTAATTTCTACTTTTGGGGCATCCTCCCTTGATTGGATGACCCCGCTTGTCGGTTTTCCAATCTGCGCTTACAGGTGGGACAATTTGGTTTATAAATTTGGGGAGCTCCACAGCCATAACAGAAGAAGAGTTCGCCTTTCGGCTTAGCAATCTTCCCACAAGTGTCCTGGAGATTCACAATTCCAACAAATTACCTTTTAGAACCTATCCGATTGACTGCTGCAACTTCCAGTTCTCCATCACTTATCTGGTTTTCCTCATTTTGCTCTTCATCAAGGGTGTGTACGCGATATGCACCTGCATCTTTCGCTTTTGGTGGCGTTGTGCGTAATCCGCCTATTTCTTTCAGAAAACTTTCTCGTTTCTGCACAAGGCAATGTAATTCAGGGATGGATTATACCTTTTCAAACAACAATCTATCTTTCATTTCTATAAGCAGATTTCCTTGAATCATCTCAACCAATTCGACCTCCGCAAAGCTAACAGACAATTTATCCATAAGCTAACAAATGGCTTCGTAGAAATAATCGAATGACTCTCCGGACTTTTGATTTCGAGAGCGTATCTGTTCGCGCAACTCGGTAACAAACCGACTCTCACGATATTGTTCACGCAAAGCTACACAAAATTGATTCCAGGTAAATGATTTAACCCTCTTATGGAACCGCCAATACCAACTGCTGGCCTTGCGATCAGTAGCTGATGAATATTTTTATTCAATAGTTCCAAATCGTCATTAGTGTTTCCTTTAGTTAAGATTTTAACTCGGTACAAGAATCCCTCGACTGATAACCCATTCGTGGTACCATCAAATCTAACTCCCCATTTTTGGAGAATGTCGGTAATTTTATGAGAGCTTAATGCTTCTCTAAAATTTGAGGACCTAGCAGTTCGCTAACTGGCTTGGGTTTCCTCGATGGATGCCTGCTCTGGGGCAGTCCCTATACTGGATACGTTTGTTGATGCTAGATTGATTCAACATTTTCCAGTGGAAAAATGTTTTCTTGTTTTGAGCTCGAGTTCGGGGTGATCTGCCTTTCTTGCGAGGTGCATTAAGATTTTGTTGCCTACGTGGCACTGCTCCTTGATTGGTGGGAGAGCTTCCCACAGGAGGTCTATTTCCAGGGTCAGGACTTGCTGCTTGTCCTTTCTGATAATTTACGGACCCTCCAGCCTGATCACCAGCGTTTCTAACGCTCTAGCTAAAGAGCGAGTGCAAAGACGGTATGCTACCGGGGGAACTTTCTGCGCATTATTCTTCGAATTATTCTTTGGTTTGAGAGAATTGTTTCCCACTACAAACTTCAAATCTTTAGGGTTAACAAGAGTAGAACAACTTGGATATTCCTTTTGGGTTTTTACTCGATTTTCAATGCAACCTTTTGGAACACCTGATCAAATTTAGTGATGGCACAAGGTTGTGTATCTTCCATATGCTCGCCACAAATAATGCATGCGTTTTGATCAGCCTCAGACTGATGCTGTTCTCTATTTTCTTCCAAACTATGATTGACTGGCATTATTCATAAAAGAAACTTTCCGCTGAAAAAGAATACAATTTTTCCAAAATTCAGAGTGGAGGATAATGTTATTTGGGCTATTGAGACAAATGCCTTTCATTGTGATCACTAGTGACTAAACTTCAACTGATCAATATTCTGCAGACAAAGGTACACATGCGCATAAGCTTTTGTATTCCAGCAGAAAAAAAAACAATAAAATAATTAAACACAATCGGTATCACGATAGAAATCCAGAGTCATGAAATTCAGTGAATAATTATATCAAAAGCAATGCTAAGCAAAAATCTTAATACCAATAATTTC
Organism: Lordiphosa magnipectinata; assembly: GCA_037044535.1. Taxonomy (NCBI): domain Eukaryota; kingdom Metazoa; phylum Arthropoda; class Insecta; order Diptera; family Drosophilidae; genus Lordiphosa; species Lordiphosa magnipectinata. The sequence goes on from JBAMBO010004436.1 coordinate 9,619, forward strand.
GGTCGATAGTATTCAAATACTTTTTTTAAAACCAAAACTTAATACTCTGTCAACCACATCTGTAAAAAACACGTCTATCAAATTTGGGACAACAAGTATGTATTGAAAAAACAACACCAAGTTAAAATTTTATCATAGCTGCCTGCCCCACGTTGGGCGCCAGAAATACTTATGTAGCAACCGCCTTATTTCAAATGCCCCGCGCCTAACAATTTTACCTCATGCGCTGGATGCATTCACATGGCCTGTGGACCAACAACTAAGCCGCGAGCGGGACCCTATATTACCGTAGCTCTTGCGGGATGGGGGGGTTGTTGTTGCCGCTGTAGATCGCCACTACATGTTATTTTATAAATTGTCCCTACAGAATCTAAAATAAATTAATGAGACAGTTCTCAAATTTCTCAACAACATGTCGACGTTGCTGTTGACCAGCAATTGCTTGATAACAGGCCGTACCAAAATAAAAACAAGAAAAAACAAAGGAGGCACTCTTAATTTGGAAAGGATGGTGGTCTTAGATGTTGTTTGCACACGCCCCTTATTCTGTACCCGCCCAAACATGGTCTTCAAAAATTGTTGTTTGCTGAAGACCCCAAAAATAATTTAGTAGGACTAGGAGTGAAGGTGCGTTCATACTGAAATATAACGTTTACGAGATACCATTTAGTCTAAGTCAATTCATGAAATCAAATAATTCTTCTGGGTTTATGCACACACCTAAAACACACCTCGTTGGGTTTAGTACTAATAATAATCAAACAAAACTAGGATTAGGAGTCAATGTGCGCTCATGCTTAAATATAACGTTTACGAGGTACCATTTAGTCTAAGTCAATCCATGAAATCAAATAATTCCTCTGGGTTTATAAGTCAAGGTGTATAAGTAGCAGCATAATAATAGTTCAAATTAATCTTAGATTCGTTTCCAGTTAAATTAAAGGTTTATGTAAAGCTAGAGAATTATTTCATATTTAATATTTCCGATTCAAAAATTTAGCAATTAGATTCTGAGATTTTGGTCACGCAAAAAAATATGTGTGTGAGCTTTACAGTTTGAGAGTCACTGGGCTACACTGCTCAGACGATGTACACTCGCACTCGTACACAAACTGCCACTGACTGATACTGGTTAAAAAGGGCTTCTGCTCTCCTTTAAGCCCACTCTCTCCGGGCCTTGGGGAAGTGCTCTTCCCTGGCACTTTTCTTGCTGTGCGCCTTCGCTGCGTGATGTAAAGCGAGGCTTTAATTTAACCAATGCGACTTGGCGAGAAAGAAAGCATATGATTCCCATGGAGATGTCGTATGGAAGACCTTTAGAATATAACACATTTTATTGGGATGGAGTCCACGAGATTGATATTCTCAAATAATTTTACTTACAGCCAGAAATATTGTGCTAGACGTGTTGCCGTTTGTAGCAAAGCAGATTAAAGGTTGTTTTCACTCCACGATTGCTTCGGATGGCTTAGTATTGAATGGATTAAGTTCAAGGGTGGACCAAGGTTAAGGCCACTTGATCAAAAGAAAAATTAGCTGCTTGTGGAAGGTTGGACCATCTGCTCTTGGCGACTTCTCAAAACGGAAAGACTGAGCTAAGGAAATTAAGCTTGAGGGCAGCCTCAAAATGAGCGAAGCTGAAACAGATTGACGTCTGTCATTTCTATCGATTACGATCTCTGATCTCCTCTCGACTAGGCTGGTGTCTTGGATAAGCCCGCAAAAATAAGAGAAATTTAAATTAAAACTCGATTTCAATCTTAAGCACAAACAAGGACTTGGAAAAAAATAGCTAAGGGTCGCAGTAAACATGTCCTGGCCTCACTTGACAATGCATTAAATATTTTCAGCTTTCGTTATATGTGACCATTACACTTATTCCAATCTCCGCGCAGCATACAATAATCAATTGTGGAACAAGATTCGCCCCTGATGAAAGAAAGCTCACCCTTTGAGTCACTTTTTGTTCATCCATTTAAGACAGTCAGACGCATATCTACACACATCTCTATTAATTTCTGTAGGTGGCACTGAATCCAATCGACAGACTACAGCTGTCAATATCCAATTGATCAGTGCCTATACGGGCATTAAAGTCTCCTATGAGTCACACATTTTCCAGTTCAGTTTCAATCAGGTGCCCATAAGCTCTGCAAAAGAGACCAACCAGCTGTTGCAATTCAGATAGACCGGTATGATTTTCCTGATTGGGTAAATTGTATGCATAATTTCCTCGAGATGTGAACGATGGTTTGAGTTCCATAGAAAATGACCGGCAATGTTTTAAGAAAATATCTGTACTTTTTTTGATTAAATTTCCTTCTTATTGCTATTCTTAACTAATGTATCATCATTACTACTACGCTCTGCATTTAGTTTTTTGAGTGTAGGTTTCTTAACAGTTCATCACAATCGACTACAATGTGGTGCATTCCGAATGGATACAACTCCGCAAGAGCTGCTTGCGCATCCACTTGGCCAGCGACAGGTTTGTTATCCCGTGTCCACTTGTGAGGAATGGTTATCCCTCACAGACAGAAGGGCATGGAGCGAAAGGGGAAATGTAGACTTCGAAAGGGGAAGTGCGGCGATAAAGGGGAAACAAGGCGGATTCAGGGGAGAGGGGAAATGAATGGGAGTCCAGGGGAATAGCGGCACGACAGACGGCGGAGGCGCAGCAAGTAAACGGAAGGATCCGTTAAGTTTGGAGCAGAGGCTAGTTGTCGCAGTCGCTCCAATTGGCTGAGGGGGCGATATCGCTGGCAATTCAAAGAGCGCTGTTGCTAGGCCGAGGAAAGTGCCGTATGGAAGATCTGGGAGTCTCGAATGCTCTAGAAGGAGACAAGGAGACACCGGGAGACAGCCCGGGAGGGCTATATAAGGGGTCGCTGACGGCATGGAAGAAAGTCAATGTGAATCGGGATCTAAGCGAGTGCGGAACGAATCGTGAAAGTATAAGTGCGGCGAAACGGAGTATTCCAGAATACTACAGACGGGAAATCGAGTGCGGAATCCTTGCAAAGGATACGGAACAGTCCTCGTGGAAGGACTTGAACCAGATACAGGATATCCTAGCGGAAGGATATCGACGGTCATCAAGAAAGGTAGCTGTGCGCACGTAAAGCCTGTGTGTCGAACGCTGATTCGACGTTATAGGCGGTCATACTAGCCAGCGTATCCGTTGAGTCCTTGTAGGACGATAGTAGGGCAGTACGTGGGAGTTGTGCGGAATAGACGAACCTGCGAATCAAGCGATTGCTTGGACGTGCACGGCGTGTCTTTGGCCAACGAAACCCTGCGAACACGGCGGTGAGCCGGATAGGAGGCGTACCTTGCGATTTGGCAAGGATACCTCAGATAGGCTTATGCGCATGTACCATAGTTATAAGTGAAACATCAAAGTGAAACATCCGAGTGAACAATAAAGTGAACCACGTCGCTGGTGAATGATAGAATAAAGAATTCCTTGTGTTGTTATTGCAAGTCAAATATAAATTTGTTGGAACGATCCTCGACTACCCTGAGCATAGCCTGCATTGGTTTTCGGGTCAAAAGGACTCGTTACAACTGGCGCCCAACGAGGTCTTGTCAATAACAATACAAAAAGAGTCAAGTAAAAAGTGCTAAAATGGGGAGAGCATGGACCTATCACCTCAAAAAGGAAGAATTGTTACACCACGCAGAAGAATTCGGTATCGAACTAACCGGCAACGTGGATAACATGAGGAAACAATTTGGAGAGTGGATCATAATCAACGAAGCATGCCCGGAATGGAAAGACAGGATAAAAGCCATGGCGGAAATATATGGTAAGTCACCATTACCAAAAGCCGTACAAGCATTGCTACCTAGAAAAATAGACACCAACCTAGAAGAATTGTTTATCCCATACATGTCAGGAGTAAAGACTTCAGGTGAAGAAGCCAAGCAGGAGAAAACAGCAACAGCAACCAGAAAACCAAACATTAACACATATGAATGCGCAAAGGTAGCCAAACAAGTCAGGTATTGGGCATTCAGGTTCGACGGAAATACTAAACCGTTAGAGTTCTTAGAACAGGTCGAATGGTCAGCAAAAATGTACGATATTGATCTAGATATGATCCCACGAGCCATGCCAGAATTACTCAAGGATAAGGCCTTAAACTGGTATCTAGCAAACAACAAGCAATGGACGAAGTGGGAAGAGTTCGGAGAAAGCTTTAAGGCATATTTCCTTCATAGGGGCTATTTTAGCAAACTAGCTGAAAAGGTTCACCAAAGAAAGCAATACTGGAACGAAGCATTCAAAGACTATATGTTAGAAATGCAAACATTAATGAGGCCACTACAGTGTACAGAAGTCGAGCAATTGGAAATAATCGGAGAAAATTGCACACCAGACCTCCGAGCATTTGTTCGCCCACATCGTATCAGAAATTTAGATACACTGATGCAGTTAGCCGACGAATTCGAAGCATTGGAAAGGGATCGGGAAACATTTAAACAAAAGAGCCAAGCAGAAAGGAACAAAGCAATGCCTATGGCCGCACCGCGGAAGACAGTGGGAGAAGACATATGCAGGAGATGCCAAGAACAAGACAGGCATATGACTCACCGAGGCCCACAAACACAACAAAGAACAGGACCAGCAAATGACGGAAACGTGAACTTCGTTCAGAACCCAGCACAGGCATGCCGCAGATGCGGACAATCAGGGCATTGGGCACGAGAATGCTCGAACCGTCGACTGACATTCTGCTGGCAATGTGGTCGAATAGGGGTAAGAACATGGGAGTGCTGCAAGCAGTCGGGAAACGCTCAGCGACCTCAGCCTCCAAGGGGCGAGCAGAGGTCGCCAGAATCTGCCTCGCAAAATTAGTGGGAAGTCTACAAGAAGAGGAAAACCAATTGTCGGCATGGGTGTTGATTGGAGAAGAGAAAATAAAGGCCACAATCGACACAGGGGCTACCGGAAGTTTCGCAAGCCAGGAATTATGCGACAAATTAAAGGCAGTGGGCACAAGAAAACCCACAAAGAAACAAGTACGTTTGGCAGACGGCAGGAACGCGGAAATAGGAACACAGCTGAGCTTTCAAATCGTATTCGGCGATCGAAGTACAACCATAGACTTGATGATACTACCGGGAGTGATAGATCATCTTGTGCTAGGTTGGAACTTCTTGCAAGGAGTAGGGGCGGAGCTGACATGCGCAGGACATAATGTGGTAATACCGGCCCGAAGCCGCAGGAACGGACGGTTGGAGGAAAAATTGTCAGTCGCTGTCGAAATGGGAGTCAAAGAGGAACATAACGAAGTTATTGAGCAATTTCTCGAGCAAGAGTTGGCAGAATTGGCAGAGTTAAAAGGCCCATCAAATATAGCAGTGCACAGGATCACCATGAAGGACGATCGACCAGTCAAACAGAGATATTACCCCAAGAATCCGAAAATGCAGGAAGAAATCAACAAAAAGGTAGACGAATTACTGGAAATGGGGTGCATTGAGCCGTCTAGTAGCCCTTATAGCTCACCTGTGGTCATGGTGAAGAAAAAGAAAACGGGAAAATGGAGATTCTGCGTAGATTTCAGGACAGTCAACGAAAAATCGATAAAGGATGTATACCCGATGCCAAGGATCAACTACATACTGGATCAGCTGAAGGAAGCGTGTTACATAAGTAGTCTGGACTTAAAGGATGGATACTGGCAGATACCGCTGGAAGAAAGCAGTCGACCAATCACGGCATTTACTGTTCCATGGAAGGGACTATTCCAATGGAAGGTTATGCCATTCGGGCTACATTCGGCGTCAGCAACATTTCAGAGAGCACTCGACCAAGTGATCGGCCCAGAAATGATGCCACACGCGTTTGCTTACCAGGATGACATAATAGTGATAGGTCGTACACTAGAAGAACACATGGCAAATCTAAAGGAGGTTTTCCGAAGGTTAAAGAAGGCAAATCTGCGGATAAATGCAGATAAATGTCAATTCTTTAGAAAAGAATTGCAGTACCTCGGCCATCGGATAACAGGAAAGGGCATATGTACGGATCCAGAAAAGGTGGCAGCGATTGCGGAGCTGAAACCACCAGCTATCGTGAAGGAACTACGACAATATTTAATGGTCGCATCATGGTACAGAAGATTTGTCCCAGACTTCGCAACAATGGTACAACCATTACATTCGTTGTTAAAGAAAAAGGTGAAATGGATATGGACAGATGAGCATCAGAAGGCATTCGAATTGGTAAAAAATAAACTAACTGCAGATCCGGTTTTGACGTGTCCCGATTTTGATCGAATGTTCATACTACAGACAGATGCGAGCGACTATGGTATTGGGGCCGTTCTAACACAAGAAACAGAAGAGGGCGAAAAAGTCATATCATACTCAAGTAGAACGCTTAACCAAGCGGAGAAAAACTATTCGGCCACAGAAAAGGAATGCTTGGCAACAGTTTGGGCAATCCGAAGGCTGAAACCGTACTTAGAGGGATACCATTTCAAGGTAGTTACGGATCACATGGCGTTAAAATGGCTCAACAGTATCGAAAGCCCGACGGGCAGAATAGCTAGATGGGCATTGGAGCTACAGCAATATGACTTCGAAATCGCATATCGAAAAGGCCAATTAAACGTCGTGGCAGATGCACTGTCAAAACAACCGCTAGAAACCTGCAGAAGGGCCAAAGAAAAAGGAATTGCAGAAGTACACAAGGAAGACAAAATTGAGTGCGAATGGATAAAGGAAATGACGAAGAAGGTACTAAATAATCCACAAAAATTTCCAGACTATTTGGCTGAAGGTGGAGAATTGTACCGTCATATCCCTCATAGGGCAGGGAACGAAGACGTAGTTTCGTGGAAATTATGTGTTCCTACAGGGTCTAGAGGAAGAGTACTAGGAGAAAACCATGACTCAGCGTCAGCGGGGCACACCGGATCAAGAAGAACCATCGCAAGAATAGCATCAAGGTATTATTGGCCAGGAATGCATAGAGACGTACGAAGGTATGTGAACAGGTGCGAAACATGCCAAAAGTATAAGCCAAGCCAACTACAAGCAGCAGGCAAAATGCTCACACAGGTCCCAGAGGAACCATGGGCGACTGTATGCTCAGATTTTGTCGGCCCTCTACTACGATCTAAGCATGGACATACCATGCTGTTAGTCCTCATAGATCGGTTTTCGAAATGGACAGAACTAATCCCGATGAGAAAAGCCACAGCGGAGTCGTTAAAAAAGGCGTTCGGAGAAAGAATCTTGTCAAGATTCGGGGTTCCAAAGGTCGTAATCACGGACAATGGGGTCCAGTTTACAAGTCGGGTTTTTAAACGATTTTTGGAGGACATAGGAGCCAAACAGCAGTTCACAGCTCCATACACTCCACAAGAAAATCCGACTGAACGAGCAAATCGGACCGTGAAGACAATGATTGCACAATTCGCAGGAGAAGAACAAAGAACATGGGACGAAAGTGGCCAGAAATAATGTTAGCCGTAAACTCGAGCGTAACAGAGTCGACGGGATATTCGCCGACCTTCATTACACAGGGAAGAGAGCCAAGACTTCCGAAAGCCTTATATGACGAGGTGACGCTAGGAATCGGACAAGAACCACAAAATCCGAATGAAAATGCTACAAAACTGCGAGAATTATTCGAGGTAATTAGAAGGAACCTAGAAAGAGCAGCCCAAGATCAAGCCAGATATTACAATCTGAGACGTCGACAGTGGAAACCTGAGATATGACAAACAGTATGGGCTAAAGAGCATAACCTGTCAAAAGCAGTGGAAGGATTTGCTGCAAAATTGGCACCCAGATACGGAGGACCTTACGTGATTGTTGGGTTCAAATCCCCAGTAATCTGCAAGTTAAGACACAAGAGGGACCAGAGAGAACGTACCGCTCACGTAAGTGAGTTGAAACCACAGGTCGTGGAGGGTCAAAACGAATGACTGAAAATGCGAGAAAAAAAAAATTGATGATTTTCAGTTGAATGCGAAAGAAACTTATGATTTTCAGTTGAATGCGAAAGAAACTGATGATTTTCAGTTGAATGCGAAAGAAACTGATGATTTTCGGTTGAATACGAGGGAAACTGATGATTTTCAGTTAAAAGAATGGAGACAACTGATGATTTCAGTTGAATATGGAGAAAACTGATGATTTTCAGTTAGGTAAAAGAAAAACAGATAATTCTCAATACAGCCTGAAATATAAAAATTTTACATCATAGAGAAAAAGTCCACCCTAACAAAACATTACCCCTGCTAGTTGCTATGCAGCGAAACACGGCGAATTGGCGAATGTAGGAGAAAACCAAGGGGCAATGGGAGGGAAAGAGACAGGTATAGAGGTAACGATATAGCGAACTCCAGTTAGGATTACTCTCTGGCCAAAAATCCATGATGGCCACCATGATCCTAACGGAGTTCGCAAAAGCTTCAAAGGCCTATAAAGGAGACCTCAAACGGTGCGGACGGCACTTGTAAAGATTGAAAAAAAATTTTTTTTTTAGTATTTATTGAATCTTCTCTTAATGAGACTAACAATAATTTTTCAAATCTTAATCTAGAAACTATTGTACAACCATCTCCTATTGGAGCTGGTTTATGTTCTGCGGCCCTTTAATTCAGTCGCTGGGTTGGTAGATCTTTTCTTCGGAGGCGAGAATGCGTTGCTTGCAGGGTGAGAGATTGTGCAAGTTCATTAGGGTGGGCTAGAAGTTTTTCAGAATATTTGCGCTTTAGTTGCTGTATTTCAGTTTCGACCGATGGGATCCTCAGGTAGTTGTGGATACACTCGTTGCGAATGTACCATGGCGCTCCAGTGAGTGTTCTAAGAACTCTTGATTGTGATCTTTGAAGGATGTCCACACTACTCGCACAGGCATTTCCCCATAGCTGTGAGCCATAAGTCCAGACAGGCTTTATGATGCTTTTGTACAGTAAGACTTTATATTCCAGTTTTAGAGGGGAACGGGAGTTAATTAGCCAGTGAAGGCTGTTGGCCTTTAGCCTTATTTGAAGTTTTTTCGACTCTATGTGTTTGCGCCAAGTGAGCCTTCTGTCGAGGTGGACACCAAGGTAAACAACATCGTTTGATTGTGGTATCATAGTCGCGTTTAGGGATATCTGGGGACAGGTGCTTCTGTTGAGTGTGAACGTCACGTGTTTACACTTTTGCTCGTTAATTTTTATGCGCCAGTTGGCCAGCCACTCCTCCACGTGAGATAGGTGGCTTGCCAAGAGTCTGGATGCGATAATTGGACATCGTGATCTGCTTAGAATTGCCGTATCATCAGCAAAAGTGGACATTGTTAGTCGGGGGTCTGTTGGGATGTCGGCAGTGTACAATACATACAGAAAAGGACCGAGAACGCTACCCTGTGGCACTCCGGCTCCAATGATGAACTCTTCCGTTGTGTACTCATTTGGACGAACAGAAAAAACTCTGTTGCTGACATAACATTCTAAAAGTTTGTGTGTATTTGGAGGAAGCAGTGTCCTAATTTTATATATAAGCCCGTCCAACCAAACGCGGTCAAACGCTTGGGCAACATCTAGGAAAATGGCAGAACAGTATTCGTGGTGCTCATACGCAGTCCGAATATCTGAAGTTAAACGGTTGACTTGCTCAATGGTCCCGTGTTTTGCTCGGAACCCAAATTGATGTGAAGGAATTATATTTTGTGCATGGGTATCAATTTTGCGAAGTAAGATCTTCTCAAATACTTTTGATAAGCAATGTAGCAGGCTAATGGGTCTATATGATGACGCTTGTGTTTTATCCTTTCCTGGTTTCTGAATCACTATGATTGTCGATTTCTTCCACTGAATTGGAAAGTATCCACATCGCAGTACGGCATTGAAGATTCTCGAGATGTATGTAATGGCAGGACTTGGAAGTTCCATAATCATTTTAGGCGTAATAAGATCATGTCCTGGTGCTTTTTTGGGATTGAGTTCTGTTATAACTTTTTTTATTTCAAGCGAATGAACTTTGATTGGGTAAGTCTGTGCGGCAATGGGAATCAGTGGCAGTGTATATGCATTGGTTGGTGGATTCGGCTGGAAAACATTTCTTAAGTGAAGTGCAAAGACATTTGCCTTTTCTTCGTCGCTGCGGGCCCATTTTCCTCTCTGATCCCTCAAAGGCGTATCTACCTTTGCAGGTGGCTTTATGCTTGCGTGTGCTCGCCATAGGGGGAATTTGGTGCTTGTAGGCGATAGTTTTTCGATGTAACGGCTATGGGCTAGCTGCTCCTCAGCTTCGAGTGCTTTGTGAAGTACGCGTTCTGCATGTCTCAGGCGAGTCCTTGCAGCAGGCGACCGATTGCTCTGCCATTCTCTTCTTGCACGCCGCTTTTCAGTGACCAGCCGGTCTATAAAGCTGTTCGTTAATCTACGATCTTGCTTAGGTGTTGTTGTTGATGCTGTTAGTGGGCTCGAGTGATGAGCTGCAGCAGTAATGATTGAGCTCAGGGCTCGGACTGAATTTTCAATGTCTTCTTCGCTGTTTATGGTTGGGCTCAGTTCAATGTGACTGCTTATATATTTTTTGTATTTGAGCCAGTTCGTCTTATGTGATGTCAGTCTCCGAGGATACTCTCTGATCTGAGGACACTCCAGAAGGGTAAAAATAATCGGAGAATGGTCTGACGACAAATCTGCGAGTGCTTCTGCAGTTACCAAATTTTGTGGAACTTTTCTTATTATGGCAAAGTCTATAAGGTCGGGTATTTTCTTGGGATCTGCTGGCCAATATGTAGGCCTACCCGGAGATACATAGTCGAGTTTGTTTGATGCGCGCATAAGTACGCTATACAGTTGCTTTCCTTTTGGATTAGTCAGTCTAGAGCCCCAGTGCGGATGTTTCGAGTTATAGTCACCCGCGGCTAAAAAGCGCTGACCTAATGTATTAAAGAAATCTAGAAATTGATTTTCTGATATTGCGAAGCGTGGCGGACAATAAACCGCCGACAAGGTGATATTGCCTCTTTTAGATTCTACACATATTGATGTGGCTTGTAGGTAGTTTTCCGAAAATCCCGATAGTGGGTAATGCTTAATGCGGTTTCTGACTAGGATGCCAGTTCCGCCATGGGCTTTACCATCTGGGTGATTTGTGCCATAAAATGCATACCCCGGTAATTGAAAGTTATATCTGTCCGTCAGATGAGTTTCCGCAAGAAGCATTATGTCGATTTCATTGTCTTGGAGAAATTTTGATAACTCCACTTTGTGGCGAGGAATGCCATTTGCATTCCAGAGTGAAACTCTTAGGAGAGCCATTATTTGGTTTGTTGCGAGGCGAGCATTTGAATGAGAATGCCTTGATTCCTCATTTGTTCTTGCATTGCGTTTTGCATAAATCCAATGAATTCCTTCAGTGTTTGCTGCAACGATAAAAACATGCTTTCTAAGCTACTATAGTTTGATGGTTGTTCCGCTTGTTTATTAATTGTTGGCAGAGCCGGATCAGTTCGTGTATCGTGTGAGATTGTGGCTGGCGATGTGGGTCTATTCATTCCTAGTTTCAATGCACTTGCAAAAGAAATGCCTTGGGTAGTACTCGATGGGACAAACGACGATCTAGCAGCTTTGGTAAAGAAAACTCCAGGAGTCGATTGCGAGGGTGTAAACTGATTAAGGTTTCCATTGGAACGTGCAAATTCAGTGCGCGTATTAATCCTGCTCTTCAGATCTTTGTTGACTGGGCAACCTCTATAATTTGCAGTGTGGTTGCCTCCACAGTTACTGCACTTTTTAACTGAAGGGTCCTCCTTGCTCGCAGGACATGTGGCAGTGTTGTGCAGCTCTCCGCATGCTACACAAACAGGTCGTAGAGCGCAGTAGGCTTTAGTGTGCCCGAATTCTTGGCAATTGGTACACTGTACTGGATTTGTGCGTTTGTGGGGCTCCTCCACAGTTATTCTGCGGTGCAATAAGAAATGTAGGTTGCAAATTGGGTGCACAACATTTTTGTTGGGAGCTGTGTTTTCCGGACTTAGCTCAACTTTGAATAGTGGCTGGGGTATTTTGTCTCTGTTCATAAGGTTTATTACGGACTTGATCTTAAATCCCTTTTCTTCTAAAGCAGTGCCGACTTCCGTTGATGGCACACTTGATTCAATGCCTTTGATTACCACTTGTAGTCTTTTGCAGCTTTTTAGTTGGTAGGTGTAATAGTTTTTGTTTTCAGTTCTTAGGTATTTGTCGACAGTGCGATAGTTTTCCTCGGTGTTGACTTGGCTGACTGATGTCACATAAAAGTTGTTGTTGCCTATTAGTGGGATAAGCTTAGCAACTAGGGTCGCGCAGTTGTTATCTCTTATGTAGATTGGTGGAGGCCTTGGTTTTGCGGCATTTGGAGCCTTTTCATCGCACTCTGCGTCAAGCTGTTTGCCAAGAATTTGGAACCTATTTCCAGTGAGCGGATCTTTGTCCACAGGTAAATTACATGTTTTGTTAATTTTTGGAGTGTTGCCGCTTTTTTTGTTTTGCGGGCTTAGTTTTCGTTTGTTTATTTGTACATACCGATCGATGCCAGTCTGCACATATGAGCGGGGGGTTGGTGTTGTACTTCCTTGTGTTTGTGTTGGTGGGAGTGCGTGCTGCGCTGACATTATTGGAAGATGGTTGGTGGTGATCGATTTATTTTGAACACTTGTTGTTGTTGTGCTTGTTAATGTCGATTGTGCTGTAGTAAGCGTTACCGTACTCATCGTGGGCAGAGGGGAGGGGCATTGAGCACTCCATGTCGGAGCGGTTGAAAAAGAGTTTACTTTCACATCACTTGTTGGTTTTAGCGTGCTGGCGGGATCGGGGGAAACTACTGCAAAGTAAGCATAGTTGCGCTGTATAGAAAGCCGGCGATCGCTTTGCTGTTGTTGCATTTGAGCAGTGAGTTCTCTCTGACTCATGGTGTTGTTGGTATTTTTTCCAGTTGCATTTGTTGTGTTTGTATACGTTGTCATTTAATTAAATTAAATTTAATTAAAAATAAAAAAATCAACGAATTAGATATTATTGGACAACATAAGCACGAGTGCCTATGAATGTCCATTAGCGTCTTTTGTCGCGGGTCGAAGGTGCTTGTTAAAAATATCCGATTTGAACACTTTTATAACGTTTTTAAACGGAGCTCAAGAAAAAACACGTCTGACCTCGACGGCGGTTGGCTGTATTTTTTTTTTTTTTTCATTTTTTTTTTTTTTTGATTGAAAAATGAGAGCGACAACAACGGAGAGCGGCAAACCCGCGTCGAGGAACGTGGCGAGACGGGGGCGAGGACGCCGGACAACGCCGAGTAGGCAACCCAGGTTGGCCGACGGCAGGCGGCGGTTACCATTCGCTGGCATGGGCCGACGAATACAAAGGCGCAGCGCACCGGCGAGAGGAGTGCGGGCAAGGAGTGCCACACCGGTGCTGCAATTTTTGGCATCCCCATTGGTGTCGCCAATCCCGTCGCCTCAACGGCTCGGGAATTGGGGCACCACGACGTATGAGAGCGGCGTGGAGAGTGTGGATTGGGAGCGGGAGTTTGGAGTGGTGGAGCCCATGATCGATATACGGGACATGGCAAGGGCTAATGGGTCGCCATACCGGCCCATAAGAAGCCCATCCCCACTCCCAGTCTGGAGACCGGCCCGTCCACCAACACCGAGGCCCGACCCCGAGATAATCGTATTATCGTCGGAAGAGGAAGAGACACCGGAGAAGGACCCGTGGACGCCACCATCGAGTTCGCAGTGGCACCAGACCTGGTTGAGCGAGGGGAGGAGAGTGCACCAGGTCACAACGGTGGTCATGTGGAGCGAACCCACCCAATGAGCGGGACCCACGGACTACCCGAGGCCAGCGTGAGGTGTGGGTGGACACCACACCTCGTTGAAAAAAAAACATAAAAAAAAAAATATAAATAAAATGAAACAATAAACAACATAAAGGGCAATAAACGTCTTTAATGTTGGGACAAACGCACTGACACGAAGGGGGGGCACATTAAGGGGGAACAAAACATGGATAAAAATGATCACGGTCATTGAGTATCCCCTCAACACACACAGGGGTCCAATTGGGGAAAGTTATTAAAAGCACAAATCACACATAAACACAATAAAACAATTTAAAAAAAAAAAAAACAACAAAAGCAGGCGCTGCTCGGGGGAAAACGTTGAGGCAGGGCGAGCAAGGGCATACAGGCATGCCAGCACACAGGCATGGCCACATATCGGGGCATCGGCAGCGCAGTCGGCAGAGGCGTCAGGTGATGCTAGAGGGAAAGGAGAAAGGGGTTAGAGCTGGCATATCAAGGTAAAAGAAAACAAAGAAAGTCTTACCTGAGAGAAAAATATTGCCCGTGTGCGTTAGGGAATGGGAGATCGTCGATTGGCAGGTGGCCGATTGATATCGATATAAGGAACGATGTCGGGTAACGATGGTTACTGGGTATCGTTGCAATTGGGATGGGATGAAGGCCGATAGGCGGTCGATCGATAGATCAAGGGGGCATCGATTGTATTCAGGGCGGGAAATTCAAAATTGGATACACACGAAGACGGAAATGGGACATTTCCGCTTCCCGAATAAAGAGGGGAGTGTGAGGAATGGTTATCCCTCACAGACAGAAGGGCATGGAGCGAAAGGGGAAATGTAGACTTCGAAAGGGGAAGTGCGGCGAATTCGCCGCATAAAGGGGAAACAAGGCGGATTCAGGGGAGAGGGGAAATGAATGGGAGTCCAGGGGAATAGCAGCACGACAGACGGCGGAGGCGCAGCAAGTGAACGGAAGGATCCGTTAAGTTTGGAGCAGAGGCTAGTTGTCGCAGTCGCTCCAATTGGCTGAGGGGGCGATATCGCTGGCAATTCAAAGAGCGCTGTTGCTAGGCCGAGGAAAGTGCCGTATGGAAGATCTGGGAGTCTCGAATGTTCTAGAAGGAGACAAGGAGACACCGGGAGACAGCCCGGGAGGGCTATATAAGGGGTCGCTGACGGCATGGAAGAAAGTCAATGTGAATCGGGATCTAAGCAAGTGCGGAACGAATCGTGAAAGTATAAGTGCGGCGAAACGGAGTATTCCAGAATACTACAGACGGGAAATCGAGTGCGGAATCCTTGCAAAGGATACGGAACAGTCCTCGTGGAAGGACTTGAACCAGATAAAGGATATCCTAGCGGAAGGATATCGACGATCATCAAGAAAGGTAGCTGTGCGCACGTAAAGCCTGTGTGTTGAACGCTGATTCGACGTTATAGGCGGTCATACTAGCCAGCGTATCCTTTGAGTCCTTGTAGGACGATAGTAGGACGTGGGAGTTGTGCGGAATAGACGAACCTGCGAGTCAAGCGATTGCTTGGACGTGCACGGCGTGTTTGGCCAACGAAACCCTGCGAACACGGCGGTGAGCCGGATAGGAGGCGTACCTTGCGATTTGGCAAGGATACCTCAGAAAGGTTTATGCGCATGTACCATAGTTATAAGTGAAACATCAAAGTGAAACATCCGAGTGAACAATAAAGTGAACCACGTCGCTGGTGAATGATAGAATAAAGAATTCCTTGTGTTGTTATTGCAAGTCCAATATAAATTTGTTGGAACGATCCTCGACTACCCTGAGCATAGTCTGCATTGGTTTTCGGGTCAAAAGGACTCGTTACACACTGAAACCATTTTTCAGCACAAATACACAAATTCTGTGTGTTTTACTCACAGCTAGAAGATTGTTTCTTTGGAACAAAAAAAGTTTCTTTTTAAGCTGACGATCGGCGTTAAAGTAATTTTCGATGTAAATGCTAGAGGCCTTGAGTATAGAATGCAAGCTTTGCTCGGAGTCCACCTTCACTAGCACGTTCATTTTTGCATTTCGTTCGAAAATTTTTCTAGCACTAGTCACACGAACTGAGGACGGCATCTGAAGAGTGGTTCTGCACACCTTCTCCATTTCGTGGGATATCTCCTTATTGGCCATTAAGCCTTTGAAAATATTTTTGTTTGTTATGTTGTCATTCATAGATTTCATGCGTTTCTAGTCTGCTTCTCTGTCCTTTTTTAGTTGCTCGTTTTCGAGTTTGAGCTGATCGTTTTGCTTTTTGAGCGCCAACTTATCCGTTGAGAGTAATTCTAGCTTCTTTAAGACCTCTGCATTTGTATCGTTGTTTGTGTCACGTATAATCATGCGACGGTCGTTGGCTGACAACTCTGATAGGGTTTGCTTCTTTGGCATTGCGTGCTCCTCTGGTGAAGTTTAACTTAGTAACCTTTTGTTGGTATTCTGGTTTGATGATTCAATATTTTTAGACGCCGCGGCGTTCGCTTCGTTATTTTAAAATATTTCGTAGGCGAAACTTTAGAAGACCCCCACGGGTCTATCTAATGCGTTTGACGTCAAAGCTTAGGTTGGTTTGCGTCTTGACTTATAATTTGATACAGACTGAGCTTTTGGTTGGGGAGTACTGCTGTATCCCTTACTCACATGGACTTAAAAGGTAGGTCTCTAATGTACTTTGGCCAGGGTTCGGAATTGCACTTTGCACGCTGCTCGTCAGTGCAGTTGCTGCTCGCTGCTCGTGAGCAGGGACCCGCTCACGCTCACGAGCAGGGAGCGGTTGCACGCGTGCTGGTGCCCGCTGCGTTAAGGAGGTGTTGTTGTTCATATTTGCATATGCGAAAAAGTTTGAAGAGAATTTATGACGTTAAAACGTTTACGTGAGATTGTATTTTGGTTAATTGCCGAAACCTGTAACTTAACGGGTAAAATTTTAATATGTTACGTAAGCTGTAAGGGGTGGAAAGTGGTTCAAATGGGCTGAATTTTTTATTACGGTACGGGTCATTGTTTGGATTTTCCAACATCTGTGTGGGCAGTTATTTAAGCAGGGACCCGCTTCTCACGAGCAGGGACCGGATGCACTCGTGCAGGTGCCCGCAGCTCGCTGCGTTGAGTTGTTGTTGTTCATATTTGCATATGCAAAAAAGTTTGAAGAGAATTTATGACGTTATTGCAGGTTTAGTGCATTAACAACTACAATTACAAGTCATAGATGTAACTTGTCTAAGAAAACAATTCAAAATTTGCTATTGCTAAGTTAAATATGACAATATTAAACAATCCAAATGTAAATTAGAATAAAAACATTTCAAAAATAAATTTTGTTTGTTAGATATATCAATAATCGCAATTGCTTCTGCACGAAGGCAGCCGCTCCCTGCTCGTGAGCAGCGGGTCCCTGCTCGCGGACTACCACTCGCTGCACAGAGCGGGAGTCAAAAAGCAATTCCGAACCCTGACTTTGACCGAGACCTTTTCCCGCTGTCTATTGTTTATACTTTCGCACTTTGTTTATTAAGCTTTGCCGCAGCTTGCCTTCACTTGCTGTTACGCATCTGATCCCGTAGCATATGATTTGCACTTTTACTCGCACTTTGTGCACGTTATTCTCGGGGATTTGAGCGTTTTGCTTGGAGCCTCTTCACAGCAACAGACTTTCCTCATTATGGTTACTCAATCTTTTTTCAGTGTGTTTACATATTAGTGTCAGCCTTAACATAAGTGCCCCTATAAGAATGCTCTGTTTTGTTTGGCGCCAGATTCAAATAATCGTTTTTAAATACTTAAAATGCAAATATATATAAACTTCCATGTTTCACAATTTCTGGGCATTTATTAAGGGTCTCCGAATACTGTTACACATAACGATAAGTTAAGCTATAGTGGAATGGTGGGTACGAAATTTGAGTTTGGGAGCAGTCCAACAGTAAAAACCACCCTTATCCGCGAGTCTCGGTAGCCCACACTGCACTTGCTGCGCCATCTGCTTGTACTGGCTAACGCCGGCACGCATTGTTTTAGTTGTTTAAGCCAAGGCAGCAAACCTCTCAAATTCTGCAGAAGGTTCGGTCCGGGGGTTCGAACCCATTGTAAAGTCCAAGGCCTGAAACTAGGTTTTGGTTCGAACCTTGGTTCGCTTGAACAAAAAATAATACTTTGACTTTCGATTTATTAATTATACGTTGATAATGAAATTAATATACCTCTCTCTCTATTCATATACTGAATCATAATATTCGATACTTACTTTATTGTAATTATCAAATCCATTAGCTGAAATTAACCATATTTAGGAACTGCTGTAACATTATATCTTCCAGGAGCTGTTCATCTATACTAGCTCTTAAATCAGAAAGAACAAATTTAAGTGTTGAAAATGCTCGTTCCGAACCGGTTCTCAGGGGTTCGGTTCCGGACCGGTTTGCAGCCTTGGTTTTAACCTACTTCAAAGAGAGCCAATTGCACTTGCTGCGACGTCAGCTTGTGCGTGTCCGCGCCTCGAAGCGTGGCAATTTCTTTTGCGTTGAGTCATTGTGTGTATTTTATTGCTCATTGCTTTTTACGCAGAATAACGGGCCGTGCGTCGAGGCCCAATCGGGCTTTCCATTGCCCATTGTTGCTGTAGTGGATTTGGATGCTGATGTCAGTTTTTCCCCCCCCGTTAGAGTGGTTTCTATATTCTTCATCATTGGTCATCCATGGTTGGTCCAATCATGGTTATGCAGTTATCATCAGGCCTTATTTGTGGACTTGAAAACAATTTCTGTAATATTAAACTTCGTATCAATGGCTAAACGTACACACACAACGCCAAAATGAGCATGTGTGTTTTGCCTTTCGGCTGTTGTCGGTGTAAATCAGGGGCCACACCGACAAGAGGCGAACGCTTGCGCGAAAAGCCTATAGTGGCTTTGTTGCTGTGCAACTCATTAACAAATAATAATAGGAACTTACTATCCACTGCTGCTCACTATAGCTTAGTTTATCTTTATACTAGGTAACATTATTCGGAGACCCTTAATATTGGCCCAGAAATCGTGAAACTTGGAAGTTTATATATATTTGCACTTTAAAGGCTTGTACTCAGAACGACAGACAATTCTTTTCGTCACAGCATTTCACATAAATAGAATCACTTTCTAAAAGCACATGTATGCAAACACACTGAAATAAAATACTAGATCGCCGAGGTGTACTCAGAAATATACGAATAACTTCGTCAAACGGTATCCAAATTCATTGGGACAACATTTGTTCAGCGGAGAATTAAATGGGCTCTCATAATAAACTTTTATGCAAAATCGCATAGAATAAATAAGTAAAGACAGTGGTGACCATAGCAGAAATTTCGAAAAAAAAAGTGGAAAATGCCACATCTGTAAGCCGCATTTCTCAGCCATCGCGTTTAATCAGTCAAACCATTGACTAAAATATGTTAGATTGCTCTCGTCGCTATCCGAATTGACAAGGCTATAAGCAATTATATTTTATCTATTTAATTGAGGAAAAATAGCAAAAAGCTGTTTTTGGCCCATAAATTCAGATTTTGGGGGTGTTAGGAAAAAACCAAGTATGAGGAAATACTCGACTAGCCCAATATGTGCTTGGTCTCGTGAAAAGTATGTGCAGAATTTGCTTTTTTATACCCGTTACTCGTAGAGTAAAAGGGTAGAGTAAGGTAAGAGTTACAGGCAGAAGGAATCATTTCCGACGATATAAAGTATATATTATATATTCTTGATCAGCATCAACAGCCGAGACGATATAGCCATGTCCGTCTGTCCGTCCGTCCGTCTGTCTGTATGAACACCTAGATCTCAGAGACTAGAAGAGCTAGAGCAACCAATTTTGAAATGTAGACTCCTATTGTCTGCACGCAGATCAAGTTTATTTCAAATTTTTGCCACGCCCACCCCCGCCCCCACAAAAAAAATGTTGAATAACTCCCACAATTTTTGAGATATCGATCTCAAGTTTAAAACTTAAGTTTATATTCGCAACATCTATAAGCCCTCCAATCATCAAGATCGGATGATAAATAGACGAGTTAAGAAAATGTTGCATACTTTTCGGCAGTCTCACCTCAGGCACACAGGATGGCTATTAAACATTTCTATGCATGAGTATATCGAAGTCGGTTAGAGCCTACTTTAACTTACGCTCTCGTTTATCGCTGTGTTATTGTAGAGCCCGGATATATATGCTTAAAAGAATATGAGTATATTCCCAAAAAATATTCTAAAGTGCATCTAAGTATATTCTTTTTATACCCTTGTAGAGGGTATATTAAAATTGTCGAGATGTTTGTAACGCATGGAAGAAAGCATCTCCGACCACATAAAGTATATATATTCTTGATCAGCATGACGAGCTGAGTTGATATAGCCATGTCCGTCTGTCTATGCTATCTCCTCCGTCAGTTTTAAAGCTATCTTAACCCAACTTTGCACGAAGTCTTTTGGTACAAATACGCAGCACATTCGTCGGATCCGGCCAGATCGGATGACTATACCATATTGCTGCCATAGGAACCATCGGCCGAAAATGTTGTTTTAGTGATAAAAACTTTTTTGTCTTCAACGCAAACGTCCCCAAACCTCGTATTTATAAGTTTTCTATGCTTTCACATAATTCCACTAAGCTTAGGCCCAATTTCTCAGTGTCCGGTTAGTCAAACTTACCGGCAGGTTAGCCGAATTCGCGTGTCTCATGCTGTCTTTGGCGAGAACCGAGCGGCAAAGTTAACCGCTGCCTCATGATGGGGTCAAATTTTAACCTGCCGGCAAGTTTCGATAGAATTATCGATATTTTTATCGATCGACAAACAGCAGTGCCCAAAATTTGTATTGTTTACTTTGTCAATTGCCAAATCCAAATGTTTATAAATAAACAAATTTGGAAAATAATGGAAATGGAAGATTCAGGCGGTAAGACAAGAAGACACAGGCGCGGCGATATGGAACTTTCTGTTCAGCAGAATAGCAGCCGCCGCATTCATGGCATATGTTTTGAGCGCCACGCCGGCATAAAGCAAAGCAGGCAAACTTACTGCCCGCCGTCTGCAAAATCGAAGGACCCACCTGGTCAATGGCACCACCAATTGCCTCATGCGATGTGGTATACCGATAGTGATCTAACCGCTGATCCGTGTGCACCGCCAGCACCAGGAACGGTATTACCACAATGACCAACATGGTGGTTGTTATACCCACATAACCCAAGACGGAGCAACGAATAAATAAAGCGAGAGTGTACAGGGAGAGCATGTTCTGGATGATGCCAAATTTGTTCAACGATTCAGGTTAACAAACTCAGCATGTCAAATAAATCTTGCTAGGATTAGAGCAAATATATTCGCTAAGTAACAGGTAAAACCTTAACTTCAGTTGTGATTCAATTTATTATTAAGATTTGGATTGTTAACAGGAATCGTGGATTGTTGTCAGAGAGCAAACTTATGGTGGCGCTGCGTTCTTATGCAAGGTTCTTCTTCCTTATCATTGCAGGCGACTTCTGTTGAGTCAGACTTCATTCGGCAAACCGTGCTATCCGTGCCATCACAAACGGGCACTGACTGATTGATTTGTGCTAAAATTTAAGAAGCCAATTAAATATTTTTAAAGCTTACATATCATAAATAAAAACGTACCATAATTTTCAACCACATTTTCCAATCCTGTGGCTGAGTTTGGGATCATGCCACGAATTTTTTGGAAATAGACAAGACTCCTGCGGTGCTGGGAATGTCAAAGTTCGAGAAGTCTCCCGCTTCTTAATTGCGAACTATTTTCGCGATCGTTTTTTTAAATTCTCGTACTTATCCCGTAAGTCTTTCCAAGGGCGATGAACTCCGGCATGGCGGCATACTGATCTCCAAGCCCAGGCCTTCTGCTTCCAGGTCTCCGCATCCAAAAATGGATTTGATTGACTCTAAAAATCTACAAGCGAATGTTCCTCAGCCGCAGAAAAGTTCTTTGCTCTTGGTCTTTTCGGTGTTTCACAGTGATTCATCATCGCATGCAATTTTATTTAACTATTTTGCAAAATAACAACCAGCGACAACAATAGCATTAAAAAATGCCAAAACAAACAGCTGTTTCGTCGACAGTGTCAGGTCACACTTTTGCAGCGATAGCAATTAATCGCTATCGGGTGAACCTGCGGGTAAGTCTCGCTGAGAAAACCAAAAGACTTAACCTCTGGTAATTCCGGCCGGCAAATTTGATCGGCCGGTACCTAACCGCAACTTTTGAGAAATTGGGCCTTAATAGGACAACTATATAGTATAGCTAGCATAGAAATTGAGTGTAGAAAATGTATATAGGAGGCCTTGTCAAAAATGTGTATATTTGGCCGAATGTACATATTTGTGTCAGTGGAATCAGGCTAGTAATTTATATAAATCATACAAGCTACAAGGGTATAAAAACTTCGGTCGAGCCGAAGTTAGCTTTCCTCTATTTTTTTATCTTATATATGCAATTTTTCTATATGATCAAAGTTATCCAGGTTCATGTCCCAGTAAAGACTGATTTTTTTAAAAAAATTTTTAAGTTATGCATAGAAAGTGGTAAAACAAAAAAAAATATTTCTCCTTATTTAAGTAAAATTAAGTAACTATTTTATTTTTTATACTCTGTACCGAAGGTACATAGAGTACATTAATTTTGTGCAAATTATGTAACATGGAGAAGGAATCATTTCCGACCCTATAAAGTATATTTATTCTTGACCGGCATCAAAAGCCGAGTCATATAGCCATGACCGTCTGTCTGTCTGTCCGTCTGTATGAACGCACAGATCTCAGAGATGGTAAGAAAGAGTGGTTTTACATGTATGGGACATATATTTCTTATACTTGCAGGCTGATCAAGTTTATTATTCCCGTTACTCGTAGAGTAAAAGGGTATACTAAAGTCGTGCAAATGCATGTAACAGGCAGAAGGAATCATTTCCGACCATATAAAGTATATATATTCTTGATCAGTATCAACCGCCGAGTCGATATAGCCATGTCCGTCTGTCCGTCTGTCCGTCCGTCCGTCCGTCCGTGTGTCTGTATGAACACCTAGATCTCAGAGACTGGAAGAGCTAGAGCAACCAAATTTGAAATGTAGACTCCTATTGTCTGCACGCAGATCAAGTTTATTTAAAATTTTTGCCACGCCCACACCCGCTCTCACAATAAAAACTGTTGAATAACTTCCACAATTTTTAAGACATCGATCTCAAGTTTCGCAATATCTATAAACCGTGAAATTTTCATCAACATCGGATGATAAATAGCAGAGTTAATAATGTTGCATACTTTTCGGCTGTCCCACCTCAGGCACACAGGAAGGTTATTAAACATTTCTTTCCCTGAGTAACGGATATATCGAAGTCGGTTAGAGCCGACTTTAACTTTCGCTCTCGTTGCAACTGAGTTTCCAATATTAAGTAGCAATCAAATGTATTTTCGTACCATTTTTTGTAAATTTCATGTTTAGTTTTATTTACAAAAAATCAATATGAATAACAAGTAAGAGCGTTGTAGTCGAGTTTCCCGACTACAAAATACCCTGTTCAATTGAGACACATATGCAAACACACTCTCATACACAAGCGCATGCACACATACGAGCGCACACATACACACACAAGCGCGCTCGCACGCGGCCTGCGCAGGCAGCGCTGCCTGCATAAAGTGGCCGCCTCCTCCCCCCCCCGCTCCGATAAGCTAAATTGCTTAATAACTTTTGTGTTTTTGCTCGTATCTTATTTTCCTCTGGAGAGTAGTTAGCTATAAGGCCTAGGATGGTATATATTAAGCCACCAGATTCTAACTTTAAAATTGTGGCTGTGACAGTTTATGCGGTTTAAGGGGGGTGGGGGTGGAATTTTCCAAATCTGAAACAAACTTGATATGGGTACGGTATACACCTATGTGCATGCCAAAATTTGTGTCTCTAACTCTTATGGTCTCTGATATCGACGCGTTCATACAGACAGACGGACAGACGGACATGGCTATATCGACTCGGCTGTTGATGCTGATCAAGAATATATATACTTTATAGGGTCGGAGAAGCTTCCTTCTGGCTGTTACATACATATTTGCACAACTTCATGATTCCCTTATCCCATTTTTAATGGGAACAGGGTATAAAAACTGTAGCTGTTAACTGGCCGTTTTTTGCTCATAACTTGAGTATCGTTCATCCGATCTTTATCATTCCTTCAGCAAATCTATAAATAACCTTGACGCTTACTTTAATAGATATCTCTAGAAGGTACGAACCATCTATCATCAAAACTGTGAACGAAACACGTTTTGTCCAAATAGCGGGGGCGGGAGGGTGTGTGTCAAAAATAGAAAATAAACTTGATCTGCCTGCAGGGATAAGAAATATATGTCCCATACATGTCAAACCTCTATATCTTACCATCTCTGAGATCTCTTCGTTCATACGGACGGACGGACGGACAGACGGACATGGCTATATCGACTCGGCTGTTAATGCTGATCAAGGATATATATACTTTATAGGGTCGGAAACGATTCCTTCTCCCTGTTACATACTTTTGCACAAACTTAATATACTCGGTACCGTCGGTACAGAGTATAAAAAAAATATATATATATTTCCATCCGTCTGGGAATCGAGCCTGGGTATCTTCGATTCGTAGTCAAAAAACTAACAGCTGAGCCACGGCACTTACAATATTAATAGAGCAACAATTACAGTTTTAAGAAGAAAAAAAATATATACTCATATTCTTTTTACATATACATATGTACTTATATTCTTTTTATTCTAAATATGCCAAATAAGCTTTAGCATATATGTATATCCGGGCTCTAGTTATTAGACATCGAATTTTGCATCATATTTTCAAACAGATTTTAATCCTAGTAGGCCAAGGTGAGGGTGTAACACAACAACAACCAAAAGTTGGTTATGCTCAGCTGCTGACAGCTGAACGAAATTATTCCCATCAAACTGTTATGGTAAGACAGCTTTGTCTGTTTCTCTCATCGATAACTATGAAACAGAAAACACGAGAAAATCAAAATCTAGTGTTCTGTTGAGAGAGTAAGCGAGTCTGTCAAATTTTTCTGTCATTTCGGTGAGCAGATAGCATAGAAAAATTTAATTGATTATATTTTGCGATTACAAGTGATTCATCATCGCATGCAATTTTATTTAACTATTTTGCAAAATAACAACCAGCGACAACAATAGCATTAAAAAATGCCAAAACAAACAGCTGTTTCGTCGACAGTGTCAGGTCACACTTTTGCAGCGATAGCAATTAATCGCTATCGGGTGAACCTGCGGGTAAGTCTCGCTGAGAAAACCAAAAGACTTAACCTCTGGTAATTCCGGCCGGCAAATTTGATCGGCCGGTACCTAACCGCAACTTTTGAGAAATTGGGCCTTAATAGGACAACTATATAGTATAGCTAGCATAGAAATTGAGTGTAGAAAATGTATATAGGAGGCCTTGTCAAAAATGTGTATATTTGGCCGAATGTACATATTTGTGTCAGTGGAATCAGGCTAGTAATTTATATAAATCATACAAGCTACAAGGGTATAAAAACTTCGGTCGAGCCGAAGTTAGCTTTCCTCTATTTTTTTATCTTATATATGCAATTTTTCTATATGATCAAAGTTATCCAGGTTCATGTCCCAGTAAAGACTGATTTTTTTAAAAAAATTTTTAAGTTATGCATAGAAAGTGGTAAAACAAAAAAAAATATTTCTCCTTATTTAAGTAAAATTAAGTAACTATTTTATTTTTTATACTCTGTACCGAAGGTACATAGAGTACATTAATTTTGTGCAAATTATGTAACATGGAGAAGGAATCATTTCCGACCCTATAAAGTATATTTATTCTTGACCGGCATCAAAAGCCGAGTCATATAGCCATGACCGTCTGTCTGTCTGTCCGTCTGTATGAACGCACAGATCTCAGAGATGGTAAGAAAGAGAGGTTTTACATGTATGGGACATATATTTCTTATACTTGCAGGCTGATCAAGTTTATTATTCCCGTTACTCGTAGAGTAAAAGGGTATACTAAAGTCGTGCAAATGCTTGTAACAGGCAGAAGGAATCATTTCCGACCATATAAAGTATATATATTCTTGATCAGTATCAACCGCCGAGTCGATATAGCCATGTCCGTCTGTCCGTCTGTCCGTCCGTCCGTCCGTCCGTGTGTCTGTATGAACACCTAGATCTCAGAGACTGGAAGAGCTAGAGCAACCAAATTTGAAATGTAGACTCCTATTGTCTGCACGCAGATCAAGTTTATTTAAAATTTTTGCCACGCCCACACCCGCTCTCACAATAAAAACTGTTGAATAACTTCCACAATTTTTAAGACATCGATCTCAAGTTTCGCAATATCTATAAACCGTGAAATTTTCATCAACATCGGATGATAAATAGCAGAGTTAATAATGTTGCATACTTTTCGGCTGTCCCACCTCAGGCACACAGGAAGGTTATTAAACATTTCTTTCCCTGAGTAACGGATATATCGAAGTCGGTTAGAGCCGACTTTAACTTTCGCTCTCGTTGCAACTGAGTTTCCAATATTAAGTAGCAATCAAATGTATTTTCGTACCATTTTTTGTAAATTTCATGTTTAGTTTTATTTACAAAAAATCAATATGAATAACAAGTAAGAGCGTTGTAGTCGAGTTTCCCGACTACAAAATACCCTGTTCAATTGAGACACATATGCAAACACACTCTCATACACAAGCGCATGCACACATACGAGCGCACACATACACACACAAGCGCGCTCGCACGCGGCCTGCGCAGGCAGCGCTGCCTGCATAAAGTGGCCGCCTCCTCCCCCCCCCCCCCGCTCCGATAAGCTAAATTGCTTAATAACTTTTGTGTTTTTGCTCGTATCTTATTTTCCTCTGGAGAGTAGTTAGCTATAAGGCCTAGGATGGTATATATTAAGCCACCAGATTCTAACTTTAAAATTGTGGCTGTGACAGTTTATGCGGTTTAAGGGGGGTGGGGGTGGAATTTTCCAAATCTGAAACAAACTTGATATGGGTACGGTATACACCTATGTGCATGCCAAAATTTGTGTCTCTAACTCTTATGGTCTCTGATATCGACGCGTTCATACAGACAGACGGACAGACGGACATGGCTATATCGACTCGGCTGTTGATGCTGATCAAGAATATATATACTTTATAGGGTCGGAGAAGCTTCCTTCTGGCTGTTACATACATATTTGCACAACTTCATGATTCCCTTATCCCATTTTTAATGGGAACAGGGTATAAAAACTGTAGCTGTTAACTGGCCGTTTTTTGCTCATAACTTGAGTATCGTTCATCCGATCTTTATCATTCCTTCAGCAAATCTATAAATAACCTTGACGCTTACTTTAATAGATATCTCTAGAAGGTACGAACCATCTATCATCAAAACTGTGAACGAAACACGTTTTGTCCAAATAGCGGGGGCGGGAGGGTGTGTGTCAAAAATAGAAAATAAACTTGATCTGCCTGCAGGGATAAGAAATATATGTCCCATACATGTCAAACCTCTATATCTTACCATCTCTGAGATCTCTTCGTTCATACGGACGGACGGACGGACAGACGGACATGGCTATATCGACTCGGCTGTTAATGCTGATCAAGGATATATATACTTTATAGGGTCGGAAACGATTCCTTCTCCCTGTTACATACTTTTGCACAAACTTAATATACTCGGTACCGTCGGTACAGAGTATAAAAAAAATATATATATATTTCCATCCGTCTGGGAATCGAGCCTGGGTATCTTCGATTCGTAGTCAAAAAACTAACAGCTGAGCCACGGCACTTACAATATTAATAGAGCAACAATTACAGTTTTAAGAAGAAAAAAAATATATACTCATATTCTTTTTACATATACATATGTACTTATATTCTTTTTATTCTAAATATGCCAAATAAGCTTTAGCATATATGTATATCCGGGCTCTAGTTATTAGACATCGAATTTTGCATCATATTTTCAAACAGATTTTAATCCTAGTAGGCCAAGGTGAGGGTGTAACACAACAACAACCAAAAGTTGGTTATGCTCAGCTGCTGACAGCTGAACGAAATTATTCCCATCAAACTGTTATGGTAAGACAGCTTTGTCTGTTTCTCTCATCGATAACTATGAAACAGAAAACACGAGAAAATCAAAATCTAGTGTTCTGTTGAGAGAGTAAGCGAGTCTGTCAAATTTTTCTGTCATTTCGGTGAGCAGATAGCATAGAAAAATTTAATTGATTATATTTTGCGATTAAAATCTTGACCTGGAGCCGGCCAAAAACAAAAGCTTACACAAAAAGGAAAAGAATAAATATACTATGATCTGCGCCACGAAAAAAGAAAGTTACTATAAATCCTTAGAAGACAAAATTAATAGCACCCGCAATAGCAAGGATTGGTGGGCCTTGGCAAGAGAGATAAGAAACACGCCGTGGAAAATGAGAACACAAGTAACAGCGCAGGACTTTTAAACAAACTTTTGCAACCTACTCAACATCTCTCAAAATACTTCTTGGATCCACAACATC
Source organism: Lordiphosa magnipectinata (assembly GCA_037044535.1). Lineage (NCBI taxonomy): Eukaryota > Metazoa > Arthropoda > Insecta > Diptera > Drosophilidae > Lordiphosa > Lordiphosa magnipectinata. The sequence goes on from JBAMBO010004436.1 coordinate 38,036, forward strand.
AGCGTCAACAACAACAGATCCTTTTAGGCTCCAATGTGCAACAACAGATTCAGCTTAGCAGATACAGCATCAAACTAAAGAAGGCAATGTGCGAAGCCCAACAACGCGTATTGTTTTACAACGTAGCAGGGAGTAGTCAAGCCCCAATGATAATGCCAGTACTGACCATATTGAAAAGTTCAGCCGCAGTCGGCAAAGATAATAATTCAATGTAAAGTACACAGTGTTAATTGAATAAAAGACAGTAGGTTGTGCTTAAGACAACCTACATATATTGTGTTTGGCCTCTATGCTAAACAGTTCACTAAAAGAAAACACGATTAAATCAAAATCTAGTGTTCTGTTGAGAGAGTGAGCAAGTCTGTTAAAATTTTGAGCTGTCATTTCGGTAAGCAGACGGCATAGAAATATTTGGTTGACCATATTTTGCGAGCTCTGGTTTAAAATGAAATCGTACGTTCTTACATGTTAACTACGTAAAACAACTGAGAAAGTCGGTCAAGCTCGACTATAAGATACTCAGTACCAGTTAATGCCGTCGCTCGCATTTGCTCGTTCGTTATTAGTGTTATAAGCGTTATACGCTTTTTTACGCGTTCTATGCGTAATACGCTGTTATACGCTCATCTCTAAGTTTCTCTGACGGACATGGCTATATCGACTCGGAAGTTGATGCTGATCAAGAATATATATACTTTGTAGGGTCGGAGATGATTTCTTCTGGCTGTTGAATACTTTTGCCCAAACTTAATATACTCTGTGTACCTATGGTAAAGAGCATAAAAATACGAAATATGATTTAATTTAACTTTTAATGTGAAACTATTCACTTTGTGTTGAGTTTTGAGTCGTTTTATTACACAAGAATAAAACGATTTAGATTAAAGGCCTGCATCCAGCACTGCGGAAAATTCCTGCCAGGAATTTGCTAGTTATTTCTTGTGTGTGTGGAACATAAATAAAACAGGGTGACCATCCACCCAAGGTGCACTCTGATCAGTCAGCTGTTAAGCACTTAATTATTTGAATTTAAATAAATTTAAAAAAAAAATATAATTTCTAGAGGAAGTAGGTGCTACTTTATACTAGGGGATGAAAAGCCGATGGCTAAGAATGACACTTTGCAGTGTGGCCCGGGTGCCGCACAGTTATGTGCACAACTTTTGTAATTTATAATTTATTTGGCGACCTTTCTAATGTTTAATTAGTGTGAGTTGGCTGGCTCTAGGGCCGAAAAAGTTGCTATCACTACCTTGGCTTTGGTCTATTGCCGATCCGCTGGAACATAGCCGTTAATCGTTCAAAGAGTCAACATGATCGCTATGAGATCCCGAAAAGTTGCTCGAGTGCGATTCCTAGGATCAAAAGGATACCGCGTTTAAATACCTTGGCGTATCTCTGAACCGCCGCTTGACCAGTCTATGTGTCCCGGGCAGTAGCTACGGTTGCAGCTATGACATTGAAGCTCAACTGGCTTCTCAAGCTTCGTAGTGGATCTGGTATGAGAGGCATACAACTATATACCGCGATTTGGACGCTTTACCATTATGCACCCCAAATTAATATGCACACCAGCAAGTTTGTTTGTTTGGTTATTATTATGTATCATGACCGACTGGTGGCCCACTCCCATAGACTTGCCTCTGATCTGGCGACAAACAGTCTCAGAAGTCGTCTCAACCTACGACATCCTATCGACTTTTGTGTCCATGGAGGGCATCTCTCGGGCCGCCTCAGCAATTTGGCATAAGTGTCCCCTTGGCACCATCCCCTACCAATCTTTCAACACTGCTGGTTCCCCAGCAAGATGACAGCTCATAACAAAAACATAAAAGCATTCCCCCCAATTTTTCGCTCATCACGTCCAAAATAATTGTAACCAATATATTCCTGAGCTGTTTATCAGCTGTTCTTTCGATCCACACTCGCTATCGATAGGCCAACTATCGATAAGAAACTGTGGATTTCGTTCATGTTGATGGATACTCAAGTAACGAAAAGGTAAGCTAAAAATTCCTGGCACTGTTTTTATACTCTGTACCGAAGGTACATAGAGTATATTAAGTTTGTGCAAAAGTATGTAACAGGGAGAAGGAATCGTTTCCAACCCTATAAAGTATATATATTCTTGATCAGCATCAACAGCCGATTCGATATAGCCATGTCCGTCTGTCCGTCCGTCCGTCCGTCCGTCCGTCCGTCCGTATGAACGAAGAGATCTCAGAGATGGTAAGAGATAGAGGTTGGACATGTATGGGGCATATATTTCTTATACTTGCAGGCAGATCAAGTTTATTTTCAATTTTTGCCACGCCCCCTCCCGCCCCCGCAATTTGGAAAAAACGTCATATCTCCTACAGTTTTAAAGATAGATCGTTCGTACCTTCTAGAGATACCTTGTAAACAAAATTATTTATCGATTTGCCGAAGGAATGATAAAGATCGGATGAACGATACTCAAGTTATGAGCAAAAAACGGCCAGTGAACACCCACCACCCCCCACCCATCACCACAGCATTCTATTGAACGGCAATCTTAGTGAGAGAGAGAGAAAGAGAGAGAGAGAGAGTGAAACTTAGAGATGAGCGAGTATAACTCGTGAGCAAATGCGAGCTGCGACGTTAAGGGTACAGAGTATGTTATAGTCGGGCTTGGCCGACTTTCTTTCTTGTTTTATATGAAGTTTGCCAGGAATTTTTAGTTTCCGCGGTGCTGGATACCCGCCTTTATCCTAGAATTTTCCCAATATAAAAATAAGTAATAGTGCCGGTATACCGAAATAAAAATCCGGGTACAGTATCGGAAGCGAAAACCGAAATTTATTGAAAACCGAAATAGAACCTTTAGCTGAAACATTAATTTCGGTACCTACCGGAACCGAAATTCGTTTCGGGACTAAGCCCTATATAGAATACACTAATATCTAATATAATAACACACTAATAATACAAAAATACAAATGACGAATAACTTCGTCAAACGGAATCCAAATTTATAGAGACAACATTTGTTTAACGGAGAATTAAATGGGCTCTTATAATAAACTTTAAGGTAAAGTTGCATAGAATAAAATAGTTAAACCAGTGGTGGCCAAAATAGAAGTTTAAAAAAAAGTTGAAAATGTCTGATCTGTAATCCGCATTTCTTAGCCATCTCGTTAAATTAGTCAAACAATTTATTTTAATATATATTATAAGATTCCTCTTGTCACTATCGGAATTGACAAGTTTATAAACAATTAGATGGTACATTCGCAAGTTATTTCAAGTACTGAGCAAAATCAGCAATAAACGGTTTTTGTGCCACAACTTTTGGGGGTCCCCGAGGAAAACCATGTATGAGGACGCTCTACAGCGTACGCTATGTCAATACACTGTTTTACACTGTGCTATTGATATCATATCAAAATCAAGTGATCGCGATTGATTAGGAACTGGGAGTTTTGTTTCGTTTTAAGCTTATGAAAGTAAAGGCTTTCGCGATATTACGGTTTCGTTCCTTAACAGGTTGTTATACTAAATTTAGCTAAATATTTGTATACTCTGTACTGAAGGTACACAGAGTATATTAAGTTTGTGCAATAGTATGTAACATGGAGAAGGAATTATTTCCGACCCTATAAAGTATTTATATTCTTGATCAGCATCAACAGCAGAGTAGTATAGTATAATCAGTTTTGTAGATAGATGGTTCGTCGTACATTTTAGAGATATGTAGTAATCAGGGAACCGGTACCAGAACCGTTAACCGAAATAAACCGTATCAAATCAAGTACCGGAACCGGAACCTAAACTAATTTTTTTTTTGATCCGTAATCCGTTTACCGTTATTAGTGGAACCGATAGCACCGGAACGTGGTACCGGTACAGTTTCGTTTTTTTTACCTTTGCAGAGCGCATCGTAGATTTGGTCACGAGTTGTAGCTCAACCTACAGGATGCCAAAATATTTGCAGCGAAAGACATTTTCTACATTTGCTCCAGTTTTTCGGCTGCACATAACGACTTTCTTTTGCACCGGAAAGTGAGGGATTCCGTTCGCGGTATTGTACGCATACTAGAACCAGCGCAGGTGGCCACAACTAAACTGCAAGCCGAAAATCTTGTTTTGGCTGATTTTAGTTCCATTTGGATACACTGTAAGTTGGAAAAATAAAAAAATTCGTCGTCTTTAGCAAAACAGCTACTGGATGCTATTAAGACTTTTCTCGCACTTAAACGTGTTCGAAACCATGAAAACATTTTTGACTGGTACTCAGAATCCTCCACAAAGTTCCCAGAATTGTATGAGATTTCAAAAGTCGTGCTTTCTGTTCCAGCTACGCAGGTTAGCGTGGAACGCCTATTCTCTGGCGGAAAATTTATAATGAATGCCCTAAAAAGTTGTATGGACTCAACCACATTAAACCGTCACTTAAACTGAAACATTCATTTCGGGACATACCGGAACCGATACCGGAACCGAAATTCGTTTCGGGGCTAACCCCTGGTAGTAATCAAGATTTTTTATCGATTTGCCAAAGGAATGGTGAAGATTGGATTAACGAAATGTAGGGAAGGGAGGTATATGTGAGACCACCTTTTCAGGGCTGCAGTAAAATTCTTGTTTAAAATCTGTAGCATACTTTCAGGGCTGATGTAAATATAAAGCATACTTTCAGGGGCACAGTAACAATCATGTTTTTGACCAGCAGCAGCTGTTTTGATTCTTTGTCTGCTTTAATTGGGTTGAGTAATTGTAGACCGAGTCAGTAGCGACCTTGCATATTTGTGTGCGTGAGTTAGATATGGACTAAGATGTGGACTATTGAGCAGCAATGTGGGAGTTGGGGGAATGTTACTCACACTGCTGTTTGGAATAATTGCCCCAAAAAACAAATCTCTGTATTATATTCTTGGTAATCAAAGCTTAAGATGGTTGGAGTCTTGAGAATCGAAGCTGCAATAGATGCCTTTAATTCCTTGTGGCCGCAGAAGTGTTGTTTACAAGTGGAATAGGGTGTAGTAATTGTGAATGGAGATGTAAAAGAGATCCTTCTCGTCAGGTAAAAAAAAGCTGATCTCGCAGAAAAGAAGGCAAGGTTATTAATTTAATGGGTCTATGAAATACAAACCATAGGCTGTTTATTAAAAACTGTTAGGAATTTGGGTATGATTTTTTTAGAAATGAGTGTAGAGTGGCTATGCCTTTTTGTGTGTTTGGGGCTGGAAGTGTTTGTATGTTCGTGTGTGTATGTGAGACATTTCAATTTCTATAAAGCGTTGATTATAATCTAATTTAAACTTCAATGGCTTAGTCTGACTTTCAACTTCAACAATCAAACTATGGCGTCGACAATCAATTGCGGTACTGAGATGGTATTTTGTAGTGTTTGTGATAAATATTTAATAGTATTTATTGGTTTATTATTCCAGTGCTACAAGTTACAAGGACTCTGGACTCTGCTGCTCTTGACATATGCTCAATATAAGCAATATAAATTACTGTGTGGTAGTTGTTGGCCGGACGAGAAGTGCAGCTAATAGTTGATGTTTGCAGGTTGATTTTCCTTAATCATAAACCGATCGATTAACTGCGATGTCGGTATTTGGACGGTGGTTCTCGTTGTCTTAGTCTGGCGTTTTCTTCTCTTTATGAAAAAAAATTACACTGTTAATCGCCGTGGTATCAAAAATACTTCAACAAACTCTCAGTTTTTGAACTATAGTTCATTTTTTTAACTATAGTTCATTTTTTGAACTATAGTTCATTTTTTGAACTATAGTTCATTAATTGAACTATAGTTCATTTGAACTATAGTTTTTTTTTGAACTATAGTTTATTTTTTGAACTATAGTTTATTTTTCAATTGAACTATAGTTCAAATATTGAATACTATAGTTCAAATATTGAATATTGAATATTTGAACAATAGTTCATTATTTGAACTATATTTCATTTTTTTAACCACTATAATATTAACAATAAAAATATGCAAAATATATAAAAATATATGCACAAATGTGTGGAGGTGTAGATCAAATTTTAAAAAAAATCGCGTAATTGGCAAAATAGACCAAAGATTGTTATGAATATTTGATGAACGGCGAGATTACACGGGTGAATAAAGGAGGTGTGAAATATGCAATTTATGCAATATTATTTTTAGCGGACCTAGATTATTTTTCAATAAATATAAAATGTGTGCAATCAGAATTTAAATCGGACATGCGGTTCAAAATATGCCAAAACCGCTGTCTACTCATGTATCAAACAGTGTGTATGCTGCCAAAAATACATTTGGATACATTTTCTGTTTTTGTTTGGCTATGGGCCGATTTCTCATAATCTTTATAGAGATATATATCAGATAAACTTACAAATTACAGGTCAAAATTTTAGCAGCTGCAAAAATAAGCAGATATCTAGATGAACAGAAATCGACCCTATTAAGTATTTCGTAAAGAAAGATTTTGAATAAAATGCATTATGGATTAGGTTGTTCGAACTTTTTCATTGTCTTCACTCGTTATATTTATTATAAACATTTCATCATTCTTCATTTGAATTTTTTAAATATAAACATTTATTCAAAGAAATTAAAAACTATTTTTGAAGGTTCAGGAGAGCTTGCTTCTTCAAGCCGAAGATTATATATACCCGTGCAGCTTTAAAACTCAAAGTGTAGATTGAAACAGGCAGATGGACAGGCAGACGGGTGGATAGATAAATTAACAGGAATGTGGTCGAAGATGCTCCCTTCTGAGCGTTACAAACATATGTCCAAAATTATCATACCATCTTTAAAGGTATAAAATCAGATAAATATTCCGAGCAGTCACAGGCGGCATCGCAGGCTAAAGGAGACGGAATGCGTCTGAAAAATGTTTATATTAAAACTCTATTACATTACTTTTTCATATTATTGTGCAAAATCGCTAGAACATTTACATTTTCCAGAAGTAACAAGCTTCTTCTTTCTCTTACGATTTGCCCAGCCAAAGAAAACAGACGCTCCGAAGGAACTGATGTTGCCACAAATTGCCCACAATTCTCTTCTGCATGTATAAAAAGAGCTGAGGGTAAACCGACTTTCTCTCTTTTCACCATTTAAGTGGATCTGCAGATCTTCAGCCCATTATTAATGGTGATCATTCGCAGATCTCGCTTAATACCAAGAACGTGCTTATTGAGTAAACAGCCACGGATCTAACCAAGGCCAAGGTTATACTGGATACCATTGACTGTTTTTTCGCCGAGCATTGTGCCGAGAAGTTTACTGTTGAGCCTTGTTATGTGGCTATGTGGAAGACGCGGTAGCATCTTTTCTTATCCAGAGCTAGCCGTCCAGAAGGGAAAAATTTCGGTGAAGCCTGCCAACGCCTATATATGCATAAATGAGCCTAGAGGCACAGGAAAAGGGAGACGCCCTGACTGTAAGGATTCCCCCAACGCGGCAATATGTGATCCATGCCTGCGACATCTATGAAGACAAAGCTATCGATTTTGGCTATAGAAAAATTAAGAAATCCCTGCCAACATTTATGCAGATAGCAAAACAGTTTCCTCTCAACACACTGAGCGAGCAACTGCGAGAGCAAGTGTCGAAGCCCTGACTTAACGCGCACGCAAACTTAACAAATCCATCGAAACCATGCCGGCTGTGCCTCATGTGCTAAACAGTGTGTATGCAGCCTTAAAATTTGCTTTAATAGTTAAAATAATTAACTATAGTTCAAATAATGAACTATAGTTCAAAGAATGAACTACAGTTCAAACGAACTATATCCCAGCAAAACCCAAAGCGCTCTAAGAGCGCTATTAGAGCGCTCAAAAGGAGCAGTGAAGCGCTCAACTCTCCTTGTAACTAGTGCTATTTTTAACATTGCCATGTCATTGGATGTCAGCGCTACACTCTCACTGCGAAAAAAGCGCTTTAAAGCGCTCCGCTCGCAATGTAAAAGGAGCACTAGGAAGCGCTACACTGTCACTGCGAATAAAGCGCTTTAAAGCGCTCCGCTCGCAATGTAAAAGGAGCTCTAGGAAGCGCTACACTGTCACTGCGGAAAAAGCGCTTTAAAGCGCTCCGCTCGCAATGTAAAAGGAGCTCTAGGAAGCACTATGCTCCCAGAGTAAAAAGAGCTGTAAAAAGCGCTCCAAAAGAACATTTTTAGTACAAAATTAAAATAAAATTTTCAATTCATTTCAATTTATTTATAACATGATTATAAGTTTTATTGATTGAAGATGGGAAAACTTAATAACACAGACTTCAAGTTAAGGAACATTTTTTTTTGCAAATCTTAAATCAAAACAGGTCACTAAAACCCATACAATTATATTTTGAAAATATTTTATATAATTTTAATCAGAATTTTGATTTGCTGCGTCTGAGGACAAAAGAATTTTTTTTTGTTGATACGAATTTCTATAAATTTTGTTCTTCATGGAACGGAAGCCCTTCACCATTTCCTTCGCATAGTCCTCTCGATTTAAATGGACCCCACTTACAGCATCTGTGAAAACCAGTTTATGAAAAAATGACTTCTTTATCGGGTGCGTTCCAGAAATCGCTAGAGATTTCCAGGACACCCCTGTATTAAATGGTTATGTGCTCACCAAATACAATATCCGAGAAGAATTGCAGTGATTTGATGGGAAACTTATTTTGTCGGCCATCCCAGTTAATGTTAAGCAATGTTTCATGGGTGAAAAATGAATGCATTGCCTCGCTGATGTTTCTGGTGCCCACCAGAGTACGAATATAAGCTACCTGAAATGAAACAAAGAAAATTATTAAAGCTTTTTGTAGTTAAAATCGTATAATTTAATTGGCATACCAGGCTTTCTTTTGAGTGGCGTTGCAAATAGCTATCGGCATTTTTTACGTCTTCTAGGTCTTGGAACGGTAGAAAATTTAAATCAACACTTTTGGGGCATACTTTCTCCATCAATTTATCAAGTACAACGCGTTGATAAGCGACACTAGCCTTAATAGCAGCGACATCGGATTTCACCTCATTCACAATTTTCAAAATTTCTCCATTGCTGTTTTCTGTAACACAAATAAAATAAAATAAATAAATAATATTCAGGGAAAATAAGACCTATATAAAGCATAATTTCATTTTCTTACCCATAATACTACATTTTTGTTTTAAAACTTCATTTTCCAGTCGCAGCTTCTCCAATTCCTCCCCATCTCTTTGGCTTTTCGCACCAAAATTTTGGTTCATATTATGCATTATGAGTGGTGCAGCAAAGGAAAAACGACACCTCCAGTTTGAAAGGAAAAAAGGCAAACTTATATAAAAGATTTTGAACCGGATAAATACTGTCAGTTTCACTCAAGTCACTAACAAATGCTATTCCCAATGATGTTATAGACTCTAGTGGTTCAGAAAAAAAGTTTCTAATCTCCGAAAATAATTTACCCACAATATATTCCCCTCCTTCCGTGCTTTTAAAAAATCCACAAACTTTAATGACATGGAAAGGTTTTACGCAGCAGTAACAATCGGGGGACTTAACACTCAAAAAAAATTCATCAAATGTAAAGCTGGAATATAATGGGGACTCTGAATATATCGATTTTGAAGATAGAATTTTTTTCCCTAATCCTTGTTTAATCTCTACTGTGTCATTTCTTTCCTCAATTCTATTACAAATTTGTTGCAAAATTTGAGTAGGTTTACGAACGTCCTTTTTAAGCAGTTGTAAAAAATTTTCGTACTTATAGGCTGAGAAAGAATTTACATCACCATAAGTATGAACGCAATTTGCTATGTGCAGCAGATTGTGCACATTATAACTAATCTTGTCTTCACCGTATATGTATTGAAAGTTATGAACAAAGGTTTCAATCATTCTTTGCACACAATCCAGATTTGCTCTGCATTTTGAATAACACGAAAGAAATCTATAGGAAACATGTAACAAAAGAAAATGAATATATAAATTAGTACTGAGATATTTTTTGAATAAAACTGGTCCAATGTACAAAATCATAAGTCGAAACTCAGTGGCTTTCCAGCGACTTAGCTCGTTAAAAGACCGGGGCTTTCTTTGAAATTCTTTTGGAACATATTTTTGAAAGGAAAGTAGCAACTTATCCAGGTCTAATTTATTTGCTTTTGATAATTTGGTTTCAACATGTTTATTATTCCAAATACTCGCTAAGATCTTTTTAACCACACCCAGATCTATGAGATGCATTACATCTAGGGGAAACTGAGATACCAATTGAACATCAATTTCCTCCAATATATGTTGCGAGTTCAGAAAATTTTTTAAATGAGCCTTGCGGCTTCGAAAATCTTCGTCGGTTCTTAATACCGCCACCGTTGTTTCATAAGTTAACCTATTATTTTTTTTCACGGCTAACTGTGTACATTTGGGGCATCCCTTTGAGCAGGTATGTCCAACTGTTCCACAAACAAACGCCCTTGCAGGAGCATCGCAAACAAAAACTCTTAATTTCAATTCAATTTTGCAACCATTTATAACAATACCATTTGTTCGTATACTTTTCATTTCAGCTACAAAATCGAATAAAAAATCATTAATATTCTCTGGCTTGCAGTGACCAACGTATGCACCTATAAGAAATGGTTTCACATTTTTGCAATCTACGACAGATGGGCCATAAGGTTGTAGCGGAGCTTTTAAATAAAGGCAGCCCATCGATGCCCACATCAAGTTTAAAAAATCTTGTATTATCCGGCAATCTTATAGCCTATTTCCACTGGCTTCATTTCTTATCATTTTCATTTCTAAAAATGATGCTGTTTCCATTGACAAATCTTCATCATTTTGATATTCGCAATGCCACGTTGACAAAAACAGCTGAATGGTTTGATTTAAACAACAGGCGCCACTTTCAAACTCACGGGGAGTTTTTGCAATATTTACCCAAAAATAGACATACCCGGCAAGAAAGCAATTACCCTGGGCGAACGCATTGTTAACGCCCTGAATAATCAGCAGAAAGCTAAATACACAACTTATTTTGACTAAATTATATTATAAACAAAATTGCGCCTTATTTTTAAATTCAAATCAATAGTTTATTGGTGATGACACTTTCTATTTCCAGAGAGTAACGAGTAGTGCCAGAGAGTAGCGAGTACTTTTTTAAAAAATACCAAATTCCTCCGTGGGGAATGCCATCATTTTTGAGAAATGAAGGAAATGAAGGGCAAAATGCAACAACAATTTGTATGGAAGAAATGATATCATTTTCTTCATTTCTTGTCATTTCAAGAAATGAAGCTTCATTTCTTTGGTGGAAATAGGCTATTAGTTTTAAACTTTTCAGTATGCCTTTTTCCACTCCATAGTGAAAGTACGTTCCTGGCTGAACCGCTCTTGTGCTAATCGCAGGCAAATCAAATAACGAGGTGGTGGATAACGGAACTTTCAATCCGGCTTTGTTCAAAATTTTTAATAAGCTATCGCTAGCGTTTCGCCTAATCTTGAAGTGCACCATCCAGTCTTTCACAGCATTAATTAAATCGAAAGACTGAGTGGCTTCGATCACGCTTTCCTCAATTTCTGGGGTGTCATCAAAGAGAGATGCACTGGGTAAATCTGCTTCAACTTCTGCTATTGGATTCCCATGGCTATTCGCACTTCCACCTTTTCCTACTTCTTGCGCCACAAGCCTCTTAAAATGCCGCTTGCTGTAGCCAAGAAGTTTGTGCGTCATTTTTATAATTTTACTTAATTAACACGTTAAGCCCGAGCCAAAACACTTTACTTTTTATTTTAGTAAAATTTATAACAAAAATATTATTTTTGCAACGCAGCAACGACCGAATGAACAAACTGAACGTGTAAAGCAAACGCAACAATTACGGATCTGTCATTTCCCTTTGACACTTGACTTCGTCGCGACGGCGCACAGTGGGAAATTTCGTACATTTAGGTGGAATAAATTCAAATTAAAAATTTTTGACATATAATAAAACAAAGACATATATTTTGACTTTAATTTTTAATTAAAAATTTAATTTTTATTCAAAAAAATTAATTTAATAAATATTTTTATTTAGTTTTTAATTTTTTAGTACCACTAGAACGTTTTTTGGTGTAGTTTGTAGTGCTGAACTCGACAGTCAATTTCACATACACGCACACATAAACTAAAAAAAAAATCACAACAGCAGTCACAAGTTCTAGTTCACGAAACATTAAAAAGTGAAATATTTTTCACTACATAATTCTGTTTAACTAAAACACATATGTGTAATACATATTAAACGAACTCACAAAAACTTTTTAACACACATACATACCTCTTAACTTTAATTGAAAACAAAAATTATATCAGCTTTATTGTTTGTTTTATGACTTCTCCGCTGCTTACTAAGAGGCTGAAAAATATTTTAGCACACGAGATTTCTCAATCGGCATTTTTGGCACTCCTTGCTGATCATATATTTATCGATAGCACATAAAAGCCTTAACTACCATTTGACTGAGGGATGTAGTGACTATTTATTTTTTTTAAAAATTCGCACCATTTCAAATTTGAACTTTGAATTAATTCCAGTTAAATTTACCAAAACTCCCACTGTGCGGCGCGTGCCGTAGAAAGCAGAACAAAAAGAACAAAATAAACAAGAAAAAATGCAAGCAGGCGGCGCTAGCATACGCATACTGTTCATAGGAGAATTGTTGTGAAATAACTGCTTTCGTGGAGCAGTATTTACAAGGAGAGTTGAGCGCTACAATTGAGCGCTTTCGTGGAGCAGTATTTACAAGGAGAGTTGAGCGCTTCAATTGAGCGCTTCTGTAGTGCTCGCAGTGGAGCGCTTCGAAAAAATTTGCTGGGTAGTTCAAAAAATGAACTAAAGTTCAAATGAACTATAGTTCATGAAAAAAATGAACAAATGAACTAGGTCATTGAAACGAACTAAAACTTCCAACTCTACTGTCTTTGGCTTTCTTTTCCTCACTGACTACCGCCAAGCGACTCGAGGCAGTCTATTTTGGCAGCCTCAGTTGAATCAGAGACAGTAACGAGGGCAGCTTAAATAACACAAGGCAACAAAATTAGACTTTTTCCAGTATTTTATTTTTAGTAATTTGAGCTTAAAGTTGCAAAAAATTCCTTCTTTTACCCCTTTAAGACGCGTTTTGTGGGGAATATAATCTTTTGTTTTGACTTTTTTTTTGATATTATCGTAAATAACTATTTCTTAACTTCAAATAAGCTATCCCAACCATTTCTACGATTTTTATACCCTTGTAGAGGGTATATTAAAATTGTCCAGATGTTAGTATTGCATAGAAGGAAGCATCTCCGACCATACAAAGTATAAATGTTCTTGATCGGCATGACGATCTGAAATGATATAGCCATGTCCGTCTGTCCGTCTGTCTGTCCGTCTGTTTCTATGCTATCTCCTCCGTCAGTTTTAAAGCTATCTTAACCAAACTTTACACGAAGCCTTTTGGTACAAATACGCTGCACATTTGTCGGAGCCGGCCGGATCGGATGACTATAGCATATAGCTGGCATAGGAACTATCGGTCGAAATGTAGTTCTAGTGAGAAAAACTTTTTTGTTCTCAATGGTATCGTCTTTATACCTTCCAGTTGAGAATATTATCAGTTTCCACTTAATTTTGTGGAGTTTGGTCAAAATCGGATGAATATATCGAATAGCTACCATAAAACAAACAAATGGTAATATTAGAGGCGCCATCTTATTGCTGAGTTTGGGAGATAACTCAGCTAAGAATGCTTGACGAAATTCATTTAATTCCTTAATTTATATAAATAATACAACCTACAAGGGTATATAAACTTTGGTCGAGCCGAAGTTAGCTTTCCTCAATTTTTTTCAATAAAGATATAGCAGAAGGAATCATTACCGACCATTTAAAGTATATATACATTCTTGATCAGCATCAACAGCCGAGTCGATATAGCCATGTCCGTCTGACCGTCTGTCCGTCCGTCTGTATGAACACCTAGATCTCAGAGACTGGAAGAGCTAGAGCAACCAAATTTGAAATGTAGACTCCCATTGTCTGCACGCAGATCAAGTTTATTTCAAATTTTTGCCACGCCCACACCCGCTCTTACGCTCTCGTAAGTAATTGTATCCGCTTTCTTAAAAAATCGATTATAATGTTGCTGCATCAAAGTATTCAATGGGTGTTGTTGATAATTTTCATTGAAATTCTATAAAAATTACTACCTTTTTGGACTGTTTTGTTAGGCATAGATTTTGGGTGTAGGCAAATTGGGTTTGCTATTATATGTATTCAAAATGATATACCTTCGCTAAAAATAATCGTACATTTCATTGGATTAGTTTATTTCCAAACTAAGAAATAGTAACTTACGACAATGTCAAAAAAAAAGTCAAAACAAAGATATAGATTCCCCACAAAACGCGTCTGAAAAGAGTCAAAATAGGCACTTTTTGCAACTTTAAGCTCAATTACTAAAAATCTCGACGTGATGGACCGTTTCTGAAATCAGATTCGTGTTCAGCCCACGAAAATCATCTGGAACAACCACCAACCCTTCAATATACTGCACCTTGTTGCCTAGTGTAATACAGGCTCACGTAACGATACCCGTACGAATCGCCCAAAAATATCAATATCTTGTCGAGTTACTAATCAAAAAGTCACGGGTTGCACGTGTATTCAAATTTAATACAAACAGCAACTGTGATTTGTATGGCAGGAAAGCAGCTTTCAACACAAGAATCCAGGAAAGCAACAGTGCGCTGCAGTGAGATCCGGGCATTATATATATGACTGGATCTGTAATTTCCCTGAGTAACGGGTATATCAAAGTCGGGCAAGGCCGAATTTCACTTATGCTCTTGTTGCTATACTCTGTACCAAAGGTACACAGAGTATATTAAGTTTGTGCAAAAGTATGTAACTGGGAGAAGGAATCATTTCCGACCCTATAAAGTATATATATTCCTGATCAGCATCAAGAGCCGAGTCGATATAGCCATGTCCGTCTGTCCGGTTCTGTCTCCGTCTGTCTGTCTGTCCGTCTGTATGAACGCACAGATCTCAGAGATGGTAAGAGATAGAGGTTTGACATGTATGGGATATATTATATATTTCTTATACTTGCAGGCAGATCAGGCAGATGGCACGCTCCCTCCCGCCCCCGCAATTTGGAAAAAACGTCATATCTACCACAGTTTCGATGATAGATTGTTCTTTCCTTTTAGAGATATCTAGTAATCAAAATTATTTATCGATTTGCTGAAGGAATGATAATGATCGTATGAATGATACACAAGTTATGAGCAAAAAAACGTTAATTCGTGGGAGCAGAGGCGCCGCTAGTAAGCTGCAACTGCTCGCAGATATGTTAACAGAGGCACTCCTCAAGGAGGTGTTCTCTCTCCGCTGCTGTGGGCTGTAACAGTTAACCAACTGCTGCGACTTATGGAAGCTGACGGCTCGTAGTGGTGGCTTACTCGGATGATATTGCCATCTTCAAATGTGTTATTTTTCCTCAAACGCTGTGTGACCTTATGCAGATTGCACTGACAACACTTGCTCAGTGGACAAAATCTTGTGGCTTGGGCGTGAACCCGGCTAAGGCGGAATTAGTTAATTTTACCATAAAGTACAAAATTCCTGATCATGTTCCTCCAAAAATTAATGGAGCAATCCTTGTATTTGGTTACAATGCCAAATACTTGGGTGTCCTTTTGGACAAGAAACTACTCTGGAAAGACAAAATAAACGAACGTATAAAAATGGCTACCATTGCTCTTTATTCGAACAATAAGCCGTAAATGGGGTTTTTCCCCCTCCATAGTACATTGGCTATACACAGCCGTTGTAAATCCCATACTACTCTACGGAGCACTAGTATGGTGGCCAGCACTTGGGAAATAATATTACCTGAACAACCTCCACAAGGTACAGAGAAGTGCGGAGATATGTATTAGTGGTGCTCTCCGAACGACACCAACGGAAGCGCTAAATACTATTCTTCACCTTCTACCACTAGACCTTATAGCAAAGCAACTGGCTATCACAACAGCCTTAAGACTAAGGGATTCCGATGCCTTGAATATAAGCTTATAAGCTTCACACAAAAGCTGAAACACTCCGCCTCGCTACGGATAGCTGGAAAATCCTTTCCTCCTGTGCTGTATCGAGACTAACGTGACCTACATTCAACCTAAAACGTACTAACGTACTTATTGGCAGACCTAGGCGTCACGTTCTATGACTTCTGTAGAAGTTGCAAATATGAAGAAGAGGAGGAAACGGTACAAGACCTTCTCTGCCACTGCCCCGCTTTAAATAGAAGGAGACTTACGACACTTGGTTAACCTCTCTTAGAGATATACGGGCTAGAGATCCCAGCTCTACTAAAATTTATTCTGTCCACATAATGGTTCAGTACCGAGAACTCCCCTCAGTTTTAAAAATAAACATGGCCAAAGTGCCCTAATTGGGAGAACGTCTTGTCGTTCTCAGCCATCGTAACCTTACCTAACCTATGCGGCCACAAAGAATTATAGACATCTATTGCAGCTTTGATTTACAAGAGTCCAACCACCTTGAGCTTTGACTCCCAAGAATATATTACCACGAGATTCATTCCAGCTTTGATTCCCAAGGCTCTAACCAATTAAAGCTTCGATTCCCAAGACTCCAACCAGATCCCAAGACTTCTCAGAGATTTCGTTCTTAGGGCAATAATTCCACACAGCAGTGTACGTCACATTCCCCCAGCTCCCACATTGGTGCTCAATAGTCCACATCTTAGTCCATATATGTTTCCAAGTACTCAACCCAACAAAAATAGCTAACCAATCAAAATCGCTGATCCTAGGTCAAAAACATGATTATTACTGTAGTCTGCTACAGATTTTTTAACAAGATGTTTACTGCAGTCTGAAAGATGCTACAGATTTCAAACAAGAATATTACTGCAGCCCTGAAAAGGTGGTCTCCCACATACATTTCCCTAATACTATAGTTAATTCAATCTTCACCATTCCTTTGGCAAATCGATAAAAAAATTTTGATTTCTACATATCTCTAAAATGTACGACAAACCATCTATCTACAAAACTGACTATACTATACCTGTTCAGCACCTCCTTGGAAAACACTATAGTCAGCGGATAACGACTCTTTTTTTTTGTACAACGAAACAAAACTCCCAGTTCCAAATCAATCGCGATCACTTGGTGTTAATAAGAATATCAGATCTGGCATTTTCAACTTTTTATACCCTTGAAGAGGGTATATTAAAATTGTCGAGATGTTTGTAGCGAGAGAAGGAAGTATCTCCGACCGTATGAAGTATATATATATTCTTGTCAGCATGACGAGCTGAGTTGATATAGCCATGTCCGTCTGTCTGTCTGTTTCTATGCTATCTCCTCCGTCAGTTTTAAAGCTATCGTAATAAAACATTGCACGATGTCTTTTGGTTCAAATACGCTGCACATTTGTCGGAAAAGGCCGGATCGGATGATTATAGCATAAAGCTGTCATAGGAACCATCAGTCGAAAAAGTAGTTTTAGTGAGAACAACTTTTTTGTCTTCAACGCAAACGTCTCCGAAACTCGTATTTTACATAGTTCCATCAAGTTTGGTGGGACAGCTATATAGTACAGCTGCCAAAGAAATTGAGTGTAGAAAATGTATGTAGGAGGCCTTGTCAAAAATGTGTACATTTGGCCGAATGTACATATTTGTGTCAGTGGAATCAGGCTACTAATTTATATAAATTATACAAGCTACAAGGGTATATAAAATTCGATCGAGTTGAAGTTAGCTTTATTCTATGCGACTTTTCCCAAAAGTTTGTTATAAGAGCCCATTTAATTCTCAGTTGAACAAATGTTGACCCCATAAATTTGCATTCCGTTTGACGAAGTTATTCGTCCTTTTCTGAGTACACCCAGACGATCTAGTATTTTTTTAGTATGCTAACATAGCTAACAAGGCTTGTGAAATGCTGATTGCTCTCTTGGCGCATGCCTTGGCAAGCGTTCGGCTCTTGTCGGTGTGAGTCAGGGGCCGGCAAAACACAAGGTCATTTTGGCGTTCCGTGTGTTCTTTTAGCCACAGACACGAAGTTTAATACTGAAGAAATTGCTTTTCAAGTCCACAAATAAGGCCCAATCATAACTGTAATACAATGATTGTATTAATACTGAACATTGATAAAATACCATGGATGACTAACCTTCCAGCTAACCATTTTAGTTGGATCTATGATACTTAAGTTCTAGAACACATAAAGTTCTATTTTGTAATTCATATTCGAAACTAATCCAGGTTACCTCTGGGGTACCCCAAGGTAGTCACTTGGGTCCATTGCTTTTTACTCTCTTCATAAATGATCTTCCGTCTGTCTTGACTCACTCTCGGGTGCTTATGTACGCCGATGATGTGAAACTATGCTTACCATATAAAGATATGGTTTCCCGCTATAAATTGCAAGCTGACTTGGATGAATTTCAGTCTTGTTGTAAAGATAATCTATTAAACCTTAACAGTTCCAAGTGTAAGGATATGAAATTTTATAGAAGCTTGGCACAATTCTTCACTTATATGCTTGATAACTAGGGTTTTTAAATGATACAGCCAATGAGATAACTGATCTTGGGGTATTTCTTAATCACCTACTGAAATTTGACTCTCATGTTACTGCTACTGTTTGTAAGGGCGGAAGTGTTCTTGGGTTTATTTAGCGCTGGTCGAAGGAATTTGATGATCCCTATACGACGATCATGTTGTACACCTCTCTTGTCCGTCTGATTCTCGAGTCCGGATCATGTGTGTGGTCTCCGTAATATTCGACCCATCAAGATAGAATGAAATCTATGCAAAAACAGTTTTTATACTCTGTACCGACCGTACATTAAGTATATTAAGTTTGTGCAAAAGTATGTAACAGCCAAAAGGAATCATCTCCGACTCTATAAAGTATAAATATTCTTGATCAGCATCACAGCCGAGGCGATATACCCATGTCCGTCTGTCTGTCTGTCTGTCCTTCCGTCCGTATGAACGAAGAGATCTCAGAGAAGGTAGGACATAGAGGTTTGACATGTATGGGACATATATTTCTTATACTTGCAGGCAGATCAAGTTTTTAAATTTTTGCCACGCCCCCTCCAGCCCCCACAATTTGGGGTCCCACAGTTTTGATGATAGATTGTTCGTACCTTCTAGGGATATCTAGTTGTCAAAATTATTTATCGATTTGCTGGAGGAATAATAAAGATCGGATGAACGATACACAAGTTATGAGCAAAAAAAAGTTAATCCGCACCCCCCCACCCCCTCCCCATTCCCACCAACCGCTACTGTATTCAAACAAACACAATTTTTGGGAGAGAGATACTAGGTTTATAAGCCAGCTATTTGCAAATATAAATAATTTGTAAAAAACTAACACTGTTTATTCGCTAAATACCATACGTAAATAAATGAATTTTTTAGTGCTGCCTGACTGCCATCAAACAGTCACATGACATTATTTTCTTTCATTAGTCCAAGAATTGCCTTTGTATCCGCCTTGGTTCAATTGCAACGCTTGTTTTCAGTTTTTATCTGAAACATTTTTCCTTCGCCTGCAGTCGATATTAATGACAATTACAATATAGCAGTGCTACCATATAGTTAAAAACAGCAAAATCACTGAACAGAGTGGCAACGCCTAGCACTCTATTTGCAAATAAGTCTTCTAATCAGTAATTGTTTTCGTGACTTAGCTACTTGCAAATAACAAATTAACTCATCGTTTATACGCAATAATTTTTCACTCACAAAATTGTTATTTGCAAATAAGACGTGCGTATAAACGTAGTAAGATAGAGAGAGAGAAACTTAGAGATGAGCGTATAATAAAACAAGAAAGAAAGTCGGTCAAGCCCGACTATAACATACTCTGCACCCATAATGTCGCAGCTCGCATTTGGTCACGAGTCAAACGGCCAGTTAACACACAACGCACAACGCAGTGCGCTCTCTAAGTCTCTCTCTCTCTCTCTCTCTCTCTCACACTAAGATTGCTTCTGCTGAACGCAATGCTTAGGTTATGGGTGGTTAACTGACCGTTTTTTGCTCACAACTTAAGTATCGTTCATCCGATTTTTATCATTCCTTCAGCAAATCGATAAATAATTTTGAGTTCTAGATATCTCTAGAAAGTACGAACCTTCTATCATCAAAACTGTGGCTATATCGAATCGGCTGTTGATGCTGATCAAGAATATATATACTTTATAGGGTGACATACTTCTGCACAAACTTAATATACTCTATGTACCTTCGGTACAGAGTATAAATGTTGCACTACAACAGGGTGGCTCCTTGGATATATTATAATATTAAAGTCGGGAGCAAATGAACTGGTACAGTGTATGTTATAGTCGGGCGTGACCGACTTTCTCACTGATTATTGTTTGCTCTTCGTGGCTCAAACTGGAATACTGAGGTCCGTTTACCATCGTACTGTAGTAGACTTCTTTTGAGTAACCTATTCTCCCTTTTTAACCATAGAGTTATGCTTGGAGTAATCTTTATACATACACTCAGAAAAAATATTAACGAGAAAGCAAAGCTTACTTCGTCTGTGTCGAAGTTTAACACTTGAATAAGCTCGCTTCAACGATTAGCGATTTCGACCAAACTTCGCAAATCAGTTTAAAGTCATATAATATTAACAATGAACGAGTTTAAGAGTGCTAATATTCTATCATCAAAACTGTAGGAGATATGACGTTTTTTCCAAATTGCGGGGGCGCGAGGGGGCGTGGCAAAAATTGAAAATAAACTTGATCTGCCTGAAAGTATAAGAAATATATGTCCCATACATGTCAAACCTCCATCTCTTACCTTCTCTGAGATCTCTTCGTTCATACGGACGGACGGACAGACAGACAGACAGACAGACAGACAGACAGACAGACAGACAAACAGACAGACAGACGGACATGGCTATATCGAATCGGCTGTTGATGCTGATCAAGAATATATATACTTTATAGGGTTACATACTACTGCACAAACTTAATATTTTCTATGTACCTTCGGTACAGAGTATAAATATTGCACTACAACCGCGTGGCTCCTTGGATATATTATAATATTAAAGTCGGGAGCAAATGAACTGGTACAGTGTATGTTATAGTCGGGCGTGACCGACTTTCTCACTGATTATTGTTTGCTCTTCGTGGCTCAAACTGGAATACTGAGGTCCGTTTACCATCGTACTGTAGTAGACTTCTTTTGAGTAACCTATTCTCCCTTTTTAACCATAGAGTTATGCTTGGAGTAATCTTTATACATACACTCAGAAAAAATATTAACGAGAAAGCAAAGCTTACTTCGTCTGTGTCGAAGTTTAACACTTGAATAAGCTCGCTTCAACGATTAGCGATTTCGACCAAACTTCGCAAATCAGTTTAAAATCATATAATATTAACAATGAACGAGTTTAAGAGCGCTAATATTGAAAACATAAAGTTTTTCTCACTAAAACCCATTTTCCAACCGATCATTTCTATGGCTACAAGTAGTAGTCATCCGATCTGGTCGGTGCCGACATATTAGCAGCGTGCAGCCAAAAAAAGACTCTATGCAAAATTTCAGTTCGATAGCTTCAAAACTGAGGGACTAGTTCGCGTAGAAACAGACAGACGGACGGACAAAGCTTAATCGACTCAGCTCGTCATGCTGATCAAGAATATATATACTTTATGTGGCCGGAGATGAGTCCTTCTATGCGTTGCACACTACTGGGCGTTTTTACAAATTTTGTAAAATACACGTTTTAAGAATACATTTTATGCCTTTTAAAGGTAAATCCGCCTCATTTTTAAAAGGCTATCGAGAACGAAACGTTTTCAAAAAAAAAACAAAAATAATAGGTTGAGTATTTTGGGCTCAGAAAAATTATTTGGAAAAAAATATTCGTGGCTAACATGTGCGTTTTCATTTTAAAAATAAAAGGTTTAGATATTTTAAAGTACGAATTTAAAAAGACGAAGTTTTTAACAAAAAAACCTATTTTGAAACATGCGTAACGCGACTTTTGGCCGGGAGCTCGCCGGCAGCAGGGGTCACAGGAATTTCTTTTTTTTTTTATAGTCGGTGGTTGCCGCAGACGAATTTCCGTTGAGTCCTCCCGCAAAGAACATGAGTGGCGGATCAATTGAATCTCCAATGTACTTCTTTATTCAGGGGGTTAATCTTTTCTTGGCCTAGTTCTAACTTATATTACTTGTTCCGCGGAGCGGTTCGGAGCTGTGGGTGCTCGTGCTGTCCTCGAAGGAGCGGGCTGTAAGAGTCAAATTAGCCCAAGAGGGGTTTCGGCGTTCGTTGGTACTAGTGACGATCTCCGCCGTCGATCCGTCGGTGCCCTGGGGGATCCGTCGGTGCCCTGGGGGATCCTCGAGGTGTTGGGTGCCGTGCTTCCGATGGCACTGATGATGATCGAGAGGCCGTTACGGGGGTGTTCCGGAGAAATGGGCATTCTTCACGAGAGAATTATGATATTCCGGGAACCGATTCAGGGTATAGACAGTTGCGGGTGTACTCGGAGCCTCGAGATTGGATGCTGGGCGCACTCCAGGCGAGGATTAAGGTATTCTGGGAAGAGATGAGGTGTATCGACAAATGCAGGGAGCACTCTGAGCCACGAGGTCGGATACAAGGCGCACTCTAGGCGAGGATTAGGGTATTCTGGGAAGAGGTGAGGGGTATGGACAGATGCAGGGCGCACTCTGAGCCACGAGGTTGGATACAAGGCGCACTCCAGGCGAGGATTAAGGGATTCTGGGAAGAGATGAGGTGTATCGACAAATGCAGGGCGCACTCTGAACCACGAGGTTAAATGCAAGGTGCACTCCAGGCGGATCTATGATACTACGATGATGAATGGCTTACCTGCACGCTTTGAGCTCGAGAAGTGATCTCTCTAGAGTTCAAGTTCGTCTTATATAACGCTCGCACCGTCTTTGGCTCATGCCATGCCGAGCTAATATCCTAACGCGTTTGCTCATATTGGTCGATACTTTCTCACTAGTTATCGATATTTTAGAATTAGGCGACTTACTTTAAATAACAATGTCCGTTACCAGTTTGAATTTCAACGGTGGGACTCCCTCCCTTGCCCTTTTGAGCAAATTGGCGTCTCTCTGGGGTCTGCTGTGGTTTCGGCTCGCTCTGGTGGTGTCTGTGCTGGCGCAGCCAACTATGGGTTATTTTGCTTTTCTTCTATGGCAGGCCGGGTTGATATTGTGGATACGTCGACCACGTTCACCGTGCGTAGATATGTCGGAATTTTTGTCCTGGTGACCGACATCCGGTGGCCCACACTGGGTAGATCTGGAAGGAATTGGATGCGACGCCTGGCGTTGTCCATTGCCTGCAGGGTTTTTTTTTAACTTTTCCTTGCTTGCTCGGAATTTTTCTGCCATTTTACCTGAAATTAAGTGGAACATCATTAAGGCTTGGAAACTGTCTTGTTTGTGTGGCTTGATTGTTTAGTCGTCGTTTGACTGCTCGATGTGTGTTGGTTTTAAGTCAGCGATGTAAGCCCTTTTTATTTTTCCGGTCCCCTCCTGTTTTCCACTGACGAGCATCCGCCACCGCGTTCAATTTTCCTCGTCGGTACCTCACCTCGAATGAGAAAGGTTGGAGTCCCAGCGCCCATCTGGCCACTCTTCCTGACGGGCTTTCTATCGAGTTTAGCCATTTCAGGACTAAATGGTCTGTGATTACTATGACGTGATATCCTTTTAGGTACATCCTCATTTTGTGGATTCCCCAATATATTGCCAAGCACTCCTTTTCGGTTGCTGAGTAGTTGCGTTTCTCCTTTTTTAACTTTCGGCTAGCATACGCGATGACGTGTTCTCCTTCTTCGTCCTCTTGTGTCCGTACTGCTCCTAGTCCTCAATGGCTGTCGTCTGCTTGTAGAATAAATGTCTTGGTGAAATAGGGACAAGCTAAGACTGGAGCTGCCGTAAGGCTCCCTTTGAGGTTTTCAAATGCATCTTGATGTTTGTCCCCACGTGATTGTTTCTCCTTTCTTTATTAGTTCTTGTAACGCTTTTGCCCTTTCTGTAGAATTCGGTACAATCCTTCGGTACCACGGCGCGACTCCTAGAAAACTATGCACTTTCTTTGTTGATTTTGGTGCTAGTAACTCCTTAATCGCTGCCACCTTCTCTGGATTTGTGTGTATTCCTTCCTCGTTGACCGTGAGTCAGAGGAATTTCTGTTTGGTTTGGAAAAATTGGCATTTTTCCGGGTTAATTTTTAGGTTGGCTTTTCTTAATCGCTTGAACACCTCGCGCAACTTTGCCATGTGTTCCCGTTTGGAACGGCTGATGACCACTATGTCGTCCAAATACGCGAACACGGTTACATGGTTACATTTCTGGTCCGATCACGCTGTCTAATGCTCTCTGGAATGTCGCTGGTGCTGTTGTTAATCCAAAAGGCATGACCTTCCATTGAAATAACCCTGACCCGGAGCTGTGAAGACGGTGTATTGCTTGCATTGGTGGTCCATGGGTATCTGCCAGTACCCTGATTTGAGATCCAAGGTGCTTATGAATTTTGCCTCTCGTAATTGGTTCAATATAAACTCCATTCGGGGTACTGGGTATGCATCCTTTTCCGTTTTTGCGGTTAGTGACCTGTAGTCTATGCATAGTCGCCATTGGTTATTTTTCTTTCATACCGGATGGTTGAACCGGATTCCTTGGGTAATATCTTTGTTTCACCGGGCGGTCATCTTTGAGGTATATCCTGTGTTTGGCTTCCATCCGCTCAAAGCATTCTACATTTTCCTTTATAAAGTCGCTTATCTCTGTCTTCGTTGGTTCGGTCTCTTTCAGCTGTTCCGTTGCTTGTTGAATAACCTGTGTTCCTTCCTGTATTTTTTTCTTCGTACTGTCTTGCAGGTTGATCTGTGCTGATCCGCACGTTATGGTGAACTGAATTTTTGCCAGGAAATCGATTGGGTTACATGTGTCATCGTCCCATCTGTAAGCCGAATCATCACCTCTTCATTTGCTATTGCCCCTTCCCTTCGTATTTTCTTCATCAAATTGTCTCCTATCACGCTTCTTGTTGCTCCCGTGTCTATTACCGCTGTAATTTGTTCCTTCTCGAGGCATATTTGTGCGCAGAGTCCTCTGCCATCAAATTTCAGATCTGAGTGTTGTTGTTAGTGGCCCTGGTGCTTTCGCGATCGTATACAGGGCCTTCGTCGTTTCCCGTTCCTTTCCGGCAACAGACGATTGTTCGTACGCCTTCCTTGTTGCAGATCCAGCAGAAGTAGACAATTTTGTTTTTACATGTCTTGTAGTTGTGACCTGTATACTGTTCGCATCTGAAGCGTCTGTTATCGTTCTGATTCCTGTCTATCTGTTGCAGCTGTGATGTTTTTACCGTCTGCGGCGTGTGAATATCTGTTGGTACCTTTGACAAGCCTTCCTGTCTTTCTAGCGTTTCAAATTCCTCTGCCATGCCGATGAATTCTGCCAACGACTGGATTCCTCTCCTTTTAACATACAATTTTAGCCCGCAATTTTTATATATAATTTTCAGTTTTTTCTCATCCGAATATTTCATGAATCGCATTAATTTTCTAATATCCATCACGAAGTTCCTTATAGTCCCTGCTCTTCTAGCTGTTCTCAGCGTATCTTCCAGTTGTGGTATATAGCTGTGGTTGTTTTGCGAATTCCGTAAGCTGTTTTTTTAGTTGATCGACCGTCTCTCCGGGTTTTAACCCATATTCTGCTTGTAACTCTGTCTTTGTGACATTATAGATTCACGATGTCCCTGACATCTTTACTCTTTGTCTTTTTAGAACGACTCCAGAGAATTTCGTACAACCACAAACTGCTCGGGCGCCACTGTAACGCTACTTTTGGCCGGGGTGTAGCTCGCCGGGGGCAGGGGTCACAGAAGTTTCTTTTTTTTTTGTAGTCGGTGCTTGCTGTACACGAATTTCCCTTGAGTCCTCCCACAAAGAACACGAGTGGCAAATCTATCGAATCTTCAATGTATTTCTTTATTCAGGGGGTTAATATTTTCTTGGCTTAGCTCTTACCTATATTACTTGTACCTCGGAGCGGTTGGGAGCCGTGGGTGCTCGTGCTGCCCTCGAAGGGGCGGGCTGTAAGAGTAAAATTAGCCCCAGAGGGGTTTCGGCGTTCGTTGGTCCTCGTGCCGATCTCCGCCGTCGATGCAGACTTTTCCAGGGGCTTGGTACCCTGGGGGATCCTCGAGGTGTTGGGTGGCGTGCTTCCAATGGCACTGATGATGATCTAGAGGCGGATAGGGGGAAGTTTCGGAGAAATGGGGAATTCCCCACGCGAGAATTATGATATTCCGGGAACCGATTCACGGTATAGACAGTTGCGAGCGTACTCGGAGCCATTAGACTGGATGCAGGGCGCACTCCAGGCGAGGATTAGGGTATTCTGGGAAGAGGTGAGGGGTATGGACAGATGCAGGGCGCACTTTGAGCCACGAGGTTGGATGCAGGGCGTACTCCAGGCGAGGATTAGGGTATTCTGGGAAGAGGTGAGGGGTATGGACAGATGCAGGGCGCACTCTGATTCACGAGGTTGGATGCAAGGCGCATTCCAGGCGGATCTGTGATACTACGATAATAAATGGCTTACCTGCACGCTTGGGGCTCGTGAAGTGATCTCTCTGGAGTTCAAGTTCGTCTTATATAATGGTCGGTCTGTCTTTGGCTCAAGCCATGCCGAACTAATATCCTAACGCGTTTGCTCATTTTGCTCGATACTTTCTCGATAGTTATCGATATTTTAGAATTAGGCACCTTACTTTAAATAACAATGTCCGTTACCAGTTTGAATTTCAACGGTGGGATTCTTTATTTATATTTATACTATTTTGTGCGCTATATTTTGTGACGCGTCACACATGATTAAAATAAAAATGTTTATTTTCATTCAATGAAGTAAAATGAAAAATTTTGAAATCGAAAATTAACTTTCCTTCTTCTTTATTGGCCCGATGTTGCATCACAACCGCTTGACGGTCTTGGCCTTTGCTATGAGTGCAAGGCCAGTTGCACCAAGGTTGGAAATGTCTTTTCGCACTTGGTCATCCCATCTAAGTGGTGGGCGACCCCTCCCGTCTTGTCCTCCATAGTCAGCCGCCTTCGCTTTGTACGTCTTTTTTACTGGAGCTTCTTCATCCATCCGGATTAAATGTCTTAACCAGCGGAGCCGCTGTTGCTTTATGCGCTTATCTAGACCGTTGTCCTTATAGAGCTTATAGAGTTCGTGATTCATTCGAATGCGGTATCCAACGACAACTTTTAAAGGTCCATAGATCCTCCGAAGGATTTTTCGTTCGAACACGCCAATCGCCTCCTCATCCGCTGCTGTCATTGTCCATGCTTCTGCGCCGTATTGCAGGACTGGGATGATGAGCGACTTGTATAGCGCTATTTTTGTTCTTCGAGAAAAGGATCTGCTCTTGAACTCCCTACTGAGCCCGTAGTAGCATCGGTTTCCATGAGTAATTCTTCTTCGGATCTCCAGGCTGATGTTGTTGTCTCCGGTAATCATCGTCTCGAGGTAGACAAAATCCTCTACAACCTCAAACTTGTACTCCCTCATAGTAACAAATTGTCCAAAACGGGTAGACTTCTTGTCCGTGGATACTAGGTACTTCGTCTTTTCCTCGTTTACCGCTAAGCCCATCAATTTAGACTGCTTCTCAATCTCTGAAAACGCCCTGCTTACCACCCGTTCGTTTTTGCCGATAATGTCAATATCATCGGCGTATGCGAGTAGCATTAGATCTTTATAAAGAAATGACCACGATCTGTTGGTAAAATGGCACTGGCGCAGTATGTTTCCTTTTTTAAAAAGTGGGCAAATTACACTTAGACTCCAATCTTCGGGCATGCTCTCATCGGACCATATTCTGCTGAGGAGTTGGTGCCTGCACCTTACCAACTCCTCGCCTCCAGCCTTAAACAGTTCAGCCGGCAGGTCATCTGCTCCTGCTGATTTGTTGTTCTTTAGCCTTTTTATAGCTACACAGACTTCGTGATG
Source organism: Lordiphosa magnipectinata (assembly GCA_037044535.1). Taxonomy (NCBI): domain Eukaryota; kingdom Metazoa; phylum Arthropoda; class Insecta; order Diptera; family Drosophilidae; genus Lordiphosa; species Lordiphosa magnipectinata. The sequence goes on from JBAMBO010004436.1 coordinate 66,112, forward strand.
GTCTGGTGGGTCTATCTCTATGTTGTCGGTTGGTGGCGTCGCTACTTCTCCAGAGGCGGTATTGTGTTCCATGTCGCCTCCCAGCAGGTTGGCGTAATACCTTCTCCATTTGTCTAGAGCCACTTGCGGATCTGTGACCAGATTTCCATTTTCGTCCTTGCAGTGTGTGACTCCGGGTTTGAAACCTTCAGTTAGTCGTCTAATCTTTCGATAGAATTTTCGAGTCTCACTCATGCTGAAAAGCATCTCGACTTCCTCAAGCATGCACCTTTCATGCTCATTCTTTTTCCTTCTGAAAAGGCGCTTCTCCTCTCTCCTTTTCTTCCGGTATTGCTCTTTAACAGCCCGCGTTGCTCCCGACTGCAGAGTTCTCCTGTAGGCAGCGTCTTTCTCTGCAGTAGCGTCGCGTCAGTCCTCATCATACCAAGTCTGCTTTCGAGGGTGCTCGGCGTATCCGAGTATCTCTTTGGCAGCCGTACTCATGGAGTGTGATAAATGATTTCACTGTTCGCATAGACCAGAAGAGAATGGTGAGTTTTCCCTGAGCAGTTGGGTGAGCTTAGCTGTGTAGGCTTCAGAGGTCCGTTGTGATTGCAGCTTATCGACATTTAGCTTTCGACGTGTACTAGAACGTAAGGCATGTGCCACACTGAGCCGTGTCCGTACTTTGGCTGCAACAAGGTGATGATCCGAGTCTATGTTGGCACCTCGTCTAGAACACTCGATGAGTGCCTTCCGTCGATCACAACATGCTCAATCTGGTTTCGCGTTAGTTGATCAGGGGACTTCCAGGGCGGTTCCTGGTTCTACTTATGACCATGTTTCTGCCCTCGGCAAAATCTATTAGCCTCTCTCCGTTACCGAAGGTTGTTTCATGAAAGCTAAATCGGCCGACTGTCGAGCCAAAAACTCCTTCTCTCCCAATTTTAGCGTTAAAGTCGCCAAGCACGATCTTTATGTCGTGATCGGGGCAGCGCTCATATAATTGTTCCAGGTGCTCATAGAATTCGTCTTTTATCGAAGCGGCCTTGTCTTCCGTTGGCGCGTGTGCACAGATAAGACTAATATTAAAATATTTAGCCTTAAGTCTGAGTGCGGCTAGTCGCATGTCCACTGGTGTGAAACTGATGACAGAGCGACGAAGTCTTGCACTGACTGCAAAGCCGCATCCAAACTGGTGCTTGGAAGCATGTCCGCTGTAGTAGATCTTCCAGGGTGCATTGGTTGTTGATGTTCTTTTCACCATGCTTCCCTGTCCAGGCATTGTTGTTTCATTAGTGTACATTTTTTACGGCCTCGCTAGCGCAATTTTTCGAATTTGGACATTAATTTTGCCATTTATTTTGATAAAAGTGCCTTTAGATTTCTTATACTTTTGCTATCTAAAATCTTTCTGAGGGTACAAATGGTCAAAAAAGAATGCACAAGAAACCATGAGAAACTATGTGATTGCAATAAACTTAAAGTTTTTTTTCTCATTATAATGGAAAACGCATATAAAGTATGATGGAACAAAATGTCGCATGCGACATGTCGCGTGCGAAAGTGATTAAAATTAAATAAGAAATAAACAACTTAATATTTTTGAATCAAATAAAAAACATTTTTAAGATACATCTGTGCATAATATTTTTAAATTAGTCGCATTAAAATATTCCTTCAGGATCCGCTGAAATCAGTGTTTGAACTGCTCGCCTTGAAAATTACTTCTGTTTTTGTCGCATGCGAATGCATTGGTTTTTTGTAATTATCTTGAAAACGAACAATTGCCTTTACTTTACTTTTGTAATAATAAATTGATTAACTGAACTTTATTTTATTTTATTTTTCATAAAAATATATTTTAGAATGCTTGTTTTTATATATCTAACATGCATTTTAGAATTATTTTTTTTAAATATGCTCATTTTTTAAATAAACAAGTAAGAGCGCTTTAGTCGAGTTTCCCGACTACAATCAATTATTAATCATAGAAATATAAGGAGACATAGGTCTATGTTTAAACGAAAGAAATTAGTTCGGAAATCCAGATATTCAAATGATCACCCCATGGAAGAAGGCATGGAAAGTGTTGGTAATGAACAAACAATTGAAAATAAATAATAAACAATACCTCATTGAACATATTTCACTCATCCTTTATTCGAAGAAAAATAACCAGAAATAAAAATTTATGTTTTATATTGTACTTAAAGAGGGCATCGACAACCCTGGAAGGAAGAAGCTGTGCTTAGTTGGTGATCCCGCGAAAAATTTTTATAATTGCTTTTAATTTATTGTGTGACGAAGCTGTGGCTACTGGAAGTTGACGGAGACACGACGCAAGAGCTTAAAGTACCACCGGCGAAACACAACCTGAGCCAGCTCCCATCTGGCGGCAACCTGAGTCAATATTGGCAAGCGGAGCACCCAAAAGCAACACAAACAACCAAACGCAGTGAGTCTCAAACAACAACAAAAGTCTGGCCAGCTGAACATCCACGACAAACACCTCGAGCTTTGTACTTTGGACCCCAGCTTATAATCAAACAGCTGTTGTCAACAAAGGGCTGTGTTAAGCTTACAAAGCAATAGAAAGCTGAAGCATACTTCTAGGCGAAACAAGAAAACTACCACAAATGCCTTTAAAAAGAACGCCAACGAAATCGCTTGCTAAGCGTCCACACTCAGAGACATCTCCTGACCAGCTTGTATCTAGGATGACAGTCCAAGAGCTTATGCAGGCTATGAACGAAACTGTGGAATGCACACTTGATGAAAAGTTTAAGGATATGATGACCAAACAGGATCTTGAGGACGCCGTGGGTCGGATTAATGAAGTGGCTGTTAAAACAGATCAACTTGCAGCTGAAAACCAAGAGCTTCGAGAAGAGATAGCAGTAATCAAAGCTAGTAAACATGCTGCAGACCGGCGCATATCACTTATGGAGGAGGCGATCAAACGGCGAAATATCATCATCAAAAGCATTGAGGCAAAGGAATCAGCTTATGAGGCGTTCAATCTGTTGGCAAGAAATACGCTAAAAATACCTTCCCGAGTAACCATTGAGCACGCAAGAAAACTGTACGAGTCGGAAGGAAAAATGGGCATACTGGTGGAATTAGGATCGTCAACAATGGTCCATGACTTTCTCAAACATACCAAAAAAAAAGCAGGAACGCAGATATCTATAGAACAGGATCTCACAAGCGAACGGCTTCTGCAAAAGAAAGCAATGCTAGCAATACGCAAGGATCTCTTAAGCTTTAATAAAAACAGGAGAGTCCAGATTCGCAACGATAGAATGCAAATTGAAGGGAACTGGTTCTACTGGAACAAAGACAGAGTTCTCATGAGCCAGAGAAGCGATGCTGAGCAGGTTCTTAAGCAAATATATGGGGATGGTCTTAAAATAAATTTAAATTTTTATGAAATTTTACAACATTTAGAGACAAAAAACTAAGAGGGGTCAGTCGGAGATTACAAGAAAAAGCAAATACCATACACTTAAATAACTCATATTATAAAAATAACACAGAAAAAGCAAATAAATTCAATCTTGAAATAAACATATTATCCTACAATATACACGGCCTAGAAAACAAAATTTTAGACACTCGTTTCTTCGAATATGTAAAGTCCTTTGAAATATTTATCCTTATAGAAACGCATGTGATGGAAGAAAATATATCAAAATTTTCCAAGTATTTTAGCGGATTTAAAACATTTTGGACGCCTGCTGTCAGATTCGCAAATTTTGGCAGAGGAATTGGAGGTATGCTCTTAGGGGTCAATGGCAGTTTAGAGGACTTGGGCGTTAAATACGAAAGAATAAACGAAAACGGATTACAAGCACTTACATTGAGAACGCAGCAAACGAGCCTTACTCTAGTAGCGTCGTACATAAGAGGCACCAATTGGAGAAACGATTTTCGTAAAGTGGAAGACTTCCTTGCTGAGCATCAACCTGAAAACCCCATTATAATTGGAGATCTAAATGTTAGGATAGGTGAACTAGCTCAAGAAATGCCTGAAGGTCTGGATATGCCTTCCCTTGGAAACTCGTCAGGTCGAAAAGCAAGAGATAAGTGGAGGACAGCAATGGGAAATATTTCATGGAATTTAGTGATAATAAAGGCCTTATCGTGCTCAATGGACTAACAAAAGGAGACAAACTTGGTGATTTTACCTACATAAGCACGGTAGGCAGGTCGACAAATGATATTGTGGCAGCATCGCAGTATGCTCTGCCAATATAGCAGATTGTAGTGTGGAGAGGCAGAGTTGGTCGGATCACCTGCCTCTGAGATTAAAAATATCTTTACACGGAAAAGATAGAACTAAAAAACTGAACCTGCTTCCAAAATACATCTGGAGACCATCTTTGGCTGAACATTTTCATTGCAAAGTTACGACATCATTGACAGCGATGCAGTTGGACGCGAACTTCCTAAGTTTAGGCAAACTACAAGAGGTTATAAAATCTGCTGTCCCTACGCCAACAGAGCCAAAATTCAAAAGTAAACAGAAATGGTTCGATTTGGACTGCTTCTTGGAGCGTAAGAAAGTTCTGAAGCTGCTTAATAAGTCTGTAACATCGGGAGATGAGAATATAAGAAAGGCCTATGTCGAAAATAACAAGAAATACCGACTCCTCTGTTTGGAAAAAAGAACTAAGTACTGGCAGCAACTGGGAGAGAAGCTGGATGAGGTAAAAGACAGCAAAGGATGGTGGAAAGTGGCACGAGAGCTCAAAAATAGCCACTTCCAGACAGGAAACAACATCTCAGCGACCGATTTTCAGAGCTATTTCCAAAATCTACTGAGCCCAGTACAAACTGCAGCGGATATTATTTTTGTGAGGACCTTTGCAACAGATGATTTGTTGGATATGCACATAACCAGGACCGAAATATTGAAAATACTGGATCATATAAAGCTAAACAAAGCACCAGGAGAAGATAGAATACCATATGAATTCTATATAAATGCCCCGATGGCCTTCATAGACTCACTGGCTGTAGTCTATAATGACATGCTGGACACAGGAAGAATTGAAGAAACTTGCACATCGAGTGTCGTATTCCCAATTTTCAAAAAAGGTGACCCAGACCTGCCACAAAATTACCGAGGGATTTCCTTTATAAATTGCATAGCGAAAGTTTTTATGGGCATTCTGAACAGTCGACTATCAAATTGGGTTAAGTGTCACGACAAATTAAAAGAGTATCAGGCCGGATTTCGAGAAGGATATTCGACTGTGGACAACATATACAACTTAATATCCATAGTGTATCTGAATCAAAAGGAGAGAAAGAAAGTATACGCCTTCTTGGTTCGTGCTGCGTTTGATAAAATCCCAAGGAAGCTTTTGATGTACAAATTGTATTCGATGGGAGTCTCGACCAAATTCCTAAATGTGCTGGAGAATATTTATGCAAACACGAACGTGGCAGTCTGGACAGGCACGGAGCTATCTGGTTATTTCGAAACCAATATCGGAGTGAGGCAGGGCTGTCTACTGTCGCCTCTCTTGTTTGCGCTCTTCCTAGACGATCTCCATGATAGCATAGGTGGCGGCCTAACAGTGGAAAGTGAAAATATACGCCTTTTATTATATGCGGATGACATAGTTATAATGGCTGATGAAGTCATTGTACTGCAGGAAATGATCGATCGCCTGGAAATTTATTGTCAGACTTGGAATATGGAAGTGAATATGGTCAAATCGGAAATGGTATTCAGGAAAGGAGGGCGCCTTGCAAAGAATGAAAAGTGGACATTTCAGGGTGAACCCATAAAGATTGTACCTGAGTACAAATATCTAGGAGTTATGTTGACGCCCACTTTAAATTTGAAGAAGCATGTTAAAGCTAGAACTGCGGCTGCAAAGCTAAGCATCAACATAACCTGGAAGAGCCTTCTCGCCAAAAACAATGTCTCCGCTGAAATGAAGTGGAAAATTTATGAAGCCGTGTGTAGGGCAATACAAGCTTACGGAGCGCAAGTCTGGGGCTATGGCCAACATGAGGAAGTGGATAAGCTGGAAGCCTTTTTCATTAAGCGTATCTATAACCGGCCACAAACAACGCCACACTATTCACTTGCTCTAGATACGGATAGATACGGTAGCAGATTCTACATGCTGGACCAGCACCTTCGGTATATCTACAAAACTCTGTTTATATATGATAGCCATAGGTTGCCACGAATCCTGTCGCTGTTGGTATTGGATAAAAATGTATTCTGGGCAAAAGAGCTATTCACACTGAGCTCATTGCATAACATAGAGTGGAACTGGGGCAACGAGACCTTATGGAATGTCAATCGCATTGCACTATTAGCGGAGCTTAAGAGACACAGACTTACAGAACTCGTGCAGCAAAAATTAAGAAGCGAATGGAGAATTTACCGAGAACTTGACCATAATGTCGGCAAAAAATATGCACAAGTAGATACCCGAGCAGTGTCATGGATTATTAAGGCAAGAAGTGACATGATACACTTAAATGGAAACAGATTCATTACAGGACCAACTAGTAAATGCGAATTGTGCAACACAAATGAGGTAGAGGACATAAATCATTTTCTGGGTAGATGTCCAATACTACGAGAGCACAGAATTTTATGTTTTAGCCAACCTGTCTTAAGCCCAACTCAGATTAGAGACATTTTAAATGATGCCAGCGACACTAATTGGAAGGGCTTAGTAGAGTTTCTGCAACAGGCCACCCAGTATAGGTAACGGATTTTGGCGGAATATTTTTAAAACACAACAACACAAATAATATAAACTAAAGAAATTTGGTGGGCCCCTAATCCGACACTAGGTCCCAACGATCCTGTATCTCGCGACGAGCGGGGAAGCAGGGTGTAGTAAGACTTTTTGTATGGTATCTAGGGAACCCTCAAATAAAATAAAACAAAACTCAACAAAGTAATAGAAGCGAATTCTCCGACTGACGACATATAGTCATAGTCGAGTACTATTTAAAACCTCTAGCAATTAGATATGTTATATTTTCTTTTGAAATTTTTTGTATGTTATATATTCTTTTGAAATTTTTTGTATAAAGCATGTGTATAATTGGTTTAAAATAAATTTATTATTATATTATTATTGTACTTAAATTCTCTAAAATTTTGAAAAATTAAAAAAAAAATAAGTGAGAAAGTCGGTCACGCCCGACTATACCAGTTCATTTGCTCCCGATTATAATACATCCACGGAGTCACGCGGTCATCGAGCAATATTCTTATTTTACGCTCATCTCTAAGTTTCTCTCTTTCTCTCTCTCCCAAAAATTGTGTTTGTTTTAATACAGCGGTGGTTGGCGTGAATGACGAGGGGGGTGCCGGTTAACTTTTTTTTGCTCATTACTTGAGTACCGTTCATCCGATCTTTATCATTCCTTCAGCTAATCGATTAATAATTCTGATTACTAGATATCTCTAGAGCGAACGAACAATCTATCATCAAAACTGTGGGAGATATGACGTTTTTTCAAAATTCCGGGGACGGGCGGAGGCGTGGCAAAAATTGAAAATAAACTTGCCTGCAAGTAAAAGAAATATATGTCCCATACTTGTCAAATCTCTATCTCTTACCATCTCTGAGATCTCTTCGTTCATACGGACGGACGGACAGGCGGACAGACAGACAGACGGACAGACGGACATGGCTATATCGACTCGGCTGTTGATGCTGATCAAGAAAATTTATACTTTATAGGGTCGAAAATGATTGCTTCTGGCTGTTACATACTTTTGCACAAACTTAATATACTCTATGGACCTTCGGTACTGAGTATAAAAACAAGTTTTACGGAGATTTTTTATTATATTGTACACATATATTGTTATTAATAGATAAATAATAACCATGTTAAAGGAATCAAAGATCATTGTAAAAATATTAAACTAGTATTTAAGACATGATATAAAAAATGTAGAAGCAAAAGTCGGACGATTATAGTTAAGGAGGACGTTAACATTCTTAATGAGGGGAGGGGTTGTTTATTCGAAGTTTCACTGTATCCTTTTGCGCGGCCGCGACAATCTGCAAAAAGTCGTAAACAAATATGTAGATCAAACAAACCAAACGCAACTAAACGTTATCTTGCACACGACACTAAAATTTTTAATGGTATGTTCAGTTAATTTGAGACGAAACTAATAATAAATTTTGCGTTTTGCTTAAACCGAGCTTTCGTTAGAGAAATGGCAAAATAATGGAAGCCAGTTCTTAATCGACACTTTTGGGAGAAATATTTAAATAAAGAACAAGTAAGAGCGCTGTAGTCCAGTTTCCCAACTACAAACTACCCTGTTCAATTAAGACACACATACAAACACACTCACATACACAAACGCACACACACACACGCGCTCTCACGCGGACCTGCCTGATTGCAGTGGCTGCACTCCCCGCTCCTAGTAGCAAAATTGTTTCGTATATAACATTGGAGTTTTTGCTCGGATTTTATTTTCCTTTTGAGAGTAGATAGATATAAGGCCTAGCATAATATATATTTAGCAATGTTCTAACTTTGAAATTGTGGCTCTGACAGTTTTTTGCGGTTTAAGGGGGAAGGGGGGGATATTTTACAATTCTGAAACAAACTTGATCTGGGTACGGTATACACCTATGTGCATGCACAAATTTGTGTCTCTATCTCTTATAGTCTCTGAGATCGAAGCGTTCATTCAGACAGACGGACAGACCGACAGACGGACATGGCTATATTGACTCGGCTGTTGATGCTGATCAAGAATATATATACTATATGATATTTTAAAATATCAAACGAACGTTTTAGAGCCCGTTTCGGAAATGTCCGTTTCAAAACAAAAAATTAACGTTAAAGAAGCCTTATTAAAAGCATTCGTTTTTAGATATAAGACGAACGCTTTACAAATTCACTTAAAAATGAAAGTATTTAAAATCGAAATAAATCTTTTGGAAACAGAGTTCAAAACGAGCATACTTCAAATTCAAATAAACATTTTACTAACCAAAATGAAAATATTCGTTTTTAAAAGTAAAAAAATCGTTGTATGTTCAAAAGCTGGGTTGAAACGTTCTTAATATTAAAAGTCTCCATTCAAATGTTAAAAGGTTTATTTCTCAGTTTAGACTAATTAATGGGGAAATCGACTCATCTTGGTTGGCCAAATTAACCTCAACGTTCCTATTAGACCGACTCGTAATTTTATTCCCCTATCACTAAATCGCGCTTCGCTGCGACGCAATAAGTATAGCCTCTATCAGTATGGAACCAATATCCCACATCCCCACCACTTCCCACCTACATACCACCCACTTCCCACCTTCTTACCACTCACATCACACTCACTTCCCACCCACTTTCCACCCAGTTCCCATCCACTTAACACCCAGTTCCCACCCACATACCGTTACCGTTATCGTTACCGTTACCGTTACCGTTACCGTTACCGTTACCGTTACCGTTACCGTTACCGTTACCGTTACCGTTACCGTTACCGTTACCGTTACCGTTACCGTTACCGTTACCGTTACCGTTACCGTTACCGTTACCGTTACCGTTACCGTTACCGTTACCGTTACCGTTACCGTTACCGTTACCGTTACCGTTACCGTTACCGTTACCGTTACCGTTACCGTTACCGTTACCGTTACCGTTACCGTTACCGTTACCGTTACCGTTACCGTTACCGTTACCGTTACCGTTACCGTTACCGTTACCGTTACCGTTACCGTTACCGTTACCGTTACCGTTACCGTTACCGTTACCGTTACCGTTACCGTTACCGTTACCGTTACCGTTACCGTTACCGTTACCGTTACCGTTACCGTTACCGTTACCGTTACCGTTACCGTTACCGTTACCGTTACCGTTACCGTTACCGTTACCGTTACCGTTACCGTTACCGTTACCGTTACCGTTACCGTTACCGTTACCGTTACCGTTACCGTTACCGTTACCGTTACCGTTACCGTTACCGTTACCGTTACCGTTACCGTTACCGTTACCGTTACCGTTACCGTTACCGTTACCGTTACCGTTACCGTTACCGTTACCGTTACCGTTACCGTTACCGTTACCGTTACCGTTACCGTTACCGTTACCGTTACCGTTACCGTTACCGTTACCGTTACCGTTACCGTTACCGTTACCGTTACCGTTACCGTTACCGTTACCGTTACCGTTACCGTTACCGTTACCGTTACCGTTACCGTTACCGTTACCGTTACCGTTACCGTTACCGTTACCGTTACCGTTACCGTTACCGTTACCGTTACCGTTACCGTTACCGTTACCGTTACCGTTACCGTTACCGTTACCGTTACCGTTACCGTTACCGTTACCGTTACCGTTACCGTTACCGTTACCGTTACCGTTACCGTTACCGTTACCGTTACCGTTACCGTTACCGTTACCGTTACCGTTACCGTTACCGTTACCGTTACCGTTACCGTTACCGTTACCGTTACCGTTACCGTTACCGTTACCGTTACCGTTACCGTTATCGGGAAAACATGTGTCGAATTATTTCGCGTACCATGCTTACGAACCAAATTTCAAGTCAATCGGATGAAAAAAAAAATTTCCCATACTAACTTTTCCGACGCTTTTCCGACTTTTCCGATTGGACTATTCCAAATCAGTGAATAAGTCAGTCAGGACACACTCTTTTATATATAGAGTAGACTAGTACCCGTCGCGCATCGCTGAGCCGCCATCAGAATAGCCAGTATCGGTGTGGAACCAATAACCTACATACACACATTCAACCCACTCCCTTTCCACCAACTTTCCACCCTCTAACCATCCACTCTCCACCCACTTTCTACCCACATCCCACCCCCTTCCACCCAACTTTCCACCAGGGATTTCGAAAATATTATCGATATATCGATATTTTTGCCATAAACGACAAATATCACTATCGCATATTTTTCCAAGGCGATATATCGGAAATCGAATATTTTTTGGTGATATAATTCGGTGATATTTCAATACTCTGTACCAAAGGTGCACAGAGTATATTAAGTTTGTGCAAAAGTATGTAACACGGAGAAAGAATCATTTCCGACCCTATAAAGTATAAAGTAAAGTGATCAGCATCAACAGCCCTGTCCGTCTGTCCGTCCAGCAGTATAAACGCACAGATCTCAGATATGGTACATAAGAGATAGAGATTTGACATGTATGGGACATTTTTTGACTAAGACCCATTTTTTGACCGATGATTCCTATGGCAGCTATAAGATATAGTCATCCGACCCGGTCGGTTCCGACATGTTAGCAGCCTGCAGTAAAAAGAATACTCTGTGCGAAATTTCAGCTCGATAGCTTTAAAACTGAGTGACTAGTTTGCGTAGAAACAGACAGACAGACAGTCGGACGGAAAAAGCTCAATCGACTCAGCTCGGCGCCTTGATCACGAATACATTAGTTTATGGGGTCGGAAATGAATATTTCTATGCGTTGCAATTTTCTGTGCAAAATTAAAAAACCCTATGCAAGGGTATAATAAATATTTCTTGTTAATTTATTAAATATACATTAAATCCACATTTTTTAAGCGCAGTCAGAATGTAGTTCATATTACGCGTCAAATGACGCCTCATTAACCTCTATAAAATTCATTTTTTTACACCAATAAAGATGTTTTTGAAATATCCGACAACCCTACTTCCCACCCACTTTCCACACTCTTCCCACCAACTCCCCAACCACTCCCCACCCTCTCACTTCCCACCCACATCCCACAGACTTACCACCCACTTTCCACAGTCTTACCACCCACTTTCCACAGTCTTCCTACCCACTACCAACCACACCCCACCCACTTTCCACACTCTTCCTAACCACTCCCCAATCACACCCCACCCACTTACTTCCCACCTCTTCCATACACACTACCCACCCGCTTCCCGCCCACTCCCCAACCACTTACCACCCATTTCCCACCCACTCCCCGCCCACTACCCACCCACTCCCCGCCCACTCCTCGCCTATTTCCCACCCACTCCCCACCCACTACCCGCCTACTTCCGGCCCACTCCCTGTTTTTTCACCATTTCATTTTTCTTAATGCAACCCAATTTGTGTATACTATTTAATTTATATAAAATTTTGTAAAAATATAAGAAATCTAATTTTGAGAAGGAAAACCAGCAAGTCCTGGTTGGAGCGAAGCTTACACGATGATCGCAAGCTGTGTGCTGTTCCATGTGTCTGTGTCTCCTGTGAATGAGCCAAAATGCGTTTAAGTGTATGCTGTAGATGTGGTCAGCGTGTGTGTGCGGCACACTTGCTTAAAAAGCCTCGAATCGCTGTTTCTGATGAGGATTCCGCTTGTTGCAGTCGATATAGTGCTTATTGTCTTCAGTTGGCTGGTCGCCGTTTGAATATGTTGACCGAAAGTTGTATTTCGACATGAATTTCACAATGGCGTCATTGATTTCTTAACGACGTCATTGTATGGCTGTGCGTGTGTGAATTTCGTCACAAAGTGAAATTTTTTTTACTTTAAATTTGGATTAACACTGTTCATTTACTTAGTCACCACTTTAGTTAATTGGTTTAATAGGTGTAACTAACTTTATTGAATATTACTTAAATGCTAACAATTATTGTTTAGTTGAACAGGCGCGTGCTGTCGGCAAGGTCCCCTCGCTCACTCGCTCACGCGTTAGGACTAGAGATGGACCACAACGCTTTCGCGTAACTACGTTGATTAGTGTGACCAGAGCTGCCACATGGGTAAAGTAGTGGCGTAAGCTATTGCTGAGCTTGGGAAATAACTTAGCATATTGGAATCAATAGGAAGGAAGGATAATAAATAGCCGAGTTGAAAAATCTTTCATACATTTCGGCTCTTCCCCTTCAGGGACACGGGCCATTAAGACTATCTTCCCCTGAGTACCGGGTATATCGGACTCGAGCAGGGCCGACTTTAACTTACGCTCTCATTTTTATACTCTGTACCGAAGGTACATAGAGTATATTAAGTTTGTGCAAAAGTATGTACCAGGGAGAAGGAATCGTTTCCGACCCTATAAAGTATATATTTTCTTGATCATCATCAACAGCCGAGTCATGTCCCTCTGTCCGTCCGTCGTTCGTCCGTCCGTCCGTCCGTCCGACTGTCTGTCCGTCTGTATGAACGCACAGATCTCAGAGATGGTAAGAGATAGAGGTTTGACATGTATGGGACATAAATTTCTTATACTTGGAGGCAGATACAGTTTATTTATGTTGACCGAAAGTTGTATTTCGACATGAATTTCACAATGGCGTCATGGATTTCTTAACGACGACATTGTATGGCTGCGCGTGTGTGAATCATTTCCGACCCTATAAAGTATAAAGTAAAGTGATCAGCATCAACAGCCATGTCCGTCTGTCCGTCCAGCTGTATAAACACACAGATCTCAGAGATGGTAAGAGATAGAGGTTTGACATGTATGGGACATATATTTCTTATACTTGCAGGCAGATACAGTTTATTTTCAATTTTCTTACTTGTTTAACTAATTTAGTTTTGTTTTTTTAGGCATTGCTTGGAGTGTTATACCACTAAAAATTAACTTCGGATCTGGTTCATTCGTATATCACAGCTGGAATCTTTTTGTTGCAATGTGTGCAGTCCCCAGGTAATAGTTTGTAAAATAATAATTTTAGCTATAACACAGTTCGACAAAATCAAAATTTTTTTATAACTGCTGTAGTAGACTCATTTCGTCCTATATAAATACAGCGGCAAGAATTTTTCCAATTTGGTTGTAGTGCGCTCTTTATTCTACTTTACAGGTTACATGGCTCTGCATAGCAATACGGAACTCTTCTTGTTTTTATACCCTTGTAGAGGGTATATTAAAATTGTCCAGATGTTTGTAACACATAGAAGGATGCATCTCCGACCACACAAAGTATATAAATTATTAATTATGTTCCCCGGTACCATGGAACAGAGAATAAACAGAGAGACGTTAGGCTGATGTTGCCTTTATTAAATCCATTTTAATTCTGAACAATACAAAAGTCGATTCCTATGTTCTACCCTAGCTCTGTCAGCCGCCTTGCCGGCAGCCGCGCTGCAGTTGTCGCCTTGTCGCTGGCGGGGAAGAAATCGCTGACCATGCGCCTCGTGCATGAGATCATATTTCCCCAGCGGTAGATGTTGCGTTGACGACAATGTTGCTGACCAAAGGGATGCAATGGTCAGCATTTGGAGCCAAGTGAACGAACTAAATGACCCACAGCATTGCGGCGGGGCATATTAGTTAACTGCTCCCCCCTTCGAAACATGGCCGTCCTCGGGCATGCTTAAGTCATTAATCATGGAGGTTATCTTCCGCGATTCTCGTCTCCTCCTAAGATATCGTAGTAGGAGGGCGAGACCATTAACTGCTACCAGAAGACCGATTCCCAAACAAAATACCATCACCGTCTTAGACTCGGACGAGTTTTCCTCCCTGACCTCCTTGATGTATTGGAGATTCCGCTCATTCAATCGGTGTAGGTATGGAAGGCTTAATATCGCTTCGTGCCCTGTGATGTTAATTAGGGGTGACGAAGCAGTCTCAGGGTTGCCCTTCTGGATGTTGTTGTGATTCATATACTTCGAACCATTTATGAGGGCGTAGGCGTTGAAGGTGACGAGGTGGGTACCTGTCACTGTAACCACTGAGCTGTTGTCGGTGCTCACGGTTATTGATTATTATAACCCCATCATCGACAATTGTTATCGGGGATAAATGACTGGGCTGAGTCAGGCAATGTGCCACGACTGCGGCATGTAAGGACTGCGCGCATGAAGCCTTGGCTGACAATCTGCAGAATATCGCTGTGGCCGCCGAAGAGCAGTTAGTAATGGCGAATATTTCCTTCTCGCAATCGGCTACGATATTGTTAGCTAATTGTAGGACAGTGCCGTTATGCTCCATAGGGAATATGGTGATTCTTTTACAAACGAACTTAATTCTGGGATAGCTTAAGATAAAGTGGATGACGTCATTACATTGAAAAACCTTAATATTAGCTACTTCTACAATATTGGTAACAGCGGTGTTGGTGAGTTGGTCAGTTAAGATAGACTTCAAATCAGTGTGGTCAATAATAGCAGGGTTTACAATGTTCGCTTTTGCGAGAGTGATTGTGAGCATTAAATTGTCTAGTTCAGTAATTAAGATTCTGTTCCTTGTTAGCAATATTTCAAATAGGTGCGATGTGTCAATGTGATCTTTTCTTGTGGAGTTCAAAATTTTATTCACTGAGTCGGTCAAATTGTTTATTTGCCTTTGGAGTTCTGAATTGATGTCTACCTGTCTGTTGTTCGCGTCTATGAGTCGTCCTTGTGTCTTTCTTACTCTTTCCCAGTCGTCGGCGTCGGGAGTCTCTGCCACCACCTTTAGGGCAGTTCCTAAGAATCTCAAGCTTCTAGCCATCCTGTGGTGAACACTTAACACGGATAACATTGTCTTAACATGTCTAGTGTCCACTTCTAGAAGTTTCCGCATGTGCGATTGCGGGAACAAGTCCAACATTCCGTACGTGTCGTCGACCATGCGTGCGTATTCGGACAAGTTTGCCGTATGCCTCAAGAAATCGTAGCGGTCCCATACTAGTACGTCTCCGTCCGAAACCGGTACGTAGTCCGAATGCGAGTTGTCCGTGAGTTTGGCTGTCGCCGTTACCAGTAGTTGTAATAACGTCAGATTAATCTTACGAATATAAAGTTCTTATCTTAGAAACGTCGGTTTTGATAGAAGCTGTGTTCTTAGCGCAAGTTGTCCTTGTGGACCACCCTCCCCTTGATCAGGACCGTTGTCCCGAGGTCCGCTTGGACTTTATTTTCGGTACAGAGTGGTGTCAACTTATTCCCTAGTCTTCTATTTGTTTTTACCAAAACTTTTTCTCCTACCTCAAAAACCCTATTTTGTCTGTCCGGGTTGTTCCTGCCTAGTTGGAGTTCCTGTGTCTTTTGAATCTTCTTCTGTGTTGTGGCGAGCTCAGGGGTGGACATGCGTAGCACGTCGATTGGTCTCTTGTCTGTTACCGAGTGGACTGAGTGGTTATATTCTGTTGTGGCTAACAGGATGAGTTCAACTGTGTCTTCAATACCCTTTTGTAGCTTTAAGCATCTTGCAATTTCTATGAGTGTGCTATGGAAGCGTTCTACCTGTCCATTTGATGTACTATGCAGAGGCGGGGCGTTTGCGATGCTTACTTGGAAGTGATTGTACAATAATGATTTTATTGTCTCGGAGTTAAACGAAGCTTCGTTGGCACAGTAGACAGATTTTGCATTGGGAAAAATATTCATTAATTGCATTAAGGGTGGCTTAACATCCTGAATGATCCGGGAAGCAATCGGTTGTACCATTGCGAATTTGGAAAACTTGTCGATGCAAGTCAGAAAGTGTTTCCTATCTGTTGAAAAGATATCTATGTGTAGCAACTCCCCAACGCAAGAGGGAAGCGGTGTTTCGCCAAGTTCTTGTTTCCTTGGGTGCCTGTTGTACTTTGCTTTGGCACAGACCTTACAATTTACCACCACTTCCTTGGCCAGCCTCGCCATCTTCGGGAAATAGTAGTCTAGCATGACCTGTTTCATGTTCTCTTGGCAAGACCTATGGGCCCTATTGTGTTCGAACACAATTATCTCCCTCGCCTCTTCTTGGTTAAAAATGTCGGTTACAAAATTCTTGCAGTGCCAAAATTTGGTTGCAGGAAATTGCCTGATGAGGCTACCTTGGAGACATGCGAGTGTGTGAAGGTTGCAGTAGCGTAGTTTATTTCCCTGTCCTTCAATGTTCGTGAGATCATTGTGATGGGGCGGCCGTTTTGGGATAAAACCGCTCCTATACCGAATGACGAGGCGTCCGTCGTTAGATCGAAAGGCCTTTTATAGTCAGGGTATAGGAGTAAAACATCTTCTGATGCCAGTATGTTTTTTAGTTTGTTGAAAGCTAGCCGCTGGGCTTCGCTGAAATCAACGGGGACATTTTTTGATCTATACTTGCTGACAGATCCATTCGGTCCTTTTAAGATGTTCGATATTGGCCTTGCTATTGCTGCAAAATCCTTTACAAAACATCTGTAGTAGCTCGCCAGTCCTAGAAAGGATCTGACGTCAAACAAGTTTTTTGGCTCCGGATATTCCTTAATGGTCCTCACCTTTTCAGGGTCCGTTCTTGCGCCATCCTTGGTGACTATGAAACCTAAGTAGTTCACGCTATTCTTAAAAAATTGCGATTTTTCCAGCGCTACCCTCATGTTGGCCTCATATAGCTTCTTCAAAACCCAGTCAACGTGCTTGACATGGTCTGCCTCATTCTCGGAGAAAATAATGATGTCGTCGACATAGACATAAATAGACTTGCCGATTTGATCCCGCAGCACATCGTCGATTGCCCTTTGAAAGATACTGCCAGCATTTTTCAATCCGAAAGGAAGTCGGCAGAATTCGTACTTTCCCCCGTTTACAGAGAATGCGGTTTTTTCACGATCGCGCTCCGCGAGAACGATTTGGTGATACCCTGCCTTTAGGTCCAGGGTCGTGAAAAATCTGGCCTTACCCATGTTTGCCAGGATCATGGGGATGCTAGGCATGGGGTATGAGTCGGAGACTGTCTTTTCATTAAGCTTCCGGAAGTCATTTACAAAACGTTTGTTTTGGTTGCCCAAATCGTCGGTGCCTTTTTTGTCAACCACCCACACGGGGTTGTTGTAAGGAGATCTGGAATTTCTGATAATGCCGTTCTTTAGAAGATTTACAACTTCTGACTTGACAAAATCAGCTACACCCATTGGGTAAGGATATAGTTTGGAATAAATTGGTGCATTGTCTGTCGTTCGTATTGTAGCGACAATGGCCGTGTTGTACGGCAACGCCTCGTTAGGGTCTGCGAATGCCCTTTTGTTACCCTGAAGCATTTTCAGGAAACATTCTCTTATTTCGGGAGGCGCATCAGTGATAATGGGTTGTGTAAAATTTACATTGGTGCACCTGTGGTACTGTATGGTTTCTAATTGGTTACCAATTTGTATCTTATTGATACTGTAACGAAGATCGACCCCCACTTGCTTCATGAAGTCGAGGCCAATGATTCCATCAAACGTCATTAAATCGTTTAATAGAAAGAAGGTGGCGTTTTTTCCGAACATCGGTAAAATGCATTTTTTTGTTATTTGGGTGGAGCTGTGAATTGAATTTGCGGCAAATGGTGACTCGACCGGAACTACGCCTTTCAGCTGTTTCGAGCTTCTGATGTAATTTTTGGCGGACCCCGGGTCGAGTAGAAATTTGAAGGCTCTCCCTTTTATTTCCCGCTGTATAAAGGACAGCTGGGACCTTCCCCTAAAAAATGAATGGAGTCACTTTGGTAACCGCATTCGCTTCGTGCGTCAATGTCTGATGCTGCCCGCGAGCCACTTCGGCATATTCAGGCTTGGCCTGATCGGTGCCCTGGGCTATGTGGTCTATTCTTTGACGTCTTTTGGCAGACATGCGCTCTGATGTATTGTTTCGTTTGCCTGCCTGGTCCGACCTGTAGGTATTAGAAGCCGCACCTTGTGTCCTGTGGTATGTTGTGGCTTGGCGAAACTTAGAGGACCCAGGATCCACCTCCATAGGCTCGCCGGCGGCCTGATTCTGGGGCTTATCCTGGGACCGTTGGAAATTGCCCTGATTGCCCTGCGATTTGTTAAAATTCGGATTTTTACCTTGACCTCCTTGATGTATTGGAGATTCCGCTCATTCAATCGGTGTAGGTATGGAAGGCTTAATATCGCTTCGTGCCCTGTGATGTTAATTAGGGGTGACGAAGCAGTCTCAGGGTTGCCCTTCTGGATGTTGTTGTGATTCATATACTTCGAACCATTTATGAGGGCGTAGGCGTTGAAGGTGACGAGGTGGGTACCTGTCACTGTAACCACTGAGCTGTTGTCGGTGCTCACGGTTATTGATTATTATAACCCCATCATCGACAATTGTTATCGGGGATAAATGACTGGGCTGAGTCAGGCAATGTGCCACGACTGCGGCATGTAAGGACTGCGCGCATGAAGCCTTGGCTGACAATCTGCAGAATATCGCTGTGGCCGCCGAAGAGCAGTTAGTAATGGCGAATATTTCCTTCTCGCAATCGGCTACGATATTGTTAGCTAATTGTAGGACAGTGCCGTTATGCTCCATAGGGAATATGGTGATTCTTTTACAAACGAACTTAATTCTGGGATAGCTTAAGATAAAGTGGATGACGTCATTACATTGAAAAACCTTAATATTAGCTACTTCTACAATATTGGTAACAGCGGTGTTGGTGAGTTGGTCAGTTAAGATAGACTTCAAATCAGTGTGGTCAATAATAGCAGGGTTTACAATGTTCGCTTTTGCGAGAGTGATTGTGAGCATTAAATTGTCTAGTTCAGTAATTAAGATTCTGTTCCTTGTTAGCAATATTTCAAATAGGTGCGATGTGTCAATGTGATCTTTTCTTGTGGAGTTCAAAATTTTATTCACTGAGTCGGTCAAATGGTTTATTTGCCTTTGGAGTTCTGAATTGATGTCTACCTGTCTGTTGTTCGCGTCTATGAGTCGTCCTTGTGTCTTTCTTACTCTTTCCCAGTCGTCGGCGTCGGGAGTCTCTGCCACCACCTTTAGGGCAGTTCCTAAGAATCTCAAGCTTCTAGCCATCCTGTGGTGAACACTTAACACGGATAACATTGTCTTAACATGTCTAGTGTCCACTTCTAGAAGTTTCCGCATGTGCGATTGCGGGAACAAGTCCAACATTCCGTACGTGTCGTCGACCATGCGTGCGTATTCGGACAAGTTTGCCGTATGCCTCAAGAAATCGTAGCGGTCCCATACTAGTACGTCTCCGTCCGAAACCGGTACGTAGTCCGAATGCGAGTTGTCCGTGAGTTTGGCTGTCGCCGTTACCAGTAGTTGTAATAACGTCAGATTAATCTTACGAATATAAAGTTCTTATCTTAGAAACGTCGGTTTTGATAGAAGCTGTGTTCTTAGCGCAAGTTGTCCTTGTGGACCACCCTCCCCTTGATCAGGACCGTTGTCCCGAGGTCCGCTTGGACTTTATTTTCGGTACAGAGTGGTGTCAACTTATTCCCTAGTCTTCTATTTGTTTTTACCAAAACTTTTTCTCCTACCTCAAAAACCCTATTTTGTCTGTCCGGGTTGTTCCTGCCTAGTTGGAGTTCCTGTGTCTTTTGAATCTTCTTCTGTGTTGTGGCGAGCTCAGGGGTGGACATGCGTAGCACGTCGATTGGTCTCTTGTCTGTTACCGAGTGGACTGAGTGGTTATATTCTGTTGTGGCTAACAGGATGAGTTCAACTGTGTCTTCAATACCCTTTTGTAGCTTTAAGCATCTTGCAATTTCTATGAGTGTGCTATGGAAGCGTTCTACCTGTCCATTTGATGTACTATGCAGAGGCGGGGCGTTTGCGATGCTTACTTGGAAGTGATTGTACAATAATGATTTTATTGTCTCGGAGTTAAACGAAGCTTCGTTGGCACAGTAGACAGATTTTGCATTGGGAAAAATATTCATTAATTGCATTAAGGGTGGCTTAACATCCTGAATGATCCGGGAAGCAATCGGTTGTACCATTGCGAATTTGGAAAACTTGTCGATGCAAGTCAGAAAGTGTTTCCTATCTGTTGAAAAGATATCTATGTGTAGCAACTCCCCAACGCAAGAGGGAAGCGGTGTTTCGCCAAGTTCTTGTTTCCTTGGGTGCCTGTTGTACTTTGCTTTGGCACAGACCTTACAATTTACCACCACTTCCTTGGCCAGCCTCGCCATCTTCGGGAAATAGTAGTCTAGCATGACCTGTTTCATGTTCTCTTGGCAAGACCTATGGGCCCTATTGTGTTCGAACACAATTATCTCCCTCGCCTCTTCTTGGTTAAAAATGTCGGTTACAAAATTCTTGCAGTGCCAAAATTTGGTTGCAGGAAATTGCCTGATGAGGCTACCTTGGAGACATGCGAGTGTGTGAAGGTTGCAGTAGCGTAGTTTATTTCCCTGTCCTTCAATGTTCGTGAGATCATTGTGATGGGGCGGCCGTTTTGGGATAAAACCGCTCCTATACCGAATGACGAGGCGTCCGTCGTTAGATCGAAAGGCCTTTTATAGTCAGGGTATAGGAGTAAAACATCTTCTGATGCCAGTATGTTTTTTAGTTTGTTGAAAGCTAGCCGCTGGGCTTCGCTGAAATCAACGGGGACATTTTTTGATCTATACTTGCTGACAGATCCATTCGGTCCTTTTAAGATGTTCGATATTGGCCTTGCTATTGCTGCAAAATCCTTTACAAAACATCTGTAGTAGCTCGCCAGTCCTAGAAAGGATCTGACGTCAAACAAGTTTTTTGGCTCCGGATATTCCTTAATGGTCCTCACCTTTTCAGGGTGACATGGTCTGCCTCATTCTCGGAGAAAATAATGATGTCGTCGACATAGACATAAATAGACTTGCCGATTTGATCCCGCAGCACATCGTCGATTGCCCTTTGAAAGATACTGCCAGCATTTTTCAATCCGAAAGGAAGTCGGCAGAATTCGTACTTTCCCCCGTTTACAGAGAATGCGGTTTTTTCACGATCGCGCTCCGCGAGAACGATTTGGTGATACCCTGCCTTTAGGTCCAGGGTCGTGAAAAATCTGGCCTTACCCATGTTTGCCAGGATCATGGGGATGCTAGGCATGGGGTATGAGTCGGAGACTGTCTTTTCATTAAGCTTCCGGAAGTCATTTACAAAACGTTTGTTTTGGTTGCCCAAATCGTCGGTGCCTTTTTTGTCAACCACCCACACGGGGTTGTTGTAAGGAGATCTGGAATTTCTGATAATGCCGTTCTTTAGAAGATTTACAACTTCTGACTTGACAAAATCAGCTACACCCATTGGGTAAGGATATAGTTTGGAATAAATTGGTGCATTGTCTGTCGTTCGTATTGTAGCGACAATGGCCGTGTTGTACGGCAACGCCTCGTTAGGGTCTGCGAATGCCCTTTTGTTACCCTGAAGCATTTTCAGGAAACATTCTCTTATTTCGGGAGGCGCATCAGTGATAATGGGTTGTGTAAAATTTACATTGGTGCACCTGTGGTACTGTATGGTTTCTAATTGGTTACCAATTTGTATCTTATTGATACTGTAACGAAGATCGACCCCCACTTGCTTCATGAAGTCGAGGCCAATGATTCCATCAAACGTCATTAAATCGTTTAATAGAAAGAAGGTGGCGTTTTTTCCGAACATCGGTAAAATGCATTTTTTTGTTATTTGGGTGGAGCTGTGAATTGAATTTGCGGCAAATGGTGACTCGACCGGAACTACGCCTTTCAGCTGTTTCGAGCTTCTGATGTAATTTTTGGCGGACCCCGGGTCGAGTAGAAATTTGAAGGCTCTCCCTTTTATTTCCCGCTGTATAAAGGACAGCTGGGACCTTCCCCTAAAAAATGAATGGAGTCACTTTGGTAACCGCATTCGCTTCGTGCGTCAATGTCTGATGCTGCCCGCGAGCCACTTCGGCATATTCAGGCTTGGCCTGATCGGTGCCCTGGGCTATGTGGTCTATTCTTTGACGTCTTTTGGCAGACATGCGCTCTGATGTATTGTTTCGTTTGCCTGCCTGGTCCGACCTGTAGGTATTAGAAGCCGCACCTTGTGTCCTGTGGTATGTTGTGGCTTGGCGAAACTTAGAGGACCCAGGATCCACCTCCATAGGCTCGCCGGCGGCCTGATTCTGGGGCTTATCCTGGGACCGTTGGAAATTGCCCTGATTGCCCTGCGATTTGTTAAAATTCGGATTTTTACCTTGACCGTTTTTTGGACCCGCTTTTTGATCAACCTGCCTTTGCTGGGGCTGCGTACGCTGCTCTGCCTTTTGTGCCTTGTCCTGAGCACTTCTGGCATAAGTTTCGGCAAACGTGCTCCTTTCCTCAGTGGATTCTAACTCCTGGGCCTTTGCCAACGCGGACGGTAGATCTTTAGGTTCTGCTGCGAACAGAGTGCGCATGAGAGGCCGTTTTAATCCAGATATGAAAACCCGAAGGGCATCCTCTCTGAATTTTTTACACATGCCACCCGCTAATGTCCTATCGCAAGACATTTGGACCTTGTTTGTTAGCAAGGTAAGCTTCTTTGCAACTTCATCATAGAATTGCAAGGTGGTCAACTCTCCCTGCCTTAAGGTACTCAGATCCTGTTCTATAGCGTGGATTTGCCTTTTATTACAATATGTGAAGTCCAACCTATCTATTATAGCCTCAAAGTTCATAGGAGTGCTGTATGACGCTAACATGGCATTTGCTGGCTCTCTCACTTTACTCCTAATGATCACTACCGCCTGGTAATGGCGTGAACTGCCTGAATAAGGTTGATAAAGTTTGTAAGCGGCGTGCGCAGCTTGCCGCCAAGAAACATATGTCTCTGGAGTCCCGAAAAACTCGGGAATACATTTGACCGCATCTAAGGGTTCATCGCAGCTTACGCCAGGAACGATCTCTACGTCTTTGTAGGGTTCCACCACTGGCGTGGAAATATCAACTTTGCTCACTCTTTCAGTGAGATCATTAATTTTATCGTTCAGATCAGCAACCACCTGTTGCCATCCAAACGCCTGCGCAGCGAGCGCATTTTCTACCGCAACCTGCATTGCAATTCTGAACTGTTCAGGATCCATGTCTTTTTCTTCACTTATCTTTGTCTTTTTTAATAAGTCTATCAAAATGCTATCGTCAGAGTCGTAAAAGCCTGCCCTATCCTTCCCCAGTCTTCTCTGAATACTGTCGTCTGAGTCGTATTCTTCCCCAAGGCGGTCACAGTCAGAGGGGCTATTCATACGTTAGGCACAAAAACTACACCGTTTATTTGACCAGCACACCACAAAAATTGTGAGGGCAGCTTTGGTAAACCAAATATAATTTGTTATGAAAATATCACTAAGACACTTAACACTTTTACGAAATAAGTAAATACTCCTGTCTTCTTATTATTTTTTGCGCGGATTTGAGTCAACTTAAACAACCATCTCACTTACATGATTTTTATTTTCAGCAACATGACGATCGTAGAGCCTTGGTTTTGTTCTTAATACTTCTTCGCTGCCCGAATAGCTGGGTGCTAAATCGGTGACAATACGCTGCCCGGAGAGCTCCTGCGGCTCCGGTGAGAATGATTTTGATTCGGTAACTCACACAGCACTAATTTATGCTGGAGTCTTTTTCGTTTTGTTGTTGTTCTAGCAACCGACCTTGTCGGAATTGCTTGCACTTTGTTTATTTCACTCCGGGGTTAACCTTTTGTGAGTCTTTTGAGTTTTGTTTCGTTTTAGCAACCGATCTTATCGTAATTGCTTTCACTTAATTGACTTTATTCGGGTGTGAATTCTTATTGTTGTTGGGCGCCAATTATTAATTATTTTCCCCGGTACCATGGAACAGAGAATAAACAGAGAGACGTTAGGCTGATGTTACCTTTATTAAATCCATTTTAATTCTAAACAATACAAAAGTCGATTCCTATGTTCTACCCTAGCTCTGTCAGCCGCCTTGCCGGCAGCCGCGCTGCAGTTGTCGCCTTGTCGCTGGCGAGGAAGAAATCGCTGACAATGCGCCTCGTGCATGAGATCATATTTCCCCAGCGGTAGATGTTGCGTTGACGACAATGTTGCTGACCAAAGGGATGCAATGGTCAGCATTTGGAGCCAAGTGAACGAACTAAATGACCCACAGCATTGCGGCGGGGCATATTAGTTAACTTATATATTCTTGATCAGCATTACGAGCTGAGTTGATATAGCCATGTCCGTCTGTCCGTCCGTCTGTCAGTCTGTTTCTATGCTATATCCTCCGTCAGTTTTAAAGCTATCTTAATCAAACTTTGCACGAAGTCTTTTGGTACGAATTCGCTGCTCATTTGTCGGAACCGGCCAGATCGGATGACTATAGCATTTAGCTGCCATAGCATTTAGCGAACCATTGGTCGAAAATGTTGTGTTAGTGAGAAAAACTTTTTGTCTTCAACGCAAACGTCCCCAAACCTCGTATTTATAAGTTTTCTATGCTTTCACATAATTCCACCAAGTTTGATAGGACAACTATATAGTATAGCTGCCAAAGAAATTGGGTGTAGAAAATGTATGTAGGAGGCCTTGTCAAAAATGTGTACATTTGGCCGAATGTACATATTTGTGTCAGTGGAATCAGGCTTCTAATTTATATAAATCATTCAAGCTACAAGGGTATAAGAACTTCGGCCGAGCCGAAGTTAGCTTTCCTCTATTTTTATATCATTATATACGGGTGTGTCCCAGAAATCTCTAGGGGTTTTCGTATAAACGTTAGCATTTCATATTATAGCTGTTTGACTTTATATGTAAAGCGGCACAAATATGCCGGGCTACTAGATTAGATGACGAAAGTTGAGAGATTTGAAACCGCCTGCTCAAGGCCAAGGAGATTTAATGCGAACGGTTTCCCTTCCATATGATCTAGTAGCCGGTCTTATTCTTTTCACTTCACAAATAAAGTACTCCAAGTTAAGTTCGAAGTGCAATCGTTTGTACGAAAATCTATAGAGATATCCAGGACACCCCTGATATTACATCCCAATGTTTAAGTTATTTTTCTAGTTTTCCTGCCATAAAATTACCATGTATTTCTGTCTAAACCTTAAATCGGCATATTTAGCACTTTTTTGCTATACTTATATAGGCTACACCCGGCAACTCCATCAAAAGTAGGTAAAGAAGGTGGTCGTAAAGAAGGATGATTCATCAAACTATTTTTAGTGGTTAAGGGTTTTTGTGGTGGAAAACCCCAAAATGATTTAACGAACAGTGCGGTAACGGCCACATGTAAAGCATGAAAAGCAGGGTTATGCCTGAAGCATTAGCATTATTTTTGAATTAGCATTAAATTTTAAATAATAATTCCAAAAGTTTTTAGTTGGCATTATACATTTCGAAAATGTTGAATAGGCATTGAAATCAGGGACCGTAAACATTATCAGATAAAGGGCGGTATCCACGGGTCGACAAAAAATTTCTTGTGAAAAAGTTGATATTCCGCAGATTCTTAACACGGCGGCCACTTCAGCGCTGCCTGCGCAGGACGCGTGTGAGCGCGGGTGTGTGTGTTTGTGTGCGCTCGTATGTGTGTATGCGTTTGTGTATGTGAGTGTGTTTGCATGCGTGTCTCAATTTAACAGGGTATTTTGTACTAATTACCCTTGTAGAGGGTGTATTAAAATTGTCTGGATGTTTGTAACGCATAAAAGGAAGCATCTCCGAAAACATAAAGTATATATATTCTTGATTAGCATGACGAGCTGAGTTGATATAGCCATGTTCGTCTGTCCGTCAGTTTAAAAGCTATCTTAACCAAACTTTGCACGAAGCCTCTTGGTACAAATACGCTGCACATTTGTCGGAACCGGTCGGATCGGATTACTATAGCATATAGCTGCCATAGGAACGATCGGTCAAAAAACTAGTTTTAGTGAGAAAAACTTTTTTGATTTCAATGCAAACGCCTCAAACGTCGCATTTATCAGTTTTCTATGATTTTACATAATTCCACCAAGTTTGATGAAAATCGGACAACTATATAGTATAGCTGCTATACAAAAGTTACTTCAAAGAAAAAATCTTAGTAGAAAAAACTTTTTTGTTTTCAATGCTATCGCTCTCAAACTTGTTACTGATCAATACTATATGCTACCACACAATTCTGCCAAGCTTGATTTAAATCGGATGACTATAGCATATAGCTGACATAGGAACTATCGGTCGGAAAAGTAGTTCTACTAACTACTAAGCTAACAATTGTCGTCAAGTCGAACGGAGCGATGCAGGCGCGTTCCGCGCGTGGCCGAAGCCAAGCCAGAAACTGAGCGCCAGGGATGGCGCGTGTTGTCGTTCTGCTATCGCGTCAGGGATGGTGCTCGATAAATGGTGTGACCAGAGGTGGACAGGGCTGCCACAGTACTCCCCCTCCAGAGACCATGTGGGAACGAATAATCTTCAAAATTTAAGTAAAGCTGAGATGAATGTATGTCCGGGGTGAGCATCTACAGGATTGTGCAAGTCCTAGTGTGGAGGAATGCTTGCGTATATTTCTCGCTGTGATGTTTGTGGCGTAGTTTAGTCGATGGTAACCTCGCGTTGAGGTCGTTGCTTCTATTGGGGGTCGATAAGCAAGTTCGTTCGATCAGGGTTGAAGTTGAAGAGTCAATAGTACTGGGTATTATACCCCGAGAACTTTCGATTGCCACACGTTGTGGACTTTCGTTTGCCACTCGCTGTGGACTTTCGCTTGCCACTCGCTGTGGACTTTTGCTTGCCACGCGTTGTGGACTTTCGTGGTGAGATCGAGAACTTGTAGGTAGTCTCAGGCTGGGATCAATTGCCAAACAAAGAGCGTCTCGAGTCGTAGCATGTTGCTAGTGGTCGGTCAGGTATGGGGATCGCTGTGCCTGAGCATCGGCGACGACGAAAGATGCGCTGATGATCCAAGTTCAGCTGCGCAAAGTACTTCCATAAGTATTATATGATCGATCGTCTGGCAGGCTGCGTACAATGTAAGATCTGAAAAATTGGTCGGATGCTTGACCAACGTGAGATCGGTTACATGTAGTTGAAAAGTCGGTTGGGCTCGCGTAAATCGTAGGCGTGAGCAGCAGGCGAAGGGCAGGCTGGGCGATGAACGTTTTCACACGTGGACGGCAGGTGTAGGCCAGGCGAGGCAGCATGAGCTGCAGTAGGATGTATACGGGTGAACGTGCATGACCTGGGCGACAGACAGGAGGTCGGTGGACGACCTGCGTGGACAGCGGTCGGTGTCATGCAACGAAATGAGCGCTACAGCCTACGCTCATACTTTCATGAAAATTCTGGCAGATTTAGCGATATAAATGTTTTTGTAAAAAACAAATGAAGTACAAATGAGCGACTCCTGGTTTGATTGAGGCCTCCTCGACGATCGCCAGCCGTGTGATTTGCACAAAAAATTGCTGTTTGTACTATGTGTGTGCGCGCTGGTAGATACTGTCCGTGTGTGTGTGTGAGAACGCGCCAAAATTCGCTTGCAGACGCCGTCAGCATGTGTGCATGTGTGTGCTGCTCCGTCGCGGCTTTTGTCGAGTGGGACAAAACGCCCAAAATACATCGAAATGGTTCTGTTGCCGCTGGTGAGGATCTGGCTGCCTGCTGTTGAGGATTTGGGTGTGTTGCTGTTGTTGAGTTTCTGGCTTTAGTTAGCTTGATGCTGTTTGAATTTGCTGATCGAAAGGTGCATGTCGAAATGAATCGCACAATGGCGTCACTGTATGGGTGTGTGCGTGTGTGTGTGTAATGTTTTACGCATCAGACAATTGTTGCAGAAGTTGCGTGTTTGTCGTTTTTCAATCGTCGCGGGTCACCACTTTAGCTAAAGTGGTTTGATATGTGTAACTAACTTTATTGAATATCACATAAGCTAACAATTGTCGTCAAGTCGAACGGAGCGATGCAGGCGCGTTCCGCGCGTGGCCTAGCCAGAAATTGAGCGCCAGGGATGGCGCGTGTTGTCGTTCTGCTATCGGGTCAGGGATGGTGCTCGATAAATGGTGTGACCAGAGGTGGCCAGGGCTGCCACATGGTCGAAGTTGTGGCATCATCAATTGCTGAGTTTGTAAAATAACTCAGCTAAGAATGCTCGACGAAAAACATTTAAAACCTTAAGTTATATTAACTAAACAAGCTAAAAGGGTATAAAAACTTCGGTCGAGCCGAAGCTAGCTTTCATCTATTTTTTGATATTCCTGCTCGAATCCCGGTAAATTATGGTGGGTCAATAATCTTTCTTTTTTTTTTTATTAAAAAAGCCCAAAACTATGGCCGAGGTCAGAAAAGATGTCAATCACAAACGATAATAAAAGGAAATAAAAAAATAAAACGTCAGCTCCATGGTTCGAACACACGTTTTCCCGTCTATGAGTTATGCATGCAGTGCTCTACACCACTGAGGCGTCTAAAATTAGTTGTAAATAGCAAGTATTAAATCTCAATTAACAGCAAAATTCACAGCTTGGAATCAGTCTACTAATTTATATAAGTCATACAAGCTGCAAGGGTATATAAACATCGGTTGAGCCGAAGTTAGCTTCCCTCTATTTTTTAAATATAATGTTTGTCATTTTTTCGAAAGGTGCACTGACATTTTAAGCCATATCTCAATTCACAATCGTCAGATGGAGTCAAGCCAGATATGAATCGAAAGGTAATTCAATTTTAAAAAATTGCGTTAAAAATTGTTTTCGAATCGATTTTGTAGTTCGAATACAATAACTCAAAATATTTCAAAAGAATCGATTCTTTGCTCGAAAAGTAAGACATTTCATTTTTAATCGCGTTGGAAAATATAAATAAATAAAAGAACAATTATTTGAATTATTTCTACTTAAGAATCGCACTTACACAAAGATAATAAGGTGTTGGTGGAGAAAATCTATAAATAAATATTGCAGCTGGATCAATGTGGAGGAGTAAGCTATAAAATTTAAGCATTTTAGGTATTTAAAAAAAAATTTGTTATTTTTCTTCGTTTTTGGTCAATATTAGAATTTAGGGAATATCCAGATCAAAAAAAAATATTCCAGAACAGAAAAAAAGTCAAAGCAAATTAAAAATTAATTTAAAAAAAATTTTAAAATTATAATTTTTTCAGCACTCAATTACTCACAGCTCCTGTATTTCTTTATAGATTTTGTTCATCATTATCTTATTTTCTTTATAGAAGGTTCTTAAGTAGAAAAAATAAAAAAAATATATTTTTTTTAATTTTTGAACATATTTTCTAGGCGTTTGGATATGAAATTTATTGCGTTTTCGAAAAAAAAAAAAACGATTTTTTGAATTATTTTTCACCATTGTATTTAAACTACTTGATTCTTGAGTTCAACTGCCATTCGATTCATATCTTGCTTGACTCCATCTGACGATTATAAAGTGAGATAAGGCTTAAAATGTAAGTGCACCTACCGAAAAAATGATCAGATTCTTATTTAAAAAATAGAGGAAAGATAACTTCGGCTTGACCGAAGTTTACATACCCTTGTAGCTTGTATAATTTATATAAATTAAAGGGCGCTGTCCATGGCTACGAAAACGGCCGCGAAATGAAAAACTCCATATAAAAGAAAATGCTAAGGAATTTTTGTGTGTGGCCGTTTCAAATTCGGTTTCTACCAATCGCGAAAAATGCTTATACGTATTACGTCTCCCACTACGTTTTGCTCAAGCGCTGTTAAGTGCTTTAAGAGCTGTTAACGCCTCTTTTTTGACGTGACGTGAACAAAATAGGTTTTTATTCTAATTTGTGCTGCGAAATTGAATGTCCAAATTGAAAATGAAAAAAAGATTCCTGCAGAAAGCGTCTCCTAATGGCACTTTCTATGGCGGGCAAGCTGAATTTACTAAACGCCATGAAAGTGAGGAGCAAGGTGCGGGACTTGGCGGATAAGAAACACTCGGAAACCCGCCAGAGAACACCGGCGGACCGGAGCACGGTCTGCAACATCATGTGGCGTCTCCTGTCACCACAAACCACAAGCGAGGAGCTTAAAATCTACTTGGCCAGCATTCAAACACTTCACACTCCAGTCCCCTCAATCAGTTCGATTTGATTCGCCTCAAGTATGTCTTCGATCACAGCTACCAGACCAAAAGGAAAATCATTGAACAGCCGCCGGTGCTCAATGATCGCGACAGTAAAACGGCCACAAACCAAATGCCCGCTCCCAGTTCAGTGGACAGCGAACTGCTGGCCTCCTATCAAGCGGTAGTATAGCGGATAGTGCAGCCTAAAATGACCCCCTGAAGGTGACCGAGCAAAAGCGGATCGGGCAATGAGGATGTGCCCTACATCAATGCCAATTTTATTAAGGTAAGAAATGGGCGAACCAAACTTCAACTTTATAAATCAATTCCATTTCCTAACGTTTCCCTGACAGGGCCCCGACTACGTGGCCAAGTGCTATGTGACCACCCAGGGACCGCTGACCATTACCATTTTCGAGTTCAGCGGAGCCGCCAAGTCACACATGCTACAGCAGTACATCCAGAAGATCATCATGACCTGACCAACTTTACGGAGGCAAATCGCCAAAAATGCGCGAATTACTTTCCAATCAATATGAACGAAATCTTTGCCATGGCAGCCAAGTGCGAGGTGTTCGTTAAGTGCCGCTGCTCGGGACTACATCGAACTGTCATAATGATAACAATTAATTTATTATTAATTTCATTTAATAATAAAAATATATTAAAATAGCACATTAAATATTCATACTGCAAGGTGTTGTTGTTGTTTATAAGTTCGCGGGCATATTTAACAGCGCCAGAGCAGCGCAAGGTTTCTTTGAAACGCTTATCGACAGAGTAAATTGTGTTATCGTGTTATTAACATAGGCTTAGCAGACTCTGTTAAGAATATGCGGAATATCAACCTTTTCACAAGAAATTTTTTGGCGACCCGTGGATACCGCCCTTAAGGAATTAAATGATTTTCTTCGAGCATTCTTAGCTGAGCTATTTCCCAAGCTCAGCAATAAGATGGCGCCTCTACTTTGACCATTTGCTTGCCAGTTTGTTATATGGCAGCTATTCGATATATTCATCCGATTTTGACCAAACTCCCTAAAATTGTGTGGAAACTGATAATATTCACAAGTGGAAGGTATAAAGACGCTACCTTTGAGAACAAAAAGTCTTTCTCACTAGAACTACTTTTTGACCGATAGTTCCTATGGCAGCTATAGTCCATAGTCATCCGATTTGCATCGTACTTGTTCTGTACCTGCAAAATTGTGTGGTTGCATTTAATATTGATCAGTTACGGTTTTGGGAGCGATAGCATTAAAAACAAAAAAGTTTTTCATACTAAGACTTTTTTCAGACATATCTTTTGTATGGCAGCTATACTATTTAGTTGGCCGGTTTTCATAAAACTTGGTGGAATTGTGTAAAAGCATAGAAAACTTATAAATTCGAGGATTGGGGACGTTTGCTTTGAAGACCAAAAATTTTTGTTCACTAAAACTACTTTTTCGACCGATCGTTCCTATGGCAGCTATATGCTATAGTCTTCCGATCCGGCCGGTTCCGACAAATGTGCAGCGTATTTGTACCAAAAGACTTCTTGCAAAGTTGGGTTACGATAGCTTTAAAACTGACGGAGAAGATAGCATAGAAACAGACGGATAGACGGACGGACGGACAGATGGACATGGCTATATTAACTCAGCTCGTCATGCTGATCAAGAATAAATATACTTTGTATGGTCGGAGTTGCTTCCTTCTATGCGTTACAAAGATCTGGACAATTTTAATATACCCTCTACAAGGGTATAAAAATAATTTGTACTGAGGGGTAGCTTTGTGGTCCCTTTTCAAGAGAGAGATGATATTGGTGAAAAGTCTAACACAGAAGCCGTAAATTTCTGGTGAGTTTTATTTTGAGCGAAAAAAATAAAAATTTTTAATAGTCATTATTTCTGAGTTCTATTTTTTTTATCAATAATAACGATTATGGTCTAAGTTTTATTAAACTACTCAAAACTAATGATTATCATTGAAGAAAAAGGTAAAAAATCAGAAATTTAAAAATTATAGCGGATATGCACAGATTGTATTTTTATTACGGTCCCTGATTAAAATTACTTATGTTTTTTGCTATTTTAGGATTCAGTTTATCCAAATGAACCCAAAAAAAAATTAAATTAAGTTTGCTGGCTCGAGGTCTATGGCTGAGTATAATTCAATATAGTCCACACAAATCAACAGATATTAACTACATCATTTTGGAATAGCTATTGGGCTATTGGGTATGTTCGTACATCGATCGCTGTTTCGAGAATACCCAAATTCTCTCATCAGCGCACTCTTCTTCTTTGCTGTTCACACTTCAAACAAACCTACCAGTTGGTATTTAAGCTAAAACTTTTGGCGAATAAAGACATAGGAATCTCAATGTTGTAAATTCGCAGCCGGAATTTAGACTATGGTTTTTTTTAAGGTGTTTGTTTAATGGGGAAACCGTTTTTTGGTTTAAATTACAAACAATTTGGCGTACCAACCATTATTTATATGTATATGGGGTTTAGTGACCTGTTTTGATTTTAGTCAAAGTTTGAATCTGGCTGGCTCAAGGTCTATGGTTGATTTGTGTTGATAATATTGAATTATACTCAACCATAGACCATGAGCCAGCCAGATTCAAACTTTGACTAAAATCAAAAGAGGTCACCAAACCCCATATACATATAAATAATGGTTGGTACGCCATAATGTTTGTAATTTAAACCAAAAAACGGTTTCCCAATTATAAAACAAACATAAGGAAAAAGAAAATAGCCTTTGAATTTTCAAAAAACTCTTTGCGCTACTAAGGAGGATCACTGGACGGATAGCCCAACCACTTAACAGCAGCCATAAGCAGCAGAATTAATTACAGCAAACTGGTAAACAAGCACTGTTGCCGCCAATATTGAATTTTGTTAGTTTAAGTTTGAATCCTATGTTTGTTTTAATATAAGCGCACATTTGAATGTAACAGTGTGATACCCAGATCTAACCAACATCGATAGTTTCTTGTCCTATGTTATAAACTATGTTTCCGTTTCCGGACAGCTCCACGCCGACCAATGAATCTGGATAACGACATAATAAAAGAATTAGCAGTCAGATCAGAAACAAGCTCTAAATGAACAGCCTTAGATGTGAAGCACAGAAAGACTGCCATGTACATTTTTACTGGAGATTTTCCCCGAATCCCCAGAGACACCCGTATTGGACCACAAAAGTCCACTCCACTGATCTCAAAGGGTATATTTACGTGGAGACGGTCAGCGGATAAATTCGCCATTATTTGAGATGCTAGGGTCGGCTTATACCGAAAACATTGGATGCATTTTCTGACCACAGAATTACAGAGCCGTCGAGCATCAATTACCCACAAATGCTGTCCTATGCGGTCCTATGTGGCAATGTTTTTGATGCAGATATGTAAGGAAAAGCCTTATAAAACGAGACTCTTTAGGCATCAGCAGTGGAAACTTTGCATTGTGTGGTAATGGAGCTTCTAATAATCGGCCTCCAACACGCAAAAGCGACCAGACACGTTCGCCATAGACATGCTGGTGCACGAACGGACGCAATTTTTGGAGCGACGGCTTCAGTGGTGCAGATTTGCTCAATTTGTGAAACTCGTCAGGGAAATACCTGTGCTGTAGGATACAAATTATTGCCAAAAATGCTGACTCAAGTTCTTCCGCTCCTACAACGACAGATTCATGTTGACAATTCTTACGACGAATAAATCGCAACACATATGCGACTATTCTCAAGATTTTTGAATACGACGACGTATTGTCTATGAGCTCGACAATGGGATCTTGGTCACCAGCTGCAGCTATCATCACGGTAGCGGATGCGACATCGGCCGCGATTATCGCACTCTTTTTTAGCTCCACGCAAGCTGCTTGAGACGGTTCATTCTCAAAATGTGGATTTATGGGCCAATCTGTGCGCTCCATCCTCATAAATTCTGGCCCATCGAACCAAAACGACGCGATGAGTTCAGATGTTGAGCATCCGCGGGATACCAGGTCTGGGGGATTCTGTTTCGTTGGCACATGACGCCACTCAACCTCTGGCGTTAATTCTTGGATATTGGCCACTCTGTTGGCAACAAATGTATTTAGACGAGACGGGTGTGTCTGCAGCCAATGCAACACAACTTCCGAATCGGACCAAAATATAACACTTTTGATTGGCAAGTCCACAAGTGGTTTGACCTTCTGCCACAGCGTTGCCAACAAATGTGCTGCACACAACTCCAGTCGTGGTATAGTTAAGGTTTTCAGAGGAGCCACCCTTGACTTTGCGGTGAGCAACCTGACGATGGTTTCCTCTCCGTTGGGAATGCGTACGTACAGGCAACATCCATACGCCCTGCTTGATGCATCTGCAAACCCATGAATCTCACATGTGGAATCTCTCGTGACACCAATGTATCGCGGTACGGCTACTGAGTCCACCTCAGCAAAACAAGCCTTCACTGCCTCCAACTCTGGTATTAAGCGGGCAGGTATTGGATCATCCCAACTGACCTTTAACAAACAAATTTCCTGCATTAATATTTTCGCACGTGTTATAATGGGACTCAATAACCCAAGGGGATCATATAATCTCGACACAAACGACAAGATAGATCGTCTAGTTGGCAATACTTCAGGGACATCCTTCATTGAATATTTAAATTGATCCTCTTTGGTGTTCCATCTCAGCTAATGTTTTGGCATCATCCTGATCGCCAATATTGATCGGTGTGTCACCAGTTTGGGCTTGGAACCCATCCCAATTTGATGCCCATTTCGCCAAGGAGAACCCAAATGGCTC
Organism: Lordiphosa magnipectinata; assembly: GCA_037044535.1. Classification (NCBI taxonomy): domain Eukaryota; kingdom Metazoa; phylum Arthropoda; class Insecta; order Diptera; family Drosophilidae; genus Lordiphosa; species Lordiphosa magnipectinata. The sequence continues at coordinate 101,562 of JBAMBO010004436.1, forward strand.
CAAAATAGCCAACAGTTCGTCCTTCAAACGTTTTAAATCCTCAGTGGAAAACGCACCTGACAACAAATCGTCCACATAGAAATCGTTGGCCAACGACTTTGACCCGACAGGAGACGACTCCGCATGTAGATCGCTTAGGTACTTTAGGCAGCGGACTGCTAAAAACGGAGCTGACGCTGTACTATATGTCACGGTGTTTAAACGGAACAATGTAAGAGGTTGATTTGGTGATTCTCTCCACACAATTAGATGAAAGTTGCGATCATCTTCATCTATTTCAACCTGGCGATACATTTTCTTAATATCCGCCGTTAACGCATACGGACGTAGCCGGAATCGCAAAAGTGTAGCGTATAGAGTGAGTTGAATGGTCGGCCCTACCATTAAAATGTCATCCAGTGACTTTTGCGAGGACGTCTTGCTAGATGCATCAAATACATCTCGCAGGGCAGTGGAAGTGCTTTGCGGTCTTAACACGCATTGATACGGTATGAAGTAGTGCGTTTCTCTCGGGAGGGAGGGATTAGTGACTCGTTGGCTGCCGCATCATCTTTATCTTCCTTAGAATTTCCCATATCTCAAACTAATTGGGTTATTTTTACTACAGGCCAAATACTTACGATTTGCTCTGATGCTCAAATTCGATCAATTTCAAAATTCTCCAAAAACCAATTGAATGGGGACTACTCTTTGTGAGAATCAAACCACACCAGACGAATAATAACAAGAATCGAATTTTAATTAAACAATTATTGGTTTGGTTTGTAAGCGTAGTTCGCGAAATAATTCGACACGTGTTTTCCCGATTTTGGAAAATCCGCCCAGGAGGAAAATTGCCGGAAAATTCTGCATGCAAGAAACTATTTTTCATCCGATTGACTTGAAACTCGGGTTGGAAGGATAGAATACGAAATAATTTAAAATGTGATTTTCCAATGTCGGAGAATCCGCCCCCCAGGCGTGAAAATTCCCGGAAAATTGTGCTTGCAAATAACTATTTTTCATCCGATTCGCTTGAAACTCGGTTTGTTGTCGCTTGAATACGAAATAATTTGAAATGTAATTTTCCAATGTCGGAAAATCCGCCCCCAGGCGTGAAAATTCACGGAAAGTTCTGTAGGCAAAAACTATTTTTCATCCGATTGGCTTGAAACTCGGTTTGTAAGGATAGAATACGAAATAAAGTGAAATGGGGCGGTAACGATAACGATAACGATAACGATAACGATAACGATAACGATAACGATAACGATAACGATAACGATAACGATAACGATAACGATAACGATAACGATAACGATAACGATAACGATAACGATAACGATAACGATAACGATAACGATAACGATAACGATAACGATAACGATAACGATAACGATAACGATAACGATAACGATAACGATAACGATAACGATAACGATAACGATAACGATAACGATAACGATAACGATAACGATAACGATAACGATAACGATAACGATAACGATAACGATAACGATAACGATAACGATAACGATAACGATAACGATAACGATAACGATAACGATAACTATAACTATAACTATAACTATAACTATAACTATAACTATAACTATAACTATAACTATAACTATAACTATAACTATAACTTATAACTATAACTATAACTATAACTATAACTATAACTATAACTATAACTATAACTATAACTATAACTATAACTATAACTATAACTATAACTATAACTATAACTATAACTATAACTATAACTATAACTATAACTATAACTATAACTATAACTATAACTATAACTATAACTATAACTATAACTATAACTATAACTATAACTATAACTATAACTATAACTATAACTATAACTATAACTATAACTATAACTATAACTATAACTATAACTATAACTATAACTATAACTATAACTATAACTATAACTATAACTATAACTATAACTATAACTATAACTATAACTATAACTATAACTATAACTATAACTATAACTATAACTATAACTATAACTATAACTATAACTATAACTATAACTATAACTATAACTATAACTATAACTATAACTATAACTATAACTATAACTATAACTATAACTATAACTATAACTATAACTATAACTATAACTATAACTATAACTATAACTATAACTATAACTATAACTATAACTATAACTATAACTATAACTATAACTATAACTATAACTATAACTATAACTATAACTATAACTATAACTATAACTATAACTATAACTATAACTATAACTATAACTATAACTATAACTATAACTATAACTATAACTATAACTATAACTATAACTATAACTATAACTATAACTATAACTATAACTATAACTATAACTATAACTATAACTATAACTATAACTATAACTATAACTATAACTATAACTATAACTATAACTATAACTATAACTATAACTATAACTATAACTATAACTATAACTATAACTATAACTATAACTATAACTATAACTATAACTATAACTATAACTATAACTATAACTATAACTATAACTATAACTATAACTATAACTATAACTATAACTATAACTATAACTATAACTATAACTATAACTATAACTATAACTATAACTATAACTATAACTATAACGATAACGATAACGATAGCTATCACGATAGTGATAGCGACGCAGCGAAGCGCTACGGGTTATATGCTACTCTATATATATAAAAGAGTTCTACCTTACTAATTGACTGACTGGTGACTGTTGTATGAAATTTTTTAGTAGTAAAAAACAAGTATGCCAGAGCCGAACTGCCATTGGATTCCCATTACGAATGCGTTTTTTCTTTTTTTTTTAATTCTAAGGCAGAATGTTCGCAGTCCGTTTACAATCCAAACCCCATTTTAGGAATCGTATACTCAGTCGTAAAGCACTTGTAATACGATTCAATTTACTAAAGATGGAAAAGTATACGGGTGGGTAAAGTACTTGTTTTACGATGCAATGTACTATTGATAGAGAAGTATATGGGTTGGTTTACATTTGACATACATGGGTTGGCATTACAGCCTATATGAGGTGGTAATGATTTAGTAATGCTGTGGTTTTTATATTAACTAGCTATGGGGTTTAGTGACCTGTTTTGATTTTAGTCAAAGTTTGAATCTGGCTGGCTCAAGTTCTATGGTTGATTTGTGTTGATAATATTGAATTATACTCAACCATAGACCATGAGCCAGCCAGATTCAAACTTTGACTAAAATCAAAAGAGGTCACCAAACCCCATATACATATAAATAATGGTTGGTACGCCATAATGTTTGTAGTTTAAACCAAAAAACGGTTTCCCAATTATAAAACAAACATAAGGAAAAAGAAAATAGCCTTTGAATTTTCAAAAAACTCTTTGCGCTACTAAGGAGGATCACTGGACGGATAGCCCAACCACTTAACAGCAGCCATAAGCAGCAGAATTAATTACAGCAAACTGGTAAACAAGCACTGTAGCCGCCAATATTGAATTTTGTTAGTTTAAGTTTGAATCCTATGTTTGTTTTAATATTAGCGCACATTTGAATGTAACAGTGTGATACCCAGATCTAACCAACATCGATAGTTTGTTGTCCTATGTTATAAACTATGTTTCCGTTTCCGGACAGGTCCACGCCGACCAATGAATCTGGATAACGACATAATAAAAGAATTAGCAGTCAGATCAGAAACAAGCTCTAAATGAACAGCCTTAGATGTGAAGCACAGAAAGACTGCCATGTACATTTTTACTGGAGATTTTCCCCGAATCCCCAGAGACACCCGTATTGGACCACAAAAGTCCACTCCACTGATCTCAAAGGGTATATTTACGTGGAGACGGTCAGCGGATAAATTCCCCATTATTTGAGATGCTAGGGTCGGCTTATACCGAAAACATTGGATGCATTTTCTGACCACAGAATTACAGAGCCGTCGAGCATCAATTACCCACACATGCTGTCAAAGAAGTCCTACCAAAGCTCTAGGTCCTATGTGGCAATGTTTTTGATGCAGATATGTAAGGAAAAGCCTTATAAAACGAGACTCTTTAGGCATCAGCAGTGGAAACTTTGCATTGTGTGGTAATGGAGCTTCTAATAATCGGCCTCCAACACGCAAAAGCGACCAGACACGTTCGCCATAGACATGCTGGTGCACGAACGGACGCAATTTTTGGAGCGACGGCTTCAGTGGTGCAGATTTGCTCAATTTGTGAAACTCGTCAGGGAAATACCTGTGCTGTAGGATACAAATTATTGCCAAAAATGCTGACTCAAGTTCTTCCGCTCCTACAACGACAGATTCATGTTAACAATTCTTACGACGAATAAATCGCAACACATATGCGACTATTCTCAAGATTTTTAAATACGACGACGTATTGTCTATGAGCTCGACAATGGGATCTTAGTCACCAGCTGCAGCTATCATCACGGCATCAGCAGTGGAAACTTTGCATTGTGTGGTAATGGAGCTTCTAATAATCAGCCTCCAACACGCAAAAGCGACCAGACACGTTCGCCATAGACATGCTGGTGCACGAACGAACGCAATTTTTGGAGCGACGGCTTCAGTGGTGCAGATTTGCTCAATTTGTGAAACTCGTCAGGGAAATACCTGTGCTGTAGGATACAAATTATTGCCAAAAATGCTGACTCAAGTTCTTCCGCTCCTACAACGACAGATTCATGTTGACAATTCTTACGACGAATAAATCGCAACACATATGCGACTATTCTCAAGATTTTTAAATACGACGACGTATTGTCTATGAGCTCGACAATGGGATCTTGGTCACCAGCTGCAGCTATCATCACGGTAGCGGATGCGACATCGGCCGCGATTATCGCACTCTTTTTTAGCTCCACGCAAGCTGCTTGAGACGGTTCATTCTCAAAATGTGGATTTATGGGCCAATCTGTGCGCTCCATCCTCATAAATTCTGGCCCATCGAACCAAAACGACGCGATGAGTTCAGATGTTGAGCATCCGCGGGATACCAGGTCTGGGGGATTCTGTTTCGTTGGCACATGACGCCACTCAACCTCTGGCGTTAATTCTTGGATATTGGCCACTCTGTTGGCAACAAATGTATTTAGACGAGACGGGTGTGTCTGCAGCCAATGCAACACAACTTCCGAATCGGACCAAAATATAACACTTTTGATTGGCAAGTCCACAAGTGGTTTGACCTTCTGCCACAGCGTTGCCAACAAATGTGCTGCACACAACTCCAGTCGTGGTATAGTTAAGGTTTTCAGAGGAGCCACCCTTGACTTTGCGGTGAGCAACCTGACGATGGTTTCCTCTCCGTTGGGAATGCGTACGTACAGGCAACATCCATACGCCCTGCTTGATGCATCTGCAAACCCATGAATCTCACATGTGGAATCTCTCGTGACACCAATGCATCGCGGTACGGCTACTGAGTCCACCTCAGCAAAACAAGCCTTCACTGCCTCCAACTCTGGTATTAAGCGGGCAGGTATTGGATCATCCCAACTGACCTTTAACAAACAAATTTCCTGCATTAATATTTTCGCACGTGTTATAATGGGACTCAATAACCCAAGGGGATCATATAATCTCGACACAAACGACAAGATAGATCGTCGAGTTGGCAATACTTCAGGGACATCCTTCATTGAATATTTAAATTGATCCTCTTTGGTGTTCCATCTCAGCTAATGCTTTGGCATCATCCTGATCGCCAATATTGATCGGTGTGTCACCAGTTTGGGCTTGGAACCCATCCCAATTTGATGCCCATTTCGCCAAGGAGAACCCAAATGGCTCCAAAATAGCCAACAGTTCGTCCTTCAAACGTTTTAAATCCTCAGTGGAAAACGCACCTGACAACAAATCGTGCACATAGAAATCGTTGGCCAACGACTTTGACCCGACAGGAGACGACTCCGCATGTAGATCGCTTAGGTACTTTAGGCAGCGGACTGCTAAAAACGGAGCTGACGCTGTACCATATGTCACGGTGTTTAAACGGAACACTGTAAGAGGTTGATTTGGTGATTCTCTCCACACAATTAGATGAAAGTTGCGATCAGCTTCATCTATTTCAACCTGGCGATACATTTTCTTAATATCCGCCGTTAACGCATACGGACGTAGCCGAAATCGCAAAAGTGTAGCGTATAGAGTGGGTTGAATGGTCGGCCCTACCATTAAAATGTCATCCAGTGACTTTTGCGAGGACGTCTTGCTAGATGCATCAAATACAACTCGCAGGGCAGTGGAAGTGCTTTGCGGTCTTAACACGCATTGATACGGTATGAAGTAGTGCGTTTCTCTCGGGAGGGAGGGATTAGTGACTCGTTGGCTGCCGCATCATCTTTATCTTCCTTAGAATTTCCCATATCTCAAACTAATTGGGTTATTTTTACTACAGGCCAAATACTTACGATTTGCTCTGATGCTCAAATTCGATCAATTTCAAATTTCTCCAAAAACCAATTGAATGGCACTACTCTTTGTGAGAATCAAACCACACCAGACGAATAATAACAAGAATCGAATTTTAATTAAACAATTATATATATTATATATTTTACCCAAGCTTGACACACACTCTACAAATCACACTTCAATCCTTTGGTTCAATCCAATTTCAAGGAGTCTAATACGGGGTTTTGGAAAATTCCAACCGGAAAAGCCGGAAAAGCGGCGGAAAAGTTTGAATGGGAAAAATTTTGTTTTTCATCCGATTGACATGAAATTTTGTTTGTAAGCGTAGTACGCGAAATAATTCGACACGTGTTTTCCCGATTTTGGAAAATCCGCCCAGGAGGAAAATGGCCGGAAAATTCTGCATGCAAGAAACTATTTTTCATCCGATTGACTTGAAACTCGGTTTGGAAGGATAGAATACGAAAAAATTTAAAATGTGATTTTCCAATGTCGGAAAATCCGCCCCCCAGGCGCGAAAATTCCCGGAAAATTGTGCTTGCAAATAACTATTTTTCATCCGATTCGCTTGAAACTCGGTTTGTTGTCGTTTGAATACGAAATAATTTGAAATGTGATTTTCCAATGTCGGAAAATCCGCCCCCAGGCGTGAAAATTCACGGAAAATTCTGTAGGCAAAAACTATTATTCATCCGATTGGCTTGAAACTCGGTTTGTAAGGATAGAATACGAAATAAAGTGAAATGGGGCGGTAACGAAAACGATAACGATAACGATAACGATAACGATAACGATAACGATAACGATAACGATAACGATAACGATAACGATAACGATAACGATAACGATAACGATAACGATAACGATAACGATAACGATAACGATAACGATAACGATAACGATAACGATAACGATAACGATAACGATAACGATAACGATAACGATAACGATAACGATAACGATAACGATAACGATAACGATAACGATAACGATAACGATAACGATAACGATAACGATAACGATAACGATAACGATAACGATAACGATAACGATAACGATAACGATAACGATAACGATAACGATAACGATAACGATAACGATAACGATAACGATAACGATAACGATAACGATAACGATAACGATAACGATAACGATAACGATAACGATAACGATAACGATAACGATAACGATAACGATAACGATAACGATAACGATAACGATAACGATAACGATAACGATAACGATAACGATAACGATAACGATAACGATAACGATAACGATAACGATAACGATAACGATAACGATAACGATAACGATAACGATAACGATAACGATAACGATAACGATAACGATAACGATAACGATAACGATAACGATAACGATAACGATAACGATAACGATAACGATAACGATAACGATAACGATAACGATAACGATAACGATAACGATAACGATAACGATAACTATAACGATAACGATAGCTATCACGATAGTGATAGCGACGCAGCGAAGCGCTACGGGTTATATGCTACTCTATATATATAAAAGAGTTCTACCTTACTAATTGACTGACTGGTGACCGTCGCACAGCCTAAACCATAAGAGATAGAATGCTGAATTTGTTACTGTAGTTTTATCTTATGCTGAAAGTGGGTACTAAGAACGGATTTTGAAAATTCTGTCGGGAAATGTGGAAATTTCGCGAAAAACTGTTGTATGAAATTTTTTAGTAGTAAAAAACAAGTATGCCAGAGCCGAACTGCCATTGGATTCCCATTACGAATGCGTTTTTTCTTTTTTTTAAATTCTAAGGCAGAATGTTCGCAGTCCGTTTACAATCCAAACCCCATTTTAGGAATCGTATACTCAGTCGTAAAGCACTTGTAATACGATTCAATTTACTAAAGATGGAAAAGTATACGGGTGGGTAAAGTACTTGTTTTACGATGCAATGTACTATTGATAGAGAAGTATATGGGTTGGTTTACATTTGACATACATGGGTTGGCATTACAGCCTATATGAGGTGGTAATGATTTAGTAATGCTGTGGTTTTTATATTAACTTATTTTAAATGTTTTTATTTGTTAGAACATTTCAACTTTACGAGTTTGTTTAACCAATAATCTAAATTCAAGTGACTCCTCGCCAAGTATGTGTCAAGTAACAGCTACACCTACACATTTGTTCTGCATACAAATACAAATTTGGAAAATAGAAGAAGGCTAAGCAGTTTATTAATAGAATGAATTCATTTGCTCACACACACACACACACACTCATATATGTGTTCGTGTAACTTTGTGCAGAGAACAAGAGAGAGAGAAAGAGATGCACGACAAAGTCTTCACGTAGACGTAGCAGCCAGGGTTGAGCAAAACGGCATAACGAATTTGCCCACAGGAGGAGAGCACCCTCAGCCTCTTTTCCATATGGCCAGAACTTTGTTGGGGAGCAATGGGGCTCCAGCAGCAAAATAAGAAGTTAAAATTACAAATTCAGTGCCCAATGATGTTCCGCTATAACAAAAACCAAAGCTACAACTCGAACAACAACAACAAGAGCAGCTGATGCAACAACAAAACCAACTTCAAAAACAACAACAAAAGCTTCAGCAACAACTACAGCAACTACAAGAAATGCAGCAGAACAACAACAAAAATAATATTAATGAAACAACTACAACAAATGTTTAATCTAAGTTAATAGTAGTGTTAGTAAAATAGTTTAACATATGTACATTTGTGTTCCTTAAAAAAATCGGCAATATTTGGTTTCATTTTGTTCAAGTGTGAGGGAGCAGGAGAGAGAGAGAGCGCTGGTGGTGGAATTTGAGTTTTTTCCATGAGAGCGAGTGTCAGAGAGCAAGAGAAAGAGCTAGTTTGCTAAGACACACACGCGTATATATTTGTGTTCGTGTAACTGACAAATTGTAAACAGCCCAGCCAGAAATTTAGCAAGCGGTTTGCAAACCAAGCTTAAGGTAAGATTGCTTGTGCAAGCGTTGTCGTATGGCAGCCTCCGACATTTACAAAACATTTGCTATTGTAAGCGATTTGCGCATGTTGTTTCGTCGACCGAGAGCAGGCATGACACAATGCTCATACTCTCACTCTCTCTCGTTCTCTATGCAAAACTTAGCTTGGAATGCTAGGCTGCTGCTGCTGGACTTCTTGTGTGCAAGGGAAATGAAAAAAATTACATCTCACTTTAAGGGAAGAAGCGAAAAAAAATTAACAATTAACCTTGAGCGAAGGCGAGCAAAAAAAATTGTGTGTAAGTCATTCCAGTTGTGGTTGCTGAAGAGAAAAGCAGCAAAAATTTCAATTAAAATGAAGTATTACGTGCGCTTGTAAATTTGTTTAATATCGGCAACAAAAAAATCAAAAAGTGTTGTGCACTGCGCCAACGAAGTTTTACAACATTTGTGGAACAGCGAGGCACCATGATCCGTAGGGAGCGAGGTTGAACGTCCAGAACAAGAGATTGAAATTGAAGGAAAATCGTTACGGAGTCGTGGAAAAAACTTATGGATGACTGAGTTGTAGAAAATTTTTCATGGAGAGGTAATGCGGACAAGCAGTGCATTCGAGCTTTCACTGTCGCCACTGCCATTCGTCGTAAGTTAGAAAGCTTTCATTCAGTTTATAATAAATTATTTACATTCATATTTAAATTCTATTGCAGAAACTTTCACTTGCGAAAATGGAGGCAAGGAAGATGATTTTGTTTTTGCCTCCAAAACTTTTTTTTTAATACGCGAAAAATCGTATTAAAATTGAAGAAACAATTCTCAAAAGAACTGAGAAACCACTACTTTAACTGAATTTTCATTTTCGTTTATTATTAATTAAACTAAATAAACTAAACCCCATACACAATAAAACTAAAATCTAATAAGAACACACTCAAAATAAATGTTTAAAACGCTTAATAATTTCATCCAGAATACGTGTTTTATAACCGTATTTACAAAGCTTGTGGAAAGCGTATAAAAATTAATTATTAACCATTTACTTAACTCGTTTGCAAAAAACGTTTTTACGTGTTTTAATAATCATGTTTTGCAATCGTCTTTTATAAGCTTATAACGATGGGTCCGTTTCGATTATAAAACGCTTACTTTGATGCGTTTTAAAAATGTCACAGCAGCGTTTTATAAGCGTTTTGCTTACATTTGAAAGCTTACAAAACGTGTATTTTTATATGAAATTGTTTGCTGGGAGAGAGTGAGAATTGTAAACAGTGTAAATTGTAAACAGAGAGTGAGAGCAAGAGAGAGAGAGAGTGCAGGAGAGTTACCAAAATACAATCCTAAGAACAACAACAAGAGCAGCTGAAGCAACAACAAAAACTTCAGCAGAACAAGAACAAAAATAATATTAATGAAACAACTACAACAAATGTTTAATCTACTCTTTATAATAATCAAACATGCAAAACTACTAAATTTAACTTGCTTACACACACAAGAGCTCTTTTACTGTACGTGTATCTGTGTGTGTCAAGTTGGGTGGCGAGTGGATGGGAGCTGGGTGGGATGTGGGTGGTAAGTGGGTGGGATGTGGGTGGTAAGTGGGTGGAAAGTGGATGGGAACTGGGTGGGATGTGGGTGGTAAGTGGGTGGGATGTAGGAGGGATGTGGGTGGTTAGTGGGGGGGAAGTGGATGTGAAGTGGGTGGGAAGTGCATGGGAACTAGGTAGTTAATTCGCATGGATTCGCATTCGCATTCTCTTAGAAGACGGACGTGTGTTTTTTTAACCTGCGCTTCTTTTAATTTCCTTGCCAGTGTCAAAATCGATTCTGCTTGTTTGTCTTGTGCTATTAATTAAATAAATAAATAAAACTAATTTGGTTGCTATTATTTTGTAAGCTAAACGCAAAAACAAATTCTGCATTCCTGTTGCCGTGCATTTCGATTTGTTCTTTCATTTTGTTTTATTGTATTTGCCTGGCTTTTTGGTCAACCGATCGCGATCTCTTGTTGTTGTTGGTGTTGGTGTAGCTTAACTCCCAACCGCTCCCACTCATCTCTCTCGCGATCGCGTCCACCCGCACTATGACTACTTGTGTGCATTACAGTTACTGTGTGTTTTGTGAATTTAGTTTTTGTTTTTCTCTGCTTGAAATACCCGTAAGCTGTTTCTGGTTACTCCAACTATTAGCCGATTGTTTTGACTGCAGTGGTGAATTTGGTGTGTATTCAATTGATTATTTGGTGCCGAATTTAATTGCCCTATTAAAAAATGAGTTATCCGGTCTGCTTCAACAAAAAGTGCAAGTTGTCATCAGCCGCCAGCGATACCTTTATCGTGTGTTGGCTTTGTGACCATGCTATGCATGTCACATGTGCTGGTTACACTGCCAGGGTTAAAGACTGCATCGAGCTAGACAGTGGACTGAAGTGGAGTTGTGGGTCTTGCCGTGAAATAGAAATGGACATGAGATTGCTTATGAGGCAGACTAGAGATGGTCATAAGCGCGTGTTTGCTAACTTTCGAAAAGTTACTGACGAGTTTGTGACGCTGGAATCACAATTCGCCAGTTTAAAACTGATGAATGAGTCTCCCAAGCTCAAAAAAACCATTCGCTCGGGTGTGCCTCAGGAGCAAAGTGTTCTTTCTGTCCCTGATCAGGCTCCTCTACTGTTGCGTCAAAAAACTAACGTCCTCCCTTCTGCTTGCCTATCAAAATGTACGTGGTCTTAATTCTAAATTAGCTAAACTCTTTGTAGACAGTATATCTTTCGATTTTCTTGTTCTAGTTTTCACCGAGACGTGGTTAAAATCTGACATCTCTGATTCAACAGTTTTTCCCACTAAATATACCACTTATAGATGCGATCGTTCTTCCCTCGTTGGGGGTGGGGTTTTAATTGCTGTGGATTCCGCCCTATCGTCGGAGTTGACACATAGTTTAATTCCCCATGACATCGAATTTATAAGTGTTAAAATAACTTTTTCTACTTTTTCCGTATTTATTACTTGTTCCTATATTCCTCCACATTCCGATACCACAATTTACACCTCTCACCTCTATGCCATTGAGTCGATCTCTCTTTTATTATCAAACAGTGACCCATTGATTGTTCTTGGAGACTTTAACTTGCCTGAAGTTATGTGGTCCACGAACAATGAATCAAATGCGCATTTACCTTCGAAGTCCCATGATTTTATCGATGGCCTATTTGAGTTGTCGCAACTCGATAAACAGATCTCTTGATTTAATATTTAATATTTTTTAAAACTTAATGATTTAATTTTTGAAACCGATTGGTCTCAATTGTACACTTGTACAGATATTGATGTTGCCAAACAACTTTTTTATGATACCTTGTACTCGCTTTTTGATGTTTGTGTTCCACTTGAGCTCCCTCGCTGTCCTAATAGGCAGCCTTGGTTCACAAGAGAACTAATAAATTTGAAAAACAAGAAGTCAAGGTATTTCAAAAAGTATAAGAATTCGTAAAAATCATCTTATTTCTCGTTATGTGGATGCTCGTTATAGATTTAATGTGCTGAATGCACAATGTTATAAAGACTATCTTAACCGTTGCAGACTTCAATTCTCGCACAATCCTAAGCAGTTTTATACGTTTGTTAACTGTAAACGCAAATCTTCCACTGTGCCCTCTTCTGTGCGGTATGGTAATGCGAAAGCAAACACTGATCAGGCCATAGCCGATCTGTTTGCCGAGTTTTTTACGTCAACCTACTCGTCTTCTAGCTTCTTTGCGAATGAACCATACCTCTATCAGTTGAATGGGTCTAACTGTATTTTTAGCCCTGTAATCACTGAAAGCTCTCTCCTTTGAGCTCTGTTAAACCTGTGTATGCACCAGGTCCCGATGGAGTACCTACTTGTGTACTTAGGTTTTGTGCTGATGCACTTTGTAAGCCTATTCATAAATGATTTGAATTGTCTCTTGAGTCATCCTCTTTCCCTGTGTTGTGGAAGGAATCTTATATCATTCCTCTCCATAAAAAAGGTAATAAGTCGGATGTTGAGAATTATAGAGGTATTTCCAAGTTGTCTGCAATTCCTAAAGCTTTTGAGACAATTATGACATCTCAACTGCAACATTTATGTAGTTCCATTATTTCACCCCATCAACATGGATTTGTGAAGCGTCGATCTACTACCACTAACTTGTTAGAGCTTACATCATTAGTGATCAAAGGGTTCTTTGGTAAGATGCAAACTGACGTCATTTATACTGACTTTAGTAAGGCTTTTGATTCTGTTAACCGCTCCTTGTTACTTCATAAACTGAGTTTAATTGGTTTCCCAACTAAGAAAGTTGGATCTCTGATTACCTAAGTTTTAGAACACAAAAAGTTATATTTTGTAATTCATATTCGAAACTAATCCAGGTTACCTCTGGGGTACCCCAAGGTAGTCACTTTGGTCCATTGCTTTTTACTCTCTTCATAAATGATCTTCCGTCTGTCTTGACTCACTCTCGTGTGCTTATGTACGCCGATGATGTGAAACTATGTTTAACATTTAAAGATTTGGTTTCCCGCTATAATTTGCAAGCTGACTTGGATGCATTTCAGTCTTGGTGTAAAGATAATCTATTAAACCTTAACAGTTCCAAGTGTAAGGTTATGACATTTTACAGGAGCTTGCCACAATTCTTCACTTATATGCTTGATAATGTCCCACTTGAGTGCTTAAATGATTCAGCCAATGAGGTAAATGATCTTGGGGTTATTCTTGATCACCGACTTATATTTGACTCTCATGTTACTGCTACTGTTTGTAGGGCCAGGAGTGTTCTTGGGCTTATTAAGCGCTGGTCGAAGGAATTTGATGATCCCTATACGACAAAGATTTTGTACACTTCTCTTGTCCGTCCGATTCTCGAGTACGGATCATGTGTGTGGTCTCCGCAATATTCGACCCATCAAGATAGAATTAAATCTGTGCAAAAACAGTTTTTATTGTTTGTTCTTCGTGGTTTGGGCTGGAATCCTGAGGTCCGTTTACCATCGTACTCTAGTAGACTTCTTTGGATTAACCTTCCCTCATTTATTAACCGTAGAGTTATGCTTGGAGTAATCTTTATACATAGACTAATTAATGGTGAAATCGACTCAACTGAGTTGGTTGGCCAAATTAACCTCAACGTTCCTATTAGACCGACTCGTAATTTTATCCCCCTATCACTACATCGTTGTAATACTAACTATGCCTTGCATGAACCGTTTCGTGTCCTCTGTGCTGATTACAATAAACTCTACCGAATAATTAACTCTGAAGCTTCTCTTCCTGCTGTAAAAATTTATATTTTAACTTATTTAGCCCGTAGTTAACATTACTTTATGTTCTTCCTTTGCGATTTCGTGTCACACGTTAGTGGCTGCGCCTCTCGGTCGGTTGGGCGGGAGGTGGGCTGCTTTTTTTGCTTGGGGTTCGCGCGTAACAAGCTTAGGCTTGTTGTCGCATGGGCCACTTAAACGTATTGCGCATTGTACGTCAACGTCCATATAATGGGTGGGAAGTGGGTTCAAAGTGGATGGAAAGTGGGTGGGACGTGGGTGGGATGTCGGTGGGATGTGGGTGGGAAGTGGATATAAAGTGGGTGGGATGTGGGTGCGAAGTGGATGGGAAGTGGGTGGGAACTGGGGGTGGTTAGTGATTGGGATGTCTGTGGTAAGTGGGTAAGAAGTGGGTTGGAAGTGGGTGGGTAGTGGGTGGGATGTGGGTGGAATATTGGTTCTATACTGATAAAGGCTATACTGAACAATCTATCTTATCTTATCTCCTAACTGTGGCAGATATGACGTTTTTTTCCAAATTGCGGTGGCGGGAGGGGGCGTGGCAAAAATTGAAAATATACTTGATCTGCCTGCAAGTATAAGTATGCATGTCAAACGTCTATCTCTTACCATCTCTGAGATCTCTGCGTTTATACGGACGGCCGGACTGACAGACGGACATGGCTATATCGACTCGGCTGTTGATGCTGATCAAGAATATATACACTTTATAGGGTCGGAGATGATTCCTTCTGGCTGTTCCATACTTTTGCACAAACTCAATATACTCTATGTACCTTCGGTACAGAGTATAAAAAAAAAAATAATTCCTTACTGGGACTTGAGCTTGGGTCTACTATACTTCAGTCAAAGTTCTTAGCCTCTAAACTATTGCCGGCAATATCAACAGAGTAGTTAAATTTGCTATATGTATAATATTTTTTTGTGATTTACGTTCCACACTAAAGAAAAAAGTAGTACAGTACATAGCAACTGCGTAGAGGTCCTTACTTTGAACGCAAACAACAGACTTTTTACTTATTTTTTTCCCTAAAATCATTTATGTAATCTTCTAATTGTTAAAAATTATTTCCTTTAATTATTTCAGTATAGCACTGGGTCTTTGGCTGTTTGCTTTCCCTGAGAGCCCAAAATTTCTTTTGGAGCATGGAGAATCGGAAAAGGCTTTGGATATACTTGCTTATATGTATATAAAGAATACTGGAAAAAGCCGGAGTGAATACCCAGTGAGAAATTTTTAATGATTTTTATTTTTCTTAAAACATTTAGTTGAACAATATTATTCTTCGCTAACATTAATATTTCAGTTCCCATTTTTATACCCTTGCAGAGGGTATATTAAAATTGTTCGGATGTTGGTGCCATATGGGAAAGCAGTCGTCTATCGCGGCAGAGAAGTTGCTTACGCTTCATCAGAAATCAAAAGTGGATTGCATTATTTCTGAAACTCAGCGTTTTTTTTAATTCTTTACCCGATAAAATTGAGAATTAATGGCTTAAGAATAATTTATAGTTTGGAACTCAGTGCATACCAATAACGCTTTCAGCATTTTGTTTAGAAACTCCAAAAAAAACTTTAATCCAACATTTATTCAAACTATTTTGAAGCCAACAACCCTGCCGTGGCAGCCACAACGCAATTACTACCAGCTGTTTTTTGCCTCTCTCTTCATGCGACTCCGAAGCTAACTCCGAAAATTGAAATCTCCGACATTTATGGAACACCGACATTTGGATTGGTTGTTTTCAAAAACAACTGACCACAAAATCTCAAGAGATTTCTGGAACACATCGGAAACTGTCCGTTCAAAGAAAAGTTGATTCATCATATGGTCAAACTTTCTTTCTGTATAATCTATCATCATCCTTTATCTTGTCACTTTACATCAAAAATTATTCACGCTTAGTTAGAAATGCAATCGTTTATGGTAAAATCTCCAGACATTTTCAATATGTATCGTTGAATAAATTGATTAAATTGGTGAACCGAACCTCATTTTTCGATAAAGTGGTCCGGTTCGAGTTCAGGTTCGAGAAGTCAAAAATATAGATCGCCTCATGGCGATCCTCATGGTCCGGTTCGCGAACCCCAAAAAACCAGAACCGAACCGGTTCTCAGGGGTTCGGTTCCGGACCGGTTTGCAGCCTTGCTTAAAATACTCCATTTTGACTGTTTGGTTAGGTTAGGTTTGGTTGCGAGGGTAGAAGCGGTGAAGCTCCTTCACTTAGGCGAAAATAGGCCCGTTGTGATACCATATAACCCTAATTTTTTGTACTCTGTACCAAAGGTACACAGAGTATATTGAGTTTGTGCAAAAGTATGTAACAGGCAGAAGGAATCATTTCCGAGCCTATAAAGTATATATATCAGCATCAACAGCCGATTCGATATAGCCATCCGTCTGTCTGTCCGTCTGTATGAACGCAAAGATCTTAGAGATGGTAAGAGATAGAGGTTTGACATGTATGGGACATATATTTCTTATACTTCCAGGCAGATCAAGTTTATTTTCCATTTTTGCCAAGCCCCCTCGCGCCTCCGCAATTTGGAAAAAACGTCATATCTCCAACAGATAATAGATGGTTCGTACCTTCTAGAGATATCTAGTAATCAAAATTATTTATCGATTTGCTGAAGGAATTATAAAGATCGGATGAACGATACTCAAGTTATGAGCAAAAAACGGCCAGTTAACACCCCGCACCACCCCCCACCCATCACCATAGCTTTCCATTGAACAAAGGCAATCATAGTGAGAGAGAGAGAGAGAGAGAACCTTAGAGATGAGCGTATAATAAAAATATTGCTCGATAAACGCATGACTCCTTTGATGTATTATAATATTATAGTCGGGGGAAAATGAACTGGAACCGAGTATGTTATTGTCGAGCTTGACCGACTTTCTCACTTGTTTAATTTTAGACAGTAAAGGGTGAGTCTTCTTTTTTGAACCACTTAGAAAGTAGCACAAACTTGAGTAGCAAAGCAATCACTATTTCAGAGACGGCTGAAATGTTAGGTAGAAAATGCTGAACAAGGGTGGCGAATCGTCTCCTACTGCGCGCTGGATAGTGGCAGAGAAGATGCTGAAAGCTTTCTTCTCCATCAACTGAGCAAAAGTTTCTACAGTAGTCGTTATGGTTGATACCAAGTCTCGCGGCATGCCTGCCGATGAGACAGTGTCCTGTGAGAATTCCTACGAGTAGGGAGGCGTTCAGCCTGCCTAGACGTAACAGCGTTAAGGTTCTTTTGAAGTTAAGAGTGGGCCAAGTTAGCCTAGAGATTTCACAGGTGTGGATTGATCTCCATCGGTTTGTATCCATCTTGTAGGTAGTTTCCCTTATTTTTAATTTACAATTCGCAAAAGGCACCCCTATTGTGATCCTATCCGGTAGGAGCTGGGCGGTAGTGCCAAGTCTAGCGAGCCTGTCGGCTATCTCATTGCCTTCAATGTTGCAGTGTCCAGGCACCCACATATGACGTTTTAAAGTGCTGAGCCATCTCATTCAGAGATTTGCGGCACTCAGTTAGTGTTTTAGTATTGTTCGTATTACAGTCAAGAGCTTTTAATGCAGCTTGACTGTCTGAACAGATAAATACATTTCCTTAATTGACCACGAGTTCTCTTAGATGGTTGGCAGCCTCCTGGATTGTTGCACCCTCCGCCTGAAAGACGCTACAATGGTCGGGAAGACGAAAGGACATTTCTATACCTTAGTCTGGTCTGAAAACTCCGCCTCCCACCTGGCTTTCCATTTTTGAGCCATCTGTGTAGATGTTGATGGCGTTTGGTTTGCCATGGGGGAGCGAGTTCCAATTGAAACGAATTTGTATTATGACCTCATAGATAGTATCAAAGGCTAAAGTGGGTATGCAATAATCAATATTTGTTGGTGTCGCTATTTGACTACTTAGTATAGCCGAGTGACCATGGGTGCCTTCACAAAAGGTAGCAGTTTCTCTAAGTCTAATAGCAGTATTATTAGCTATTTCTCCGGCTGCTAGATCTAGGGGTATTAGGTGTAACATAATATTAAGGGCATCTGTAGGAGTAGTACGCTAAGCGCCGCTCATGCATAAGCAAGCACTGCGATGTACTTTATTAAGAGTCCTAAGAACGGAGGACTAAGACTCCGTAGAGTAGTATGGGGCGGACGACAGCTGAATAAAGCCAGTGTATAATTTAAGGGGAGAACTTCCGGCCAATGGCGCGCTTGCATGAATACAGCGCTGTGGTCGCCTTTTTGACCCGTTCAAGAATTTTGACTGTTAGTTCCTTCACTTAAATTGATCCAGCTACAATATTTATTCATAGATTTTCTTCATCAATACCTTATAACTTTAGTCAAAAGATTAAAAATAGTTTTTAGGCTATTAAAACTTGAATTTTTGAGCAGAAATCGATTTTTTTAAAATATATTTGGTCATTGTATTCAAACTTCTAAACCGATGTTCTACGCGATTGTTGACAATTCAATTTTCTTTCCTTCAAATTCATTCAATAATTCATATCTTAAAATATAAGAGCACCTACAGAAGAAATAAAAAAAATCATATTTATAAAACGTTGCCAGGAAAAAACGAGAGCGTAAGTTAAAGTCGGCTCTAACCGACTTCGATATTAATAGCCTCCCTGTGTGCCTGAGGTGGGACAGCCGAAAAGTATGCAACATTTTTTATCTCGTCTATTTGTCATCTGATCTTGATGAAAAGGGGCTTGTAGATGTTGCGAATATAAATCTAAGTTTTAAATTTGAGATCGATATCTCAAAAATTGTGGGAGTTATTCAATATTTTTTATTGTGGGGGCGGGGGTGGGCGTGGCAAAAATTTGAAATAAACTTGATCTGCGTGCAGACAATAGGAGTCTAGACTTCAAAATTGGTTTCAGTGTTCGGCTTGATCGCATCACTGCCATTACAGTTCCGCTCAAAGTCTTCCATGTACACTTCGGCATCACCTGATCCTGTGTACGGAATCATTACTTGAATAACTTCGCTGAAGTATGAGCTGTCATCAATGGTGCATTTGCGAAGCACTTCAAAAACACGTTGCTTTTGCAGCAACTTTATTTCGGCGTCCACTAGGACACGTTCGGCTTCACCAGCTTGAACAGCTTGTGTTCTTTGCCCATTTACTAACTCTCACTGCTGGAGGTCCACGGTGATTTTTCTATCCAACTGCTCCAGGCGCTTATCTACGCTATCTAGGTTGTCCTGCTTCTCACCAGGTAGTGAAAAGTGCACCATTAGCAAGTGCCATTTGTCATAGTTGCCCGTATGTAGCAGTTCAGTCAAACTTAATGTTGAAGGGGTTAAATGGGTTTCACGGCTTCAAAAAATCTATTTTTTTTTCGTAAAAACCACTTCCAAAAATCCAACTTTTATTTCCTTTTTTTCCTATCGTCCAAGTTATAGTTGAAAGTCTTAACTAAACAGGTTTTTTTTTATTTATACTTAAGATTATCCTGCTAGGAGTTATGCTGTCAACGCGGACGCACCTTTTTCCCGAGGGATCACCGGAAATGACGTCACAATGGCAGAGCTTTTAATATTTTTCTTCAAAAATTTCAGTAATCTCTCATTAAATATGTATCCTTAAGACAGTAAAAAGTTTGAAGTAAATATATCATTTTTTATATTAAAAAAAATTATTGAAAATGGGACGTTTTTCCCCGGACGAAACCCATATAACCAATTAATAGCCATCACTTCTTCCTGTTTCATGTTGAATCTCGCCATATGTACAATTGTGATGAAGTTAAATTTCAGGCAGCCAATTTATGATGAAATTAAATTTCCACTTTTTGTGATGGACGTTGATGTACAATGCGCAGTGTGTTCAAGTTCAAGGCCCATGCGACACCAAGCCAAAGCTTGTTACGCGCGAACCCCAGGCAAATAGCAGCCCACCTCCCGCCCAACCGATCGAGAGGCGCAGCCACTAACGTGTGACACGAAATCGCGAAGGAAGAACATAAAGTAATGTTAACTACGGGCTAAATAAGTTAAAATAGAAATTTTTATAGCAGGAAGAGAAGCTTCAGAGTTAATTATTCGGTAGAGTTTATTGTAATAAGCACAGAGGACACGAAACCCCGAAGAGCAAACAATAAAAACTGTTTTTGCACAGATTCAATTCTATCTTGATGGGTCGAATATTGCGGAGACCACACACATGATCCGTACTCGAGAATCGGACGGACAAAAGAAGTGTACAAAATCTTCGTCGTATAGGGTTCATCAAATTCCTTCGACCAACGCTTAATAAACCCAAGAACACTCCTGGCCTTACAAACAGTAGCAGTAACATGAAAGTCAAATTTAAGTCGGTGATCAAGAATAACCCCAAGATCATTTACCTCATTGGCTGAATCATTTAAGCAATCAAGTGGGACATTATCAAGCATATAAGTGAAGAATTGTGGCAAGCTCCTGCTAAATGTCATAGCCTTACACTTCGAACTGTTGAGGTTTATTAGATTATCTTTACACCAAGACTGAAATGCATCCAAGTCAGCTTGCAAATTATAGCGGGAAATCAAATCGTTAAGTGTTAAACATAGTTTCACATCATCGGCGTACATAAGCACACGAGAGTGAGTCAAGACACTTCCGTCTGTCATCAGATCTCTATCATTTATGAAGAGAGTAAAAAGCAATGGACCCAAGTGACTACCTTGGGGTACCCCAGAGGTAACCTGGATTAGTTTCGAATATGAATTACAAAATAAAACTTTTTGTGTTCTAGAACTTAGGTAATCAGAGATCCAACTAAGAAGGTTAGTTGAGAAACCAATTAAACTCAGTTTATGAAGTAACAAGGAGCGGTTAACAGAATCAAAAGCCTTACTAAAGTCAGTATAAATGACGTCAGTTTGCATCTTACCAAAGAACCCTTTGATCACTAATGATGTAAGCTCTAACAAGTTAGTGGTAGTAGATCGACGCTTCACAAATCCATGTTGATAGGGTGAAATAATGGAACTACATAAATGTTGCAGTTGAGATGTCATAATTGTCTCAAAAGCTTTAGGAATTGCAGACAACTTGGAAATACCTCTATAATTCTTAACATCCGACTTATTACCTTTTTTATGGAGAAGAATGATATAAGATTCCTTCCACAACACAGGGAAAGAGGATGACTCAAGAGACAATTCAAATCATTTATGAATAGGCTTACAAAGTGCATCAGCACAAAACCTAAGTACACAAGTAGGTACTCCATCGGGACCTGGTGCATACACAGGTTTAACAGAGCTCAAAGGAGAGAGCTTTCAGTGATTACAGGGCTAAAAATACAGTTAGACCCATTCAACTGATAGAGGTATGGTTGATTCGCAAAGAAGCTAGAAGACGAGTAGGTTGACGTAAAAAACTCGGCAAACAGATCGGCTATGGCCTGATCAGTGTTTGCTTTCGCATTACCATACCGCACAGAAGAGGGCATAGTGGAAGATTTGCGTTTAGAGTTAACAAACGTATAAAACTGCTTAGGATTGTGCGAGAATTGAAGTCTGCAACGGTTAAGATAGTCTTTATAACATTGTGCGTTCAGCACATTAAATCTAGAACGAGCATCCACATAACGAGAAATAAGATGATTTTTTCGAATTCTTATACTTTTTGAAATACCTTGACTTCTTGTTTTTCAAATTTATTAGTTCTCTTGTGAACCAAGGCTGACTATTAGGACAGCGAGGGAGCTCAAGTGGAACACAAACATCAAAAAGCGAGTACAAGGTATCATAAAAAAGTTGTTTGGCAACATCAATATCTGTACAAGTGTACAATTGAGACCAATCGGTTTCAAAAATTAAATCATTAAGTTTTAAAAAATATTAAATATTAAATCAAGAGATCTGTTTATCGAGTTGCGACAACTCAAATAGGCCATCGATAAAATCATGGGACTTCGAAGGTAAATGCGCATTTGATTCATTGTTCGTGGACCACATAACTTCAGGCAAGTTAAAGTCTCCAAGAACAATCAATGGGTCACTGTTTGATAATAAAAGAGAGATCGACTCAATGGCATAGAGGTGAGAGGTGTAAATTGTGGTATCGGAATGTGGAGGAATATAGGAACAAGTAATAAATACGGAAAAAGTAGAAAAAGTTATTTTAACACTTATAAATTCGATGTCATGGGGAATTAAACTATGTGTCAACTCCGACGATAGGGCGGAATCCACAGCAATTAAAACCCCACCCCCAACGAGGGAAGAACGATCGCATCTATAAGTGGTATATTTAGTGGGAAAAACTGTTAAATCAGAGATGTCAGATTTTAACCACGTCTCGGTGAAAACTAGAACAAGAAAATCGAAAGATATACTGTCTACAAAGAGTTTAGCTAATTTAGAATTAAGACCACGTACATTTTGATAGGCAAGCAGAAGGGAGGACGTTAGTTTTTTGACGCAACAGTAGAGGTAGAGGCGCCAGAAGGGTTAGAAGGTAAAGACAAATATATAGGAGGCCGATTTTTTTTTTGTGGCAATAAGCTCTTTGATTATTAAGTGTTCCGGCCAGAAATCCTTTGAACAAATTGTTCTAAAAATTTTATCCGGGACACTTACTTTGAAAGAGGCAACATCCCTTTCATAAGAAAAATTTAACTTTTCCACCAAAATACCTGAGGCTTGAATTTTGGCTCGAATGTGGGCTTTAACATCATCAGATGTTAGATCAGGGGTAAGCCGAGAAACAAATATATGCTTCTTCGGTGGAGTACCTATAAGAGGCTTTGGAGCACTTGATACCCCGGCTACCTCGGTAATGTTTACCGAAATAGGAGGAACACGTTTCGCCACCACTGCACTCCCTCTAGGCACACTTTCAACAAAAGGGGGGGGGTAGGGACCTCCTGGACGGACATTTCGGACACTACATCTGATATCGCTTAATTGGGATCAGAGATGCCACTGTCTGTAGTGGTAAAATCTCCAGTACCAATTATGCTCCGCGCTGCAGCCAAAGTATTAAACGATATTAGACGCTGTATGTTAGGAGAAGATGGGCCCTGAGCCTGATCAGGGACAGAAAGCGCACTTTGCTCCTGAGGCACACCCGGGCGAATGGTTTTTTTGCGCGTGGGAGACTCATTCATCAGTTTTAAACTGGCGAATTGTGATTCCGGCGTCACAAACTCGTCAGTAACTTTCCGAAGATTAGCAAACAAGCGCTTATGACCATCTCTAGTCTGCCTCATAAGCAATCTCATGTCCATTTCTATTTCACGGCAAGACCCACAACTCCCCTTCAGTCCACTGTCTAGCTCGATGCAGTCTTTAACCCTGACAGTGTAGCCAGCACATTTGACATGTATAACATGGTCACAAAGCCAACACACGATAAAGGTAGCGGTGGCCGCAGACAATAACTCATTTATTTTTTTTAGGGCAATTAAATTCGGCACCAAGTAATTAATTGTATACAGACCAAGTTCACAACTGGGGTCAAACAATCGGCAAACAGTTGGAGTAACCAGAAACAGCTTACAGCTATTTCAAGCAGAGAAAAACAAAAACTAAATTCACAAAACACACAGTAACTGTAATGTACATGAGTGGGAGCGGTAGGGAGTTAAGCTACACCAACACCAACAACAACAAGAGATCGCGATCGGTTGACCAAAAAGCCAGGCAAATACAAAAAAAAAAAACGAAAGAACAAATCTAAATGCACGGCAACAGGAATGCAGAATTTGTTTTTGCGTTTAGTTTACAAAATAATAGCAGCGAAATTAATGAAAGCAATTGTAAATATATTAGCCCGAAAACTTTAAAGCACAAGACAAACAAGCAGAATCGATTTTGACACTGGCAAGGAAATTAAAAGAAGCGCAGGTTAAAAAAACACACGGCCGTCTTCAAAGAGAATGCGAATGCGATCTTTCTTTTATCCACTTCTGAAGTTGTAAAGAGGATATTTCACTCATGTAAAGGAGTGATTTATTTAGTTTTAATCTGTTTTTATTTGCGTTATCGTCTTGAGTCCTTTTTTCCAGAACAAATAAAAATTTATGTTATGTTGTTGCCAGTTGTTTATGTTAAGACTATAAGCTACTAGTAAAAAGCACGTCGCGCTTCGCTGCGCTGCCATTAGTAAAGCCTTTATTAGTGTGGAACCAATATCCCACCTCCACACATGCCACCCACATCCAACCTACATTCCACCCACTTCCCACCTACATTTCTTCTACTAACCACCAAGTTCCCATCCACTTCCCACCCACTTACCACCCAGTTCACACCCGCTAACCATCTACTTCCCACCCACTTCCTCCACACATCCCACCTCCTTCCTACCCACTTTCCATTCACTACGCACCAACTTTCCATTCACTTTGCACCAACTTCCCACCCACTTCCAACCCGCTTCCCAAATACATTCCACCCACATCCCACCAACTTCCCACCTAGATCCTTCCCACTAACCACAAAGTTCCCATCCACAGCCCACCCACTTCCCACCCACATACCACTCACTTACCACCCAGTTCACTCCTACTTAACACCCACATCCCACCCACTAACCACACACTTTCCGTCCACTTCCCATCCACTTCCCATTCACTTTCCACACACTTGCCACCCACTTCCCTTTCACATCCCACCCACTTACCACCAACTTACCACCCACATCCCACCCACATCCCTCCCACTTCCCAAACACTTCGCACCAAGATCCCACCCACTTCCCACCCACATCGCACCAACTTCCCCCCACATCCAATCCACTAACCACCCACTTACCACCCACATCCCACCCCCTTCTCCTCCACTTCCCAACCACTTTCCATCCACTTCGCACAAACTTACCCCCCACTTCTCACCCACATCCCACCCACCTCCCACCCACTTCCCACACACTTCCCACCCACTAACCACCAAGTTCCCATCCACTTCCCAACCACTTCCCACCCTCTACCCACCCACTTCAATCCCACATCCTACCCACTTCCCCCCCACATCCAATCCACTTACCACCCAGTTCCCACCCACTTACCACCCACATACCACCCACATACCACCCACATCCCACCCACTTCCCAACCACTTTCCATCCACTTCGCACAAACTTACCCCCCACTTCTCACCCACTGCCCACATATTTCCCACCAAGTTCCCATCCACTTCCCAGCCACTTCCCATCCACTTCCCAGCCACTTCCCTCCCACTACCCACCCACATCCCACCCACTTCCCCCCACATCCAATCCACTTCCGACCCAGTTCCCACCCACTGACCCCCACTTCTCACCCACATCCCACCCACTTCACACCCACATCCCACCGACTTCTCATCCACTTCCCACCCTCATACCCCTACTTCCCACCAAGTTTCCATCCACTTCCCACCCTTTTCCCATCCACTTCCCACCAAGTTCCCATCCACTTCCCACTTTTCCGAAACCCCGTCCTAGTGCTCACTTTCAACACAAATGGAAACTATTGTCCAAATTTCAGCCTTCTATCTCTCACCGTTCGCGCTCTGCATTGATTGCGAATCGGTCAGTCAGTGATTCAGTCAGGAAAACTTGTTTTATATATAAGGTAGAAGTAGATAGTCAAGTACATATGTAAGTTATGGTGCTGACTTACATACATTACCTCATTGTTACTCTCACACATACACACCACAAGCTTAAAACATAACCTCACTCTGGAGTTGCTCACACATTGCGCAATGGTTAATACCAAGATGCCTATGGGGATTCAAGCAACCGTTGCTAAATACCAGTTTATTAACATCACGCATTCAAATTGATGAAGCTGACATAGAGCATTCGTTCATTATTTATCTCAAAGCTCCTTTGAGTACGCCAACAATTGGTTCATTTCTACTTCCAATTAAGGAATGAAGGTTCTTATTCGTAATCTTTAAATGTATTATGGCAGTCATCTTATTTCACAAGTAACCATTATTAAAATATCCACCATCCAACCGCCGTCGAGGTCAGACGTGTTTTTCTTGAGCTCCGTTTAAAAACGTTATAAAAGTGTTCAAATCGGATATTTTTAACAAGCACCTTCGACCCGCGACAAAAGACGCTAATGGACATTCATAGGCACTCGTGCTTATGTTGTCCAATAATATCTAATTCGTTGATTTTTTTATTTTTAATTAAATTTAATTTAATTAAATGACAACGTATACAAACACAACAAATGCAACTGGAAAAAATACCAACAACACCATGAGTCAGAGAGAACTCACTGCTCAAATGCAACAACAGCAAAGCGATCGCCGGCTTTCTATACAGCGCAACAATGCTTACTTTGCAGTAGTTTCCCCCGACCCCGCCAGCACGCTAAAACCAACAAGTGATGTGAACGTAAACTCTTTTTCAACCGCTCCGACATGGAGTGCTCAATGCCCCTCCCCTCTGCCCACGATGAGTACGGTAACGCTTACTACAGCACAATCGACATTAACAAGCACAACAACAACAAGTGTTCAAAATAAATCGATCACCACCAACCATCTTCCAATAATGTCAACGCAGCACGCACTCCCACCAACACAAACACAAGGAAGTACAACACCAACCACCCGCTCATATGTGCAGACTGGCATCGATCGGTATGTACAAATAAACAAACGAAAACTAAGCCCGCAAAACAAAAAAAGCGGCAACACTCCAAAAATTAACAAAACATGTAATTTACCTGTGGACAAAGATCCGCTCACTGGAAATAGGTTCCAAATTCTTGGCAAACAGCTTGACGCAGAGTGCGATGAAAAGGCTCCAAATGCCGCAAAACCAAGGCCTCCACCAATCTACATAAGAGATAACAACTGCGCGACCCTAGTTGCTAAGCTTATCCCACTAATAGGCAACAACAACTTTTATGTGACATCAGTCAGCAAAGGCAAAATACGCGAAACGAAGCTCCAAGTCAACACCGAGGAAAACTATCGCACTGTCGACAAATACCTAAGAACTGAAAAAAAAAACTATTACACCTACCAACTAAAAAGCTGCTAAGGACTACAAGTGGTAATCAAAGGCATTGAATCAAGTGTGCTATCAACGGAAGTCGGCACTGCTTTAGAAGAAAAGGGATTTAAGATCAAGTCCGTAATAAACCTTATGAACAGAGACAAAATACCCCAGCCACTATTCAAAGTTGAGCTAAGTCCGGAAAACACAGCTCCCAACAAAAATGTTGTGAACCCAATTTACAACCTACAGTTCTTATTGCACCGCAGAATAACTGTAGAGGAGCCCCACAAACGTACAAATCCAGTAAAATGTACCAATTGCCAAGAATTCGGGCACACTAAAGCCTACTGCGCTCTACGACCTGTTTGTGTAGCATGCGGAGAGCTGCACAACACTGCCACATGTCCTGCGAGCAAGGAGGACCCTTCTGTTAAAAAGTGCAGTAACTGTGGAGGCAACCACACTGCAAATTATAGAGGTTGCCCAGTCTACAAAGATCTGAAGAGCAGGATTAATACGCGCACTGAATTTGCACGTTCCAATGGAAACCTTAATCAGTTTACACCCTCGCCATCGACTCCTGGAGTTTTCTTGTCCAAAGCTGCTAGATCGTCGTTTGTCCCATCGAGTACTACCCAAGGCGTTTCTTTTGCAAGTGCATTGAAACTAGGAATGAATAGACCCACATCGCCAGCCACAATCTCACACGATACACGAACTGATCCGGCTCTGCCAACAATTAATAAACAAGCGGAACAACCATCAAACTATAGTAGCTTAGAAAGCATGTTTTTATCGTTGCAGCAAACACTGAAGGAATTCATTGGATTTATGCAAAACGCAATGCAAGAACAAATGAGGAATCAAGGCATTCTCATTCAAATGCTCGCCTCGCAACAAACCAAATAATGGCTCTCCTAAGAGTTTCACTCTGGAATGCAAATGGCATTCCTCGCCACAAAGTGGAGTTATCAAAATTTCTCCAAGACAATTAAATCGACATAATGCTTCTTGCGGAAACTCATCTGACGGACAGATATAACTTTCAATTACCGGGGTATGCATTTTATGGCACAAATCACCCAGATGGTAAAGCCCATGGCGGAACTGGCATCCTAGTCAGAAACCGCATTAAGCATTACCCACTATCGGGATTTTCGGAAAACTACCTACAAGCCACATCAATATGTGTAGAATCTAAAAGAGGCAATATCACCTTGTCGGCGGTTTATTGTCCGCCACGCTTCGCAATATCAGAAAATCAATTTCTAGATTTCTTTAATACATTAGGTCAGCGCTTTTTAGCCGCGGGTGACTATAACTCGAAACATCCGCACTGGGGCTCTAGACTGACTAATCCAAAAGGAAAGCAACTGTATAGCGTACTTATGCGCGCATCAAACAAACTCGACTATGTATCTCCGGGTAGGCCTACATATTGGCCAGCAGATCCCAAGAAAATACCCGACCTTATAGACTTTGCCATAATAAGAAAAGTTCCACAAAATTTGGTAACTGCAGAAGCACTCGCAGATTTGTCGTCAGACCATTCTCCGATTATTTTTACCCTTCTGGAGTGTCCTCAGATCAGAGAGTATCCTCGGAGACTGACATCACATAAGACGAACTGGCTCAAATACAAAAAATATATAAGCAGTCACATTGAACTGAGCCCAACCATAAACAGCGAAGAAGACATTGAAAATTCAGTCCGAGCCCTGAGCTCAATCATTACTGCTGCAGCTCATCACTCGAGCCCACTAACAGCATCAACAACAACACCTAAGCAAGATCGTAGATTAACGAACAGCTTTATAGACCGGCTGGTCACTGAAAAGCGGCGTGCAAGAAGAGAATGGCAGAGCAATCGGTCGCCTGCTGCAAGGACTCGCCTGAGACATGCAGAACGCGTACTTCACAAAGCACTCGAAGCTGAGGAGCAGCTAGCCCATAGCCGTTACATCGAAAAACTATCGCCTACAAGCACCAAATTCCCCCTATGGCAAGCACACGCAAGCATAAAGCCACCTGCAAAGGTAGATACGCCTTTGAGGGATCAGAGAGGAAAATGGGACCGCAGCGACGAAGAAAAGGCAAATGTCTTTGCACTTCACTTAAGAAATGTTTTCCAGCCGAATCCACCAACCAATGCATATGCACTGCCACTGATTCCCACTGCCGCACAGACTTACCCAATCAAAGTTCATTCGCTTGAAATAAAAAAAGTTATAACAGAACTCAATCCCAAAAAAGCACCAGGACATGATCTTATTACGCCTAAAATGATTATGGAACTTCCAAGTCCTGCCATTACATACATCTCGAGAATCTTCAATGCCGTACTGCGATGTGGATACTTTCCAATTCAGTGGAAGAAATCGAAAATCATAATGATTCAGAAACCAGGAAAGGATAAAACACAAGCGTCATCATATAGACCCATTAGCCTGCTACCTTGCTTATCAAAAGTATTTGAGAAGATCTTACTTCGCAAAATTGATACCCATGCACAAAATATAATTCCTTCACATCAATTTGGGTTCCGAGCAAAACACGGGACCATTGAGCAAGTCAACCGTTTAACTTCAGATATTCGGACTGCGTATGAGCACCACGAATACTGTTCTGCCATTTTCCTAGATGTTGCCCAAGCGTTTGACCGCGTTTGGTTGGACGGGCTTATATACAAAATTAGGACACTGCTTCCTCCAAATACACACAAACTCTTAGAATGTTATGTCAGCAACAGAGTTTTTTCTGTTCGTCAAAACGAGTACACAACGGAAGAGTTCATCATTGGAGCCGGAGTGCCACATGGTAGCGTTCTCGGTCCTTTTCTGTATGTATTGTACACTGCCGACATCCCAACAGACCCCCGACTAACAATGTCCACTTTTGCTGATGATACGGCAATTCTAAGCAGATCACCATGTCCAATTATCGCATCCAGACTCTTGGCAAGCCACCTATCTCACGTGGAGGAGTGGCTGGCCAACTGGCGCATAAAAATTAACGAGCAAAAGTGTAAACACGTGACGTTCACACTCAACGGAAGCACCTGTCCTCAGATATCCCTAAACGCGACTATGATACCACAATCAAACGATGTTGTTTGCCTTGGTGTCCACCTCGACAGAAGGCTCACTTGGCGCAAACACATAGAGTCGAAAAAACTTCAAATAAGGCTAAAGGCCAACAGCCTTCACTGGCTAATTAACTCCCGTTCCCCTCTAAAACTGGAATATAAAGTCTTACTGTACAAAAGCATCATAAAGCCTGTCTGGACTTATGGCTCACAGCTATGGGGAAATGCCTGTGCGAGTAGTGTGGACATCCTTCAAAGATCACAATCAAGAATTCTTAGAACACTCACTGGAGCGCCATGGTACATTCGCAACGAGTGTATCCACAACGACCTGAGGATCCCATTGGTCGAAACTGAAATACAGCAACTAAAGCGCAAATATTCTGAAAAACTTCTAGCCCACCCTAATGAACTTGCACAATCTCTCACCCTGCAAGCAACGCAATCTGGCCTCCGAAGAAAAGATCTACCAACCCAGCGACTGAATTAAAGGGCCGCAGAACATAAACCAGCTCCAATAGGAGATGGTTGTACAATAGTTTCTAGATTAAGATTTGAAAAATTATTGTTAGTCTCATTAAGAGAAGATTCAATAAATACTAAAAAAGCTAAAACAAAAAAAAAAAAAATCTTTGCTAATATGGTATTAGGTAAGGTGTGGGTTTATTGAAAGGTTCATACCGAATTTTTTAACTGACCTTCGTCACATGCCACTATGGCTCCATCTGCAGCTGAAGATGCAGATGCATTGGTTAATAATCGCACTAGTCTCGTCAAAAGTATAAATCGAATCAAAAAGCGGATTGAAACCCGAACTATCTCGGCTAATAAACTTGAGTTTGAATGTCGTCTTGAGTTATTAGAAAAATGTCTTAAAACTGCAAGGTCGCATAGAAAATAGAGATGAGACTGACGAGTATCGGGAAGAGCTAGAAGAACTATGCATTTGTACAAAAGCTAAATTAAAAAATGTCATTCCGAACAAGAAACAGCCAAGCGTTGCTGAGTGCTCATTTGTCGCAGCACCGCAAATGCGTTTGCCAGAATTGTCATTGCCTAAGTTTGATGGAAAGTCCGCTGAATATAAAAACTTTATTAGTCTGTTCAACAAATTGATAACCATGGGTAGAGAAATTTAATTATCTGGTTTCTTGTTTATCTGAGGAAGCTTTTGGTAATTATAAAGCGTTTCAAAAACAGACAAGAATTATCCCAAAGCTTTGGCCAGCCTTTAAATTTTCTGTGACAATGACTACCAAATATTTCTCGATAATATCTCGATATTATTTGAGGTTCCTCGATCGTCACATCCATCAGCAGCTGCATTGCGTCAGCTGATTGACACAATTCCTGCCGAATATGACTCACTATTGTCTCTTAGAAATCATAAACAAATTAACAACGCTATTTTCATTAACTTAATAATGACCTAGGTTGACTATAAAACTAAAGCCAAATGGGATGAACATTTAGATTTTTCAAAATTGCCTGAGTGGTCTGAATGTACCTCCGTATTAAATAAAAGGTTTTGTTCATTCTGCAAGGCAACAGAACACATCATACAAGTGTGTCCGTTTTATGAAAATCTAACAGTACAGCAAAGGTTTGAATTTCTAAAGAAGGATTCGTTATGCATAAACTGTTTAAGCAAAGGTCATAGTTCCTCCAAATGTAAGAGCCAGAAACGTAGAAACTGTCAATACCCTGTCGTTCGGAAGGTCGCCGGCCGGCTGGAGAATGTCAGCCGGATTCTGACTACGGCTGCCAGCCCCCATACAAGCTCTCATACCAGATTTTATATGGTATTTCACCAAATCCGGAAGCTACTGCCACTGCTACTGTATCAACCAACAGACAAAAAGAAAACGACATTTTTTTGTTTTCTTTTTCATATACACTTGATTCTTCTTTACATTAGGTTAGGTGAGGCTGCGATGGCTGAGAACGACAAGTCGTTCTTCCACTTAGGCCACTTTGGGCCCATTGCGATGCCATGTTTGTTCCCTGTTAACCCTTTTTAAGACTGAGGGGGGTCCCCGGTACTGAACCATTGTGTGGACAGAATGCATTTTAGAAGAGCTGGGATCTCTAGCCCGGATATCTCCGAGAGGTTGAGTAGGAGAGGTTGACCAAGTGTCCTAAGTCTCCTTCTACTTAAAGCAGGGTAGTGGCAGAGAAGATTTTGTACTGTTTCCTCCTCTTCTTCATATCTGCAACTTCTGTAGAAGTCATGGTGCGTGACGCCTAGGCGTGCTGCGTGTCTGCCCATAAGACAGTGACCCGTGAGGGTCCCCACCAGATGTGAAATGTGTTTCCTTCTGTGACGTAAAAGTGTGCTTGTACTTTTTAGGTTAAATGTAGGCCACGTAAGTCTCGATACAGCACAGGAGGAAAGGTTTTTCCATCGATCCGTGGCGAGACGGAGTGTTTCAGCTTTTGTGTGAAGCTTATATGTCGCCTTAGGCATCCCTATCATACTCTTCTCTGAAAGGACTTCGCAGGTGGTACCTATTCTGGCCAGTTTGTTCGCAGACTCGTTTCCTTCTATGTTGCGGTGTCCAGGCACCCATATTAGGTGTATACTAAAATGTCGTGCGATCTCGCTTAGAGATAGGCAACATTCAGTAAGTGATTTAGCATTGTTGGTATGTGAGTCAAGTGCTTTAAGGGCGGCTTGAATGTCTGAATATAGTAGTAGAAATTTATTAATATTAATTTTTGGCTTGATTTTTAACCGTCAGCCATAGCATTTGTGTTTTTGTACATTTTTAACGACGACATTTTAAGACGAAAAAAAAATAGGTGGAAAAGATACATCATTTAATTTACAGAAAAAGTTACAAATATTCATGTCCAGCCAAAAGTACCAATTGTTGGGGCTGGATTTCGTAATGATCCTTCTCAAGGATCCTCGACAACTTGTTCGTTTTGAATTTGTACACTGACCACAAGAATGATAGCCGCACGCTTTCAGTTCAATTTCGTAAGTGATTTTTACTGGACAAAGGGACTAAAGTCAGCGAGCGCTAGCAATGGCTCGTGCCTATGTACATTAGTGTGTGTGACTTTAGATAACAAAAGATAATGAGAGCAAGATGCAAAGAGCGAACAGTTAAATTTAAGAGATTAATCTGGATTTCATATGAACTTCATTACACTTAAAGATAATTCAAACTTAACTATATAGCTTAAAGTAATTACAATTAATACTTCACGAAATGACGAAACATCGGCCGCGTTGAACGACCGCAGGTTTTCAAGTTAATCCAATTCAGTTGGTGAAGGTGCGAGCTTATGTATGGCTCTTTTAGAAATTCCTGTTGTAGTGCGCACGATCGCTACGCGCACTTTGCCATCTGCACCTCTTATGGTCTCCTCGACCTTGCCCAGCATCCACTGTTGAGGTGGACAATTGTCCTCGTGCATCACGACGACCGTTCCCACTTCCAGATCCTTCGATTCTCTGGTCCACTTCTGCCGCTGTTGCAGACTCAAGAGGTAGTCTCTTGACCAATCTGCCCAAAACTGTTGTTTGATATCCGTTGCCATCGCTGCAAGTAGTTCAGTTTGTCGCTTTTTATTGGCGGCGTTGACGCGAATGGCAGCCCAACTAGCGTTGTTCCCACTAGCAGGTGAGCTGGTGTGATTGCCTCGCCGTCGTTCGGGATGGTGCTGTCTGCGACGACTGGCCGCGAATTCAAAATCGCTTCCACGTCGACCAACACGGCCGACTTGACGGCCGCTTCCCACAGGCCTCCAAAATGCGGTGCTCTGGGTGGGATGAACATAAATGTTATCCCTCGAGCTGTAGCAAATTTGGTGATAGCATCCTTGTGAATATCGAATTGGACCTTCAATTCTGCGAGCATCCGTGCAGCACCCACGAAAATGGTGGCATTGTCGCAGTAGATCGTCTTGACAAGTCCACTTCGGCCGACAAACCTGGATAGACACATGAGAAATGATTTAGATGTCAGATCTGTCACGAGTTCTAAGTGAACCGCCTTGGATGTGAAGCAAACAAACACTGCAAGGTACATTTTTACAGGGGGTCTGCCTCGAATGCCCAATGTTACAGAAATTGGACCGCAAAAGTCAACTCCGCTAATTTCAAACGGTCGATTTTCAAATAGCCGATCCGCAGGAAGATTACCCATTATCTGAGATGAAAGTATCGGTTTGTATCTAAAACAGTGCACACACTTGCGAACAACTGCACTACATTCTCGCCGGGTATTTATAAGCCAAACCTGCTGACGCAGAATACCCACAAGGATTCGAGAACCAGCATGACAGCTAGTGCGATGTAAGTATTGAAGATACAGTGATATAAATCTACAATTTTTCGGCATGAGGAGAGGAAATTTCGCATTATGCGGCAACGGTGCATTCAACAGACGACCACCTACTCTCAACAACCACCACACACGATCATTATATTGATGTGGGTAAAGAAATGGGTTTAGTTTTTGCATTGAAGGCTGTAACACGATGGACTTTTTTAATTTCATGATTTCGTCTTCAAACGAAACGTGTTGCAGTACATGTACCACTGCTATAAATGCCAAATCAAGTTCCGCCGGAATGAGCTCACGGGATGTGTGTTTTTCTCTTCGTCCTTTGATGAACCGAAACATATATGCGACTGTTCGGAGTATTTTTAAATATGAAGACGAGTTTTCAATCAGGTTAATGATAGGATGGGAGCTTGTATCGGCCGCGACAACAAACGTAGCGGACGTGCGCTTCTCCATCACTGATTGCTCCTCACCTATGTCCAAATGAGGGTTAGTTGGCCAAACACTTTCCTTTCGTTTTAAAAACTCTGGACCAGTGAACCAGATCGAATCTTTTAAGTCGTCGACTGAACAACCGCGTGAAACGAGGTCTGCGGGATTCTCCTTGGTGGGAACATGACGCCAAGTTACTTCTGGGGTTAATTCTTGGATGTCTGCCACCCGATTGGCCACAAATGTATTTGAACTCGATGGGTGCATCCTCAGCCAATGCAAAACCAGCTCAGAGTCTGACCAACATACTACTTTTTCAATTTTGACGTTTAAAATGTGCCTAACTTTGCCCCACAGAGTAGCTAGCAAT
The DNA here is from genome assembly GCA_037044535.1 of Lordiphosa magnipectinata. NCBI lineage: Eukaryota > Metazoa > Arthropoda > Insecta > Diptera > Drosophilidae > Lordiphosa > Lordiphosa magnipectinata. The sequence goes on from JBAMBO010004436.1 coordinate 137,429, forward strand.
TGCGCAGCGCACAACTCCAGTTGTGGTATTGATTTAGTATTCAGCGGAGACACCTTTGATTTGGCAGTGAGCAAATTTACTAAAATACCGTCGCTGTTTTCGAGTCGAATGTACAGACAACAGCCGTAAGCTCGTGTCGATGCATCCGCGAATCCATGTATTTGACATTTTGCTTGTTTTGTGACCCCAACGTGTCGAGGAATACTAATCGAGTCTAATCCTTCGAAACGGGATGTAACTGATTCCAGCTTCTGCTGTAAGGACGTAGGTATTGTTTCATCCCAATCCAATTTAAGCAGCCATGTCTCCTGAATTAAAATTTTTGCGCTAACGATTATAGGACACAATAGTCCCAGGGGATCGTATAATTTAGACGCAAACGATAACATGGATCGTTTGGTTGGCTGGACTTCTACAGACAGACCTTTCATCGAGTATTTGAACACATCGGTTTTTGGGTTCCACGTGAGACCCAAAGTTTTAGTCTCTCCCTGGTCGCCGATTTCTATAGTTTCAGCTTGTTCAGATACAAAACGTTCACAGTTTGAGGACCATTTTGTGAGGCTAATTCCATACGCCTCTAGAACCGATAGCAGCTCGACTTGCAAAGATCGTAGCTCTTCAGGAGTGTCTGCTCCAGCTCGCAAATCATCAACGTAGAAGTTGCTTGACAGTGCCCGGGATGCCAAGGGTTGAGATGACGCATGCTCGTCACTCAAATATTTAAGACAACGTATTGCCAAAAACGGTGCAGACGCAGTCCCATATGTCACTGTGTTTAAGCGAAATATTTGCAGCGGATCGGTAGGATGTTCTCTCCAGACAATTAACTGAAAATTGCGCTGGGTCTCGTCAATCTCGATTTGACGGTACATTTTAGTGATGTCTGCAGTCACCGCACAAGGGTGAAGGCGAAATCGCAGGAGGGTTGAGTAAAGACAAGGTTGGGTGGTGGGACCCACCATGAGAATGTCGTTGAGAGAAAATTGGGACGAACTTTTACTAGAAGCGTCAAAAACTACTCGTAGTTGTGTGGAGGAACTTTGTGGTCGTAGCACGCATTGGTAGGGCACAAAATAATGCGGCTCACTCGGGATATTGTTATCAGTTGCGCTCATATGACCCAAAGAGATGTATTCTTCCATAAAGGCTACGTACAATAGATTAATATCTGACTGCCTCGACATTTTCCTTTCAAGTGTTAGAAATCGCCGTTTAGCAGTTTCAAATGAAGCTCCCAGACAAATTGGACTGGTTTTAAATGGCAACGAAACACTTATACGACCCGAGGGTAAACGATTGACTGTTTCCATAAACGTTTTCTCACAAAGCTGATTCTCCGGGGTATACAGATTCGGGTTGGCTAAAATTTTGGAACGTTTTCTATTTCCCAAAATTTGCGAACGAACATGTCTAGTGAACAAGAGTCACCTATAGTGATTTTTAGTGAAGTTTTGTGGTTATCCGAGGAATTGGTTCGGCAACGACCTGAAACAATCCAACCGAATGCTGTCGCCTTTAATGAAGGTGAGTTTTCGCTACCTTTAATTTGGCCATTTCTCAACAGATCAAAGAAGGTATCTGCTCCCAAAAGTATATCTACGCGCTGTGGCTTATAGAAGAGAGGATCGGCTAGCTCAACATCATCAGGGACGTTTACATTTTCCACAAGCTTTTCTGGCTGGCTTGAAGAGATAGATTTCAAAATACCAAATTTTGTCATCATCTCAAACGAGTTGTAGCGTGAAGCAACTGAAGTTTGTACAAATTGACTCACAGTAGACTTTGATTTCCCAATACCTAACAAGCTCATCACTTTTCGCTCTCGTTTGAGCCAAAGAGATTTTGCCAACTCCTCCGTCATAAAATTGACCTGCGACCCAGAATCCAAAAGAGCTCTAGCGCATTGATATGACCCTGATTGATCTTTTACTTGGACTACCGCTGTAGCCAATATGACTTGATCCGACACATTACTGGCATGATGAGCTGATGCTGAAGGTTGAGTTGGCAATTGCTGAGAATAATTTGTAGCCTGAGGAGCCAAAAATTGGCTATTTGTAGAGGCTGGAGTTACTGGGATTTGACTATTAACTGCAGTTAGCGCCGCATTTGTATTGTATCTGTGTAAAAGAGTGTGATGGGGCTTTGAACATACTCTACAAGCCCCGGATTTGCAAGCTGTAACTGTATGACCCTTCTTTAGGCAATTGATACACAATGGACAGCTTTTTGCGAATGCATATCGCTTATGACATGGAGTTGATGAAAATGCCGAACACGAATGTACTGAATGTTGCTCTGATTTGCAGAACAGACATTTTGGAGAATTATGCTGATTATTTTGAGTAGCAGTAAGGGAAGTTTTGCTATCTTTCTTTGGACCTTTCTGTAATCTTGATCTCCCTGCGGATGACTCTTCAGCTGAGAGATGCTGATATCGCTTATTCAGCGCAGATTCACACTGTTCCCAAAGCGGCAGTTTATTATAATCTAAATTTTCCTCCCACTTGGATCGAGTTGCTGAATCAACTTTGCCCATAACAATGTGAATGAGCATTGCGTTTGCTATTTAATTAGCATCCCCCAAAGATAACAAAGACCCAAATATGGCTCTGACATTATCAATAATTGATCGCAGAGATGATGCTGAGGGCTCCTGCATTTTAGGAAGATCAAACAGTCTCGATATGCTATCAAATACGATCAAGCAACTATTGTCGTACACCTGTTTTAGAGCTGCTAATGCTTTCGAATAGTTAGCGGAGGTCATCTGGTACGCCTTGACGGTACCCAAAGCTTCACCTTCTAAACAAGATACCAGATGGTTGAATTTCTCAATATCTTGCAAAGTTCCGTCACTGTTGACTAGGTTCTCAAAAAGGTCAATAAAATTTTTGTATTCCGAATATTTGCCACTAAATTTAGGCAACTTCATGGCGGGCAACTGCTTAGCATGTGAAACAGCACTAATCATAGTGGAATTTGCGTTTGCTGATCTGTGACCATGAGAATGTTCGCGTTTGCTCAACAATAATGATTTTGTAGAAATACACAAAACTTCTAAATCCGTCCGAGAGACTAAATCATAATCGATTTTTTTCAATTGTAACTGCACATCGAAGGCCCTGTTAATGTAACGATCTACAATTTCTAGCTGGCATTCAAGTTGCCCTGGCTCTATTTCGGCTACATCTTTAAGATCTTTTTTTATTCGATTCAGATCCTTTGAGACATTTCTATGCAATTTCAGTAGAGAATCCAATTGCTCTGAGTACGAGTCATCCATAGATTTGTTGCCCTTGCCTTTCTTCCCAGTCATAATTAATTCTGTAGTTTATTTTTTGGCCAGAAACAAGTTTTTAATTAGTTGAGCAAAGAAGGGATGAGACTTTATAATTGTATAAATCTAAAAATTTTATGTGTGAATTTGCGTATATTAGCCCACTGTACAGCAGCAACAGTGTACGCGCTCAAATAATTGTGTGTGTGTGTGCGAATAGACAATCCAAATCGAAGATGCAAAGGCAATGCACTTGCTAGAGCCGCCAAAACCTCTGTATGTGTGTGTGTGCAACGGCACCAATCGAAGATGTTGATCATGAAATTAAATCAAATCTCTGCTGCGAAGCACTGGTTAAAATAAAGGGTGAAGGAGGATGGCACGATCAGACTCCGTTGCTAAGGGCTGAACTAGCACAAACGGAAATAACCGAATGCTAGACGCAGGTAGAAAAGAACGAACTCCGTTGAAGCTTGACGACACACACAAAGAGCGGAATGACAAACGAGCGAAAATAACGGAACCAATCCGCTAATGCTGAAACTGGGCGCGAGAAATCAAACGGGACTTTGGTGACGTTGTATGCGGGTTTATATATGTATGCACATATATGTATAAGTGCTCACATCCAAGATTTTTCACAAATTTAATTTTATGTGTATGTAATTGGACTTGGTTTTAATTTAATTAGCATGCAAAATGATCAAATGCCAAATAAATTTTGAACCACTCTACTAATGTTTGTACCAGTGTACAAACAGATGTATGTAGGTATGTATGTATGTGTGTGCATTTAATTATGCCAATATGTTTATGTTTTATGCACAACACAGTCATACACATTTGCTTGGATTTGTTCACAATTTATTTGCATTTATTTGTTGTTCAGACTTCCCTGGTTATATTGGTAGTCCATGTGTAATCCAATTACTCCACACCAAACGCCAATCCAGTGAATCCAAATCAAATAAATCGAAGCCAAACCACGAATCCAAAGTCCAAATCAAAGTCAGTCCAACCCGGGGGCGCCAAAAAATGTTTAGCCAAAAGTACCAATTGTTGGGGCTGGATTTCGTAATGATCCTTCTCAAGGATCCTCGACAACTTGTTCGTTTTGAATTTGTACACTGACCACAAGAATGATAACCGCACGCTTTCAGTTCAATTTCGTAAGTGATTTTTAATGGACAAAGGGACTAAAGTCAGCGAGCGCTAGCAATGGCTCATGCCTATGTACATTAGTGTGTGTGACTTTAGATAACAAAAGATAATGAGAGCAAGATGCAAAGAGCGAACAGTTAAATTTAAGAGATTAATCTGGATTTCATATGAACTTCATTACACTTAAAGATAATTCAAACTTTACTATATAGCTTAAAGTAATTACAATTAATACTTCATGAAATGACGAAACAATTCATTTATAACAGCGGTTCTATATTTTAGCGCCTGTTGTAGAAAGGTGGATAATGTTGTCCAGTTCTTGCCATTTAGCCAATTTATGACGTCTGCTTCTGAAAGGAAACGGCTTCCCAGAGGGGCGCTTCTTATCTCAGCTAAAATTGGGCATACCCCAAGCAGATACATGACGTCTTCAGTTGCGTGCAAATTACAAAGGCTACAATCTGTGTTAACAGAGCTCCAGTGCGGCCTGTAATTGAGACAAAGCATCTCACAGCGTGCCCGACATATAAGTGAGATTACTTGAGTGTCATAACGTTCATGAAAATAGTTAAGCGATCCAGATTCAACTCTATTTTTTTGTAAATGTTTCGGACCACACTTTGCCTGGCTTGACTTAGAAAAGAGTCTCTTTCTCTGATAACAGCTTTCACCAACAGCAATTGGTGACATCTTTCCCATGATCCGACGCTTTGAAGCTCTATGATTACCTCATGATCCTGAAATAAGGACAGCCAATTGTCAAAAATTTGTGTTTTTTCCGACAGCATCATAGCAGTAATTGTTTTGGCTAGTCTACAATTCGGCATATCCATAACTTTCCGTATGTATGTGAAGTGGTTTTGCAGACCGTACAAGAATAATGAAGGCAGGCCGGTTTCTAAGTGGAGTGCATAGTTTGGAGTAGTGCGGGGTAGTTTAAATATCCGTTTAATAAACAGCCTCTGCAGTCGCTCCACCTCCACATTCTGAATTTAGTGCTCGGCAAAATAGGTCGTTTTCCGAAAAAGTTTTTCCAAGTGCTATTAATTGCTTTCTTAGAGTCTTGCAGTTTTTCTTGTAAGTGAGGTTTCAAGCTTAAATTTCCAGTGATAGTCACGCCAAGATATTTAAAAGTTTTTACCGTTTCCAGCTCAACGCCATTTAAAAACCATCTGTCTATCCTTGCACTACGGCCTCTTCTGTCTTTCACAATCAAAACTTTCGTCTTATCCACGTTTATCTGGAAACTCCATTGTATGCAATGTTCAGAGAGCTTATTAATGGCTTGAAGCATCTCCGGGGTCTCTGTTAGTAGCGCCATATCATCTGCGTACATTAATGCCTTGGTGGTGGTGCCATTAATGTTAACGCCTCCAGGAAGGTAGGTTGTAACGTCGTCGACATAAAGTGAAAACAGAAGTGGGCTAAGGAGGCATCCTTGCTTTACTCCAGTGTTATTTGGAAACTGATCCGAAAGTTGCCGTCTATCCCAAACAGCGAAGGTGTTTTCTTGAAATTATATTAATGAAGCGCGTCGATACTCCTAGGAGGCTTAACTTTGGTAGTAAACTTCTACGGTTAATGGTATCGAACGCTGCTTTGAAGTCTATAAAACAGATATACAGCTTTCGCATTGAGAGGAAAGATTTGGCAATTGCTGTAAGCACAAAAACGCTATCGACTGTGGAGTAGCCTCGGCGAAATCCAAATTGAAACTCGCTAAGGATATTATGATCAGTTACCCAGTTCGAAAGTCGTCTTAGCAAAATCGAGGCAAACAACTTCATGGCTGCATTCATGCAGGATATGCCCCTGTAGTTGGAAGCTGATGTAGGGTCTCCTTTCTTGTAGATTGGGAAAATTATGCTTTCCCTAAAGCCATTTGGAGTGCTGGCTGAACGCAGGATTTGATTATAAGCGTGCGTCATCATGTTGATGCACAGCGGGGTGGCATTCTTAAAGAATTCAACAAGAACTCGGTCAAGTCCTGGGGCTTTGTTAGATTTCGCCGTTTTAAGGGCCAGACGCACTTCCGAATTAGAAATGCATGCATCAAGGACTTCCACTGTCGTGTACGGGAGCGCATATTCAAATTGGGCTGGAGGATTACTCACAAACAATGGCCGTGTTCAGCAGAACAACTTGCTCCCTGATCAAGCATAAATTTGCAATTATCTTAATACTGAACTCGAGAGATGCGGCGTCATAATAGCCAATTCGAGGTATCATGATACAGGAGCATGTATCAAAGAAATAGTACGCTACTTTAAAGTGATACTGCTCCCTCCAACAGGAGAAACTATTCGATGCAACATTTTTTTCTGATACCTGCTCAGGGATCAATTATTCTGCTGAACACGCCCAATGTCATTTTGAAGTGTTCAGCGAGACTGGAGGCGTCCGCTTGTATGGGATTTTTCGGAAAACTTCCGTTTAGCTTTCTCGCTAGTGCCCAAAACTCTTTGCTGCTGTTGACCCTGGCTATTTCAAATTCCAAGTGCTGATAGTACTGCTGCTGCTTAATTTTGCATAGGTTCTTAAAGGCGCTATTTGCTTCCTGATAGTTGGTCTTAGAGTCTGGTGCGTTTTCCATCCTAGCAAGCTGAAGTAGATCCATCCAAAGTTTACGAGCTGCCTTGCAGTCCGCATCAAACCAGGGCTGTGGAAACGATGTAGTATGTAGCCTTTGCATGCAGGCGGCAGCCTTGGAAATGCTTTGGGTGATCAGGTCGATGTCAGGTTCCGCTTGACCCACAGAGGAGAGTAGACTGTTTAGCTTAAAGGCATAAGCACCTGCCCATCTCTCGCTCCATTTAAGCTTAGGTAGAATATGATTTTTATTTCCGTGAAAGTACAGCTCACTTCTCGACTCAATACAGACTTTTACCGGCATGTGGTTAGAAAATATTTCGCCGTTCACGGTTAAGTCGGTAACAATATCATGCCATTTGCAACGCACCATGCAATAGTCGATTACTGAGCTTGACTCATGTCTGAGAAAAGTATGATGTCCTTCAGAATCGCCCTTTGTTCTACCATTTAGCGTTAGCAGGTCCAGTGTCTCACACATTTCAATCATCTTTACGCCCCTATTATTTACGATCTTGTCCCTAGAATTTCTGGTTGTGCACGCAAAGACCGTAGCCGTATCAACACCTTCCGTGAATCCTTGAAGAGTCCCACATCGCGCGTTGAAATCTCCCGTGACTAGCATGCTTTCATTCCCTATTTCCATGCAGAGGTCATAAAGTTCCTCGAAATCTGCATTCCAATTATTGCAATTGAGATAAACTGGTATAATGTGGAAGGCATCATTTGCTATTTCGCATCTTAATACTGTTGAGGATCCTATATTTGTGTAGTTCATACGGTAAAAGTTGGCAGTGATTTTCTTTATTCCATAAAGACGACCACCACTAGCTCGACCTCTATTTGCCGAACGTCGAGCTGGAGTCCAGAGGAGGTTGAAATCATGAAAATATTTCTCGTATTCGTAAAAGTTTTGATTAACATAGTTTCAAAGAGTAGGACAATATCGAAGGAATTAATGAAATCAAAAAATTTTCTGTGCATCAGTTTACTGCGGAGTCCAGCGATATTGTAGGACAGGATATTAAAACTATTATTTGTATGGCTGATGGTTTTTACAAGTTTTTTGGTCTCGATGCTTGAAGTGTTTCATAATTTATAATATCTGGATTCAAGCCGGAGAATTTTGCCTTCAGAATGGGGAATCCTTTCTCCTTGTTGCACATCAGCTCCTTATTTACATTGAAATAGAACCAGTCATTTCCAATTTTCATCGAGTCATTTTTAATAAGGATCTTCTCGTCCGCTTTCATGCCTTTTAGCTTAATCTTCAATTGAAAAAGTGCTGCTTTGTACTGTTGTCGTTGTTCGCAAAGATCTTTTTCAACGTAAATGTTTGTGCCCACGAGGTTTCTTGCATTTTTCAATATCTGGTTTGCGGCTTCCATAGATTCCATTTCAGCAATCAGCTGCCTTCCAGCTGCTCGTTCAGAAAGAGTTCTCACATTTCGAATAGCTGGAGCGTTTATTTTCAGTTTTTTTGAGCAAAGCTCGTGAACGGCTTACGGGGATCCTTATTTTTCGGCATGTTTCTGAAAATAACATTATTTTGCTTAGCTTGAGTTAACAGCCTTTGGATGTTGGTTTGATCTTTTAGTTTTTCCTCTTGTATTTTCTCCAGTTCGTGCCTTAGCATTTGATTCTCCGCTTTGATGTCTTCTATTTGATCAGTAACTTGACTTAGCTTTTCATTCAAGCCTTTGATGTCATCTTTGGAAGCGACGTTCACCATTTTTTCATCAAGTGACGAGTCTATTGTGACTTTCATAGCCCTAATCATTTCCTCCATTGAAAAACTTGGCTGGTTTACATTGCTGCTGCTACAGGATGGGATTTGGGGCTGCTCCATAGCTTTTCTTTTGGCAGATTGCATACCAGTTTGTCTCGGGGGAGTACGCACAGGAGCCATGGTATAGAATTTGATTTGAGGTTTATGTAAGTTGAGCTATTAATTTTTTAATATTTTTAAACTCTACAGCCGCCCAGGTAATCGGGTATTGGGTAGGGGTGAGAGTGTATCGGGTACTAGTCGGTTATCGGTATCGATTATCAAACCTATCGGCGATGCGCATGTGTGAGGGAGGCAGCTGATCCTCAAAGTTCCATCCAGAAAGAGCTAGAGCACATTTTAGTGTTTTTCCGCTTTGCTTGCTTTCTTCTTTCTTCGCGCAAAAACTCACAGACTGGCAAATAAACAATTGTCACTCACCGACGTTGTTGTTTCTCGCCTATATGTTGTTGCAGTTGGACTTAGCAAGCACACCTCGCGGTGCCCCGCCCCTCCTGTTATGTTGGGGAAGGGCACCGAGTGGGCGCTGTCACTGAGTGGGTGGCAGCGGGTGCACGTCTGCGTCTGCCGGCGCTCCCAATGTGGGAGAGATATTGCAGTATACTGAAAGTCCGCTCCAGATCCAGCCCCGGATAAAATTGGAGCAACTTTGAGAATCGGGTGGCACTAGAGTAGGCTGGATGCACTTCAATTAACACAACGAACGCGGCGAACGTGATTTTATTAATTTTGCCTATATGTATTGGTTTTAGGTGTTCCATTTGTTGACAATAATTTAGGCTGCTGCCAGACGTGAGTTTACCCTGTTTGGGATCCGACGATAGTACTCCAGACTCTTGAGTTGTACTTGCAGTAGCCACAGCTTCGCCACACAATAAAATATTTAATTTTTAGGAAATCTTCCCGGTAGCACAAAATCAGCGCAGCTTCTTCCTTGCAGGGTTGCCAATATCTGTCTGAATATATAAATACGTTTCCTTCTTTGACCGTGAGCGTGTTAAGGTAGGTGGCAGCTTCCTGGATGTCTACCATTTCCGCTTGGTACACACTGCAGTGGTCAGGAAGGCGGAACGACAAGTTCAAATTTAAGTTGGAACAGAATACTCCCCCTCCTATTTTTTCGTCGTATTTTTTCTCCCTTAGTCTTAAGGCTGTTGTGATAGCCAGTTGCCTTGCTAAAAGGTCTAGTGGTAGAAGGTGAAGAATTGTATTTAGCGCTTCCGTTGGTGTCGTTCGGAGAGCACTACTAATACATATTTCCGCACTTCTCTGTACTTTGTGGAGGTTGTTCAGGACATATTGTTTCCCGAGTGCAGGCCACCATACTAATGCTCCGTAGAGTAGTATGGGACGTACAACGGCTGTGTATAGCCAGTATACTATGGAGGGGGAAAAACCCCATTTACGGCCTATAGTTTTTTTGCATGAGAAAAAAGCAATGGTAGCCTTTTTTATACGTTCGTTTATGTTGTCTTTAAAGAGTAATTTCTTGTCCAGAAAGACACCCAAGTATTTGGCATTGTCACCAAATGCCAGGCTTTCTCCGTTTATTTTAGGAGGAACAAGGTCAGGAATTTTGTACTTCCTAGTGAAAAGAACTAATTCCATCTTAGCCGGGCTAACACCCAACCCACAATATTTTGTCCACTGAGCAAGTGTTGTCAGTGCGGTCTGCATAAGGTCACACTGCGTTTGAGGAAAAATGCCATATTTGAAGATGGCAATATCATCCGCGTAAGCCACCACTACGTGTCCCTCCGCTTCCATAAGTCGCACCAGTTGGTTAACCGTTAGGACCCACAGCAGCGGAGAGAGAACACTTCCTTACGGAGTGCCTCTGTTAACATATCTGCGAGCAGCTAGGAGTGCAGGGCAGTTTCAGTAGACCTTCCCTTGCTGTATGCATGTTGTCTGGGGGCAAAAAGGGAGGGGCTTATAGTTTGCCTCAAGTCTACATCTATAAGTGTCTAGAGAGTTTTCAGAAGAAACGAGGATAAGCTGATTGACCTATAATCGTTTGCTTTCGCATGTGAAGCTTTACCAGCTCGACTGTATCGTAATCGATCTGAAAGGTGACCATAGTGGTTGCTCGTGATGAACGCTCCACTTTGATCACCCTCCAGTTAGTTGTGGGAACAATCGGATTCATTGTCCTCATTATCTGCAAGATTCTTGCTGGCTCCGATGGGTGAATGGGTAGCCAGGCTCTGGCCTTCGGAAATGAAGGTATGTCCTTGGCGTCCACAACCTTTAGTTTAGCTCCCGGGTAAACGTCACTCACTTTAGCTATGGCGGACTTATAGAGGTCCGCGGATCTCTCGTCCTCGCAGGCCACCAGCCGGACGTTACCCTGGAACCATCCTATGCTGTAACAGCAGGGTGGTGCCCCTGGGTTCTCGAACAGCACATCCAGGGAAAAACGGCTTGCTGCCGCCTCGATCCATTTCCAATGGTGCCTTGGGATCGTGCCGTGTGGGCGATCTTTTTGTTTTTTGCCATCTCGGCAAAAGAGACTCGAAGAGGGGCCCCATGGGTCAGCAATCTTTTCATTACCACCGCAACATTATTATATTCACTTTTCTACTTCTTATATATATATGTCACAAGTCTTATGGCAGGCGGCACAGACCATACATCGGCCAGACGGTTGTATCAACCAACAGACCAAAAGAAAAAGAACCCTTTTTTTTCCATATACATTTTGTTATATACATTACATTACCAACGCAAACATTATTATTTCCATAATTCTACTTCTTTTTATATGTGTTGTATGTATATTGACAATTTTTTAATTATATAATCATACTTTCACTGGTATTTGTAATCGTGACTGTTAGCTTCTCAGCCGAATGCTCTAGCTCAACGCCACTGCTGATCTTAGCATCAGAAGGCGATCTAAATGAGCTATATATTTTTGAAATATTTTATATATTTCCTACTTAAATATTTCTTACCATAACATAAAAAATAAGTGAGAAAGTCGGTCACGCCCGACTATAACATTCTCTGTACCAGTTCATTTGCTTCCGACTATAATATTATAATACATAATATCGTGCAATATTTTTATTATTCGCAAATCGATAAATTCTTCAGCAAATCGATAAATAATTTTGACAAGTAGATATAGGTGTAGATAGGTACGAACAATCTATCTTCAAAACTGTGGAAGATATGACGTTTTTTTCATATTTCGAGGGCGGGAGGGGGCGTAGCAACAATTGAAAATAAACTTGATCTGTCTGCAAGTATAAGAAATATATGTTGCATACATGTCAAACCTCTTACCATCTCTGAGATCTCTCCGTTCATATGGACGGACGGACAGACAGACAGACGGACATGGCTATATCGACTCGGCTGTTGATGCTGATCAAGAATATATATACTTTAAAGGGTCGGAGATGATTCCATCTGGCTGTTACATACTTTTGCACTAACTTAATATACTGTATGTACCTTCGGTACAGAGTTTAATAAAAAGCATCCCGCCAAACTTAAAAGGTGATCTTTTTGAACAAAACCTTCCTTTTTCTTCTGCCATTACCATCATAAGACGTTTCCAAATTGGTAAAAGACTTCATTTCTATCTTCGCGGATATCATGTGCGAACTTTAGATATTGCCGGCATATCATGTGCGAACTTAAGATGTTGCCAAATGGTTAACATATATGTGGCCGGTTGTGGTGCAGAGGGAAGTGTGCGTGCCTTCTTTTTTTTAAAAACTTTTACTCAACGGGTCTTATATTTTATGTCTACACTCTGGTATTGCTGCACGCATCGGGCAGAAGCTTATGGTTATCCTTAACAGACTACCGGATGGTTAACGCAAATGCAGATTCCGATGGTTGGCTCAAATCTCCTGGCGAATGGCTGGCAATTTGTGAGCGAGATTCCGATGTCTCTGTGCTGATCGGCCAGGCCGATGTTAACCCTTAGCAGATTGCTGGATGGTTGTCTCTATTTGTTTTCCGATGTTTCTGTACTGATCGGCCAGGCCGATGTTAACCCTTAGCAGACTGCCGGATGGTTGTCTCTATTTGTTTGAGCGTCTGGGAGTACTGTGGCTAACGGGTCACCGAATGCTTTGCTTTCGCCAGCACCAGGCACAAAAATAATTACAGGGTAGCCACACAACACATCAAAAAATTGCGTTTGTAATGTATCGTAAAGTTATGATTTTTGCAACGAAAAAACTCAAATGGCACCACTGTGCGTCGTTCTGCATTTGAAAACAATAGCAAGACAGCAACTAAATTTGCCTGAATATAAAACGCTTGCTGACCCCGATTTTTACAAGCCCCAGAGAGTTAATCACCAAGTAGGTGCTGAGAATTTCTTTGAGTTGATGTCTGTCGGTCAGAAAAGCAGAACCAAGAAAGCTCTACGTTACAAAAGACATTACTATGCTGGGTGGTCTCAGGTACATACAAGCAGTTGAAATAGATACAATCGTCTTCAGCCATCTCAAGTTGCGTTTGTCATGAGGAATACTTACAAATTATCTATAGGACACTGCAAAAGCTTAGGGCCCTCGAAGAGCTACCGTCATGTTCAAAGACTACTGTCTTTATTAGAGAATACAATAATCTTCCCAAATGGTCGATTTGAAGTTCGACTTCCATTTAAAGTTGCTCCATGTTCATTGGGAGTATCATTCGAAGAGGCTAAGCGCCGTTTTCTGTCCTTAGAAAAACGACTTCAGCAAAAACCTGAACTACGAGAGATGTATATCAATTTCATGGAAGAATACCTGAAGCTTGCGCATATATCAATTGCCAGCACTAAGATTCCTTCATTGACACAACACATTGATGCGGGATAAAGTAGTTCAGAGACTTTATTCCGCATCAATGTGTTGTTTGTCCGCACAGTAAGTCAACCCAGTTGCTCGTTGTTTTCGATGCGTCATGTCAAACATCGTCACAAGTGTCACTAAATGACATCTTGATGGTAGGACCAACAATACAAGAAGAGCTGTTATCGACTCTACTTCGCTTTCGCTGTTATAAGTTCGCACTAACTGCAGATATAAAAAAAAATGTATCGACAAGTCCTTGTTAACGAAGTCAGTCGTCAGCTAGCTTTCGTTGCGTTCAGACGACTAACTATGTCTCCTCTATTCTGCGCTGACTGCAATTCCGAAGATTCTGCAGCTCAGCTTCGTGGCTTTGATGCTGTTCTTCGTTCTGCCGTCGCGCGTTTCACATTGCGTGTGTTGAGTTGAATGCAGATGTTATTAAATTTTTAACTAATTTGCCTAATATATTGTGTCAGTGTGATAGCTGTGTTGTTGCAAATGACTCACATTCTAAAATTGATGAATTAAATGGGAAAATTCATTCACTGGAAGGCCTATTCATGGATTTAAAATCAGTGCAAACCAGTTTTGAACCGAACCGGTTCGAACCCGGAATTCCGGCTTTTTTTTACGGTGAACCAAACCCTGAACCGATCCACGAGGACGAAAATAGATGAACCCGAACCCGTTCCGAATCCAAGCTTTTGGTTCGGTTCAAAAAATATAGATTATACTCATTAAAATTTATTTGGGTACCCTTCTATGTACGTAACAGCAGAGTCTACAATTATAAATATATCAATACGGAAAGTCGGTCAAGCCAGACTATGAATTACTTTGCACATGCGAAAGTGAATATATGTATATACTTTATAGGGTTAGAGATGCTTTGATCTGGCGGTTACATACATTTGCACAAATATTCTTTGTACCTTTGGTACAGAACATAAACAGACACTAAATCAGAGGAAACTCGCACAAATTTTTCATCTTATACATATCCATACCGAAAACCATCATTGCCAGCTTGTCATGAAGCTTTGCCTGGTTCGACTGCCCCTACACCTCTTCCCCACAAACAAAAACTTCATGAGGAACTTCATGAAGTTTGCTTCACTGTGTAAATGCGGACTAACAATGTATCTAGTTGTCAAGTGTATACCTATTGTAATGTTATTTTAAATATATTGGAAAAAACGTGCACCGAACTAAGTTTTGAACCTAAACCAACGCCCAAAAACCTCGAACCTCAAATTTTCGAACCTTAACCGTTGGTAAATTTTGGTTCGAACCAGCAAACCGGAGGTTCCGAAAAATTTTTTGGGCTTGCAGCCCTGTTTAAAATCTCAATTTCAAAAGGCGTTCAACAACTATGACAATAAAAATGTGGGTGCTAGCAAGCCGAAGTCCGCATCTCGCCTGCCGCTAACCACAAGCATTGCGCAGGTGAATGACCTTGCACCCCGACAGCTGGTTGATGTTGATGCTCAATCTGATGCAGAGAGCAATGATTTTATCACCGTTCGAAAGAAGCCAAAAAGGAATCGGAACAAAAGCAAAATGCCCATGGTTGGGGTGGCCGCTGCCTGTTCCGAGCTCACTGTTCTGCAGAGCAAGAAGTTTTTGCATGTCGTCAAATTCTCCACTACTACTGAACCAGAGGCGGTGCTAAAATTTGTGGCATCTAAAATTAAGGTTCAACCGGATTCCCTAGCCTGCGTAAAGCTGGTGAAAAGAGATGTCGATGTTTCCACGCTTAAGTTTGTAAATTTCAAACTCGGAATTCCTGAGCAGCATTTCTCCACTGTATTCAATAGTGAATTTTGGGCGCAAGCGATAAAGATTAGCCTCTTTGTTCATAGAGAGAGGCCAGCAGCGGACTCTACAACCCTGGCTCAGCTGGAATTTCTTCACTAGCGAATTCTTCGACCCAAAGCTCTATCAGGTATTTCGAAAAGATCGAGATTTTGTGAGAGCGCAATGTACACCAGGTGGTGGCATCATTGTAGCTGTGCGTCGTGGTCTGCGCGGTAAGTCCATCCGCCTTTTTAATGAAGACTCACTCCCTGGCCAACTTTGCGTCTCAATCGCTGGATCTTCTGGTGATATTTTCAATCTTGCATCGTACATACCGCCGAACAGTGATTACCGAATTTATGAGGAGCATATTTTGAATATATCCCACGTGCATAACTCCCTTTTGGACTCTCAGCACCTTTGTGTGGTTGGTGACTTTAACTTAGGATCGCTTGTGTTAAACAATTTACTTTACTTAGTTTTTATTAGTTCTGATGTCAGCTGCATTTTGTGATTCTCATCATATGCCTTTGCTGTTAAACATTAACTTTTATACTTTTGTTTCCTCAGAGCGAGAATTTTATAAATTTAATTTTAATGAGATTGTCCTTAATGCAATTCGTTTTGATATTTCTGCTGTAGATTGGAGTTCAGTCCTATCGCATAGCAGCGTGGATGTTTGCTATGATAACTTTATTAACGTTTTGTCTTGAATTATCAAAAAGAATGATTCTATGAGGATTCAGGGTTCTTATACATTGCCTTGGTACACCAAGGGCTTAAAAAAGTATAAAAATTGGCGCAACAAATTCTATAAACGTTTTAAAAAAGCCGCAGGATTCTTCCGATTGGGAGAGAAATAGGCAACACAAGCGTGAGTTTGAATTTCTGAACAAATTTCTTTATAATCAGTATATTGCTGATGTTGAGAATGGTTTGAAATTCAATCCTAGATTCTTTTGTCGATTCGTTAGTTCTAAAAAGGCGAATTCTCCAATACCCTCAACTATGACACTGGATGACTTAGTAGCAGCTTCAGACACTGGCATTTCCAATTTGTTCGCTACATTTTTCAGTTCCAACTTTGAACCCTCTGCTTCATGGAATAATCTGTTTAGTCTGAGTGCAATTCCCCACCTGCTGAACATTGGCACTTTATCCATTTCTGAGGATGACATCTTCCAAGCTGTAGTGAGTTGCGATGACTCTAATTACCCAGATTGTTATGGAATTTCTTTGTTTTTTCTGAAACATTGCATTGGGGAGCTATGTGAGCCACTAATAACAATATTCTCAAAGTCACTCTCAGCTGGCCGATTTATTGACATGTGGAAGATTGTTACGGTCACACCTGTGTTCAAGTCTGGTGTCAAGAGGGAGGTGCCCAACTACCGACCTATTGCTAAGCTTAGCAATATATCTAAGCTCTTTGAGCGGATTGTAGCCAAGCAGATTTCTTTTTTTTGTAAAGATGGACATTAACCCAAATCAACATGGTTTTATGCCAAGTCGCTCGACCACATCTAATTTAGCGGTCTTCAGTGATTATTGCATCAGTTCCTTTGAAAAACGGTGTCAAGCTAATGTTATTTATACAGATTTTTCTAAGGCATTTGATAAAGTTTGTCATAACGCACGCCAAGCTTTTTAAGCTATGGTTTCATTCCTCTTTATTGTGCTGGATTCTATCTTACTTGGACCGCAGGTTTTACAAAGTCAAAATAAACAACTCGCTTTCTACTGCATATGTGGTACTTCAGGACTTCCACAGGGGAGTGCCCTTGGTCTTTTACTTTTCATTATTTTAATTAATGACATTTGTATGCATTTTTGTAACTCAGAGTTTCTGCTCAATGCTGATGATTTTAAAATTTACCGATCAATTAAATCCTTAAGTGATAGTCGATTGTTGCAATCTGATCTATATAGGGTCAGTGCTCTCAACTTACTTCCTCTTAATCTCAACAAATGCTTTATTGTTAAATATAGCAAATGCTTCTACAATAGTACGGCCACATACTCGATTTCAAATTAAACTTTATCGAGCCGGGTTGAGGCCATTGATTTGGGAGTGAAATTCGACAAAAAATGTACCTTAATGAGCACATAAATTATATTTTGCCAAAGGCAAAATGTTTGGCTTTGTCAAGCGCAATGCCAACCAATTTAAGTTGGAGTATGCTTTATTTATTTAAAATCCCCTTAAAGCAGTTCATACAAAGAGGCTTGAAAGGGTGCAAAAAAAATTTCTAAAACTCGCTCTTCTTCCGCTCAAATTTTCTGATTCTTTGCCACCCTATTTTAGTAGATGTGCCTTGATGCATCTCTCCACCCTGGAAGATAGAAGAACTATTGCGACTTTATTGTTTTTGAACGACCTTGTTTTTGGCTGCATTGATTGTCCTATCTTGTTAGGGAAGATAAATTTAAATGTACCAGGCAGAAATCTTAGAACCTTCCAACCCTTTTCCAACCGATTTTCCCGAACTACTTATTCCCTAAATGAACCTATATCTTAAAAACTTTAACTCCTTACCCGTTGGCATGCGATTTGAATTCGACTCCAATAAATCAGCAATCAAAATTTTGTTAGCTGAATACGTTTTTCTTTTAGAAACAAATTTAAGTTATTTAATTTAAGTTAAGAAATAGAGTAGCCAGTTAAGACGTTTGTTCAATTGGCGAATAAATAAATAAATAATAAATAAATAAAACTGAAGTTACCAGTTCTTAGTGTGGACAAGAAATCCATCGGGCCCGTTACAAATATGCCAATTAAATACGGTGACATATGAGACTGCCCCCGACCCGTTCTTAGCAATCAGATTCTTGTCAAAAATTGCAGACATGTCCCAATCGTCTGATCCGGTAGCATCAGAGATCATAAGGAAAGACTTTTATGTGGACGACTAGTTAACTGTAGCTGGAAGTGCCGATTCCTAAAAGCTCGTTCGCGATAGTGTATCGTCGATGTTGGAAACGGCTGGGTTCAAGATCGCAAAATGGTAGTACAATTGCTTTGAGCTGTGTTCTTCCGATGGCAAAAACAGTCACTAATAGTCATTGAGATGGATCCAACAAAACCCTTGGGGATCCGATGGTTCCCTTGCGAAGACGAGCTCCAATTTCAAATTGATACTTGCTGTATGGAAATGCGAGTTTCAAAACGAAACATATTGTCTATCATAGCTAAATTGTTCGATCCACTTGGACTTCTTTGTCCATTACTAACAGCTATAAAAATGTAAATGCAAGACCTTTGGATTCAAAAATTCGACTGGGATGAATCACCCCAACACACTTGCACACTATCTGGGAAAGCTTCAAAGAAGATCTAGTAAAACTGCCAGCACACAGAACGTTTTCGCAGACGCTTCGCTAAGGGCATACGGTGCATGCATATACATTCGCTTTCAGTCGAATCATGAATATCATACATCCTTGCTTACAGCTAAATCCAAAATTTCCCCACTAAAGACTAGATCGCTTCCGCGTCTAGAGCTATGTGCTGCACATGTTGCAGCAGACTTGCTTAATAAGATAAAGTCCATGATTAAGAGTCCGATCGACAAAATTGTTTTCTGGTCGGACTCAGAAATAGTCCTACACTGGATACGAACTCACCCAACCAAATTGTCGGCCTTTGTCGCAAGTCGTGCTACGGAAATTCAAGAGTGGTCAAATGAATCATCATGGAGACATGTCCCTTCGAAGCAGAATCCTGCTGGCATCCTTTCCAAAGGCTGATCGCTTGCAGAACTTCAATCATCCATGTAGTTTAATGGTCCCTTTTTTCTTGGCTAATGCAGTAGAGCATGGCCAGAGAACAGTCATTTCAAGCTTTCACCTGAAATGCAGTTTTTTGACTTCAAGAAAAGTGCACTTGCATGTTTCGCAAAGCACCAACCAAACGTTATGCTGGACTATGTCGAAAATTCATCTTCGCGCTCAAGACTATTGATAATAGGCTACATACTTCGTTTTATACAAGCTTGTGGCATGTCTCCGAAATCTAACGATCTATTGCCCTCAGCTACTGAATTCAATTTCGCTTTTAAAAAAGTCATCCAAGTCTTGCAGAGTGAAAAATTTTCAGATGCTATTCTAAAAATTCAAAAGAAGCAACAGCTTCCTTTTAGCCTGCAAAAACTGAACCCATTTATACAAGAAGCTGCAGAGAATAATCTGACTTTCTCTTTATTGAGTGTGGGCGGAAGAGTGCAAAATGCTTAAATTCCCTACGATGCGAAGTTTCCAGTGTTGCTGAGTAAGCATTCGCAATTTATCGACTCATATGTGAGAGACCTGCAAAAAAAAACTATCATGTGGGACCAAGAACTCTTGTAAGTCTCCTTCGCGAGCAAATTTGGATTGTTAATGCTCGAGAAATCTGTCAAAGGGTCGTGCGCAAAAGCATTCATTCTTTCAAGAACAAGCCAAAATTTCTTACTCAAATTATGGGCCAATTGCCCGCAGACAGGCTACGAGCAAGGAGTCCCCCCTTGTGGCGTAGACTTCTGTGGATCGATTTTAACCACGTTGAAAATTCGGAGCAGGCCACCCTATAAGTCTTACGTAGCAGTATTCGCCTGCTTTGCAACAAATGCAGTCCCCCTTGAGTTGGTCAGCGATTTAAGCACTTCTACATTTCTTATTTGCTTTCAAAGATTCGTCGGTCGCAGAGGACTCCCGAAGGTAGTACACTGCGACAACGGAACCAATTTCGTAGGCGCAAGCAATCGCCTCAGGGAGCCCGGCGAGAAGTTCGAGTTCATACCCCCACGCTCCCCTCACTTCGCAGGGCTTTGGGAAGCTGCAGTGAAGTCGGCCAAAACTCTACTTCAACGTACAGCTGGCAGCGCTCTGTTGATCGCGCGCGAGCTAGCCACATTTCTGGTTGGCGAGGAGGCGGTACTGAACTCGACCCATTGGTCCACTAAGTCAGGACCCGAACGACGGAGAATCGTTAACTCCAGCACAACTACTAGTAGGCGGCCCACTGAAATCATTGTCAGTGGATCCAACCATTAAAAAAATAACCTGCTTGCGTCGATGGCAGATTGTCTGCTGTCTCAAGCAAGAGTTTTGGCGGAAGTGGTTCAAGGAGTATGTGCACAGCCTGATGATGCGCTCCAAATGGACAAAAGACAGCCCACACGCAGTACTGGGACAGCTTGTCCTGATAGCCGAGGGCAATTGCACACCTCAGCGATGGCTAATCGGTAGAATCACCGCCGTACTCGAAGAGCAGGACGAAAAGGGCTGGGTCGTCGATGTGCGCGAAACTAATGGAACCATAAAGCGCCCAATACACAAACTAGCGTTACTTCCTGCATACTAAATGCTAATATTGAAGCCCATGAGGCGTTCATCGCGGCCTGTGTTAGCGCATTTCATATTTTCTCACTAAAACCCATTTTCCGACCGAACATTACTATGGCAGCTACAAGAAATAGTCATTCAATCCGCTCGGTTCCGAAATATTAGCAGCGTGCAGTAAAAAGAAGGCTTCGTGCAAAATTTCAGCTCAATAGCTTCAAAACTGAGGGACTAGTTCGCGTAGAAACAGACAGACGCTCGTCATGCTGATCAAGAATATATAAACTTTATGTGGTCGGAGATGATTCCTTCTATGCTTTGCAAACTCCTGGGCAAAATTATAATACACTTTTCAAGTGTATAAAATCGATAAGAATTAAATATATCGAATGAATCGATACATACTGTCGAATGGTCGAAGGTCGATCAACCTTAACTTAACTCTCTCTTGTATTGAACACGCTGAAGAAAAGAAGTCAAATTTAAATAAAGCTAAAGGAAAAGGGTGAAATTAAACTATTTGTCTATTTATTCGTCGTATAAACTCATACGAATCAACAACATTTATAAATTATTATTAATAAGTAACTTCCATTATTTTGTAAATATGAGTGAAGGCTAAATGCCATTGTCAAACTAAATAATAAACTATACTTCTGCTACTATAAACAGAAACAGACATTAAGAATTGATTCATTTCCCATGTACTGTTTTTCTTATTTGTTTTCTATATAGTGTACAAGTCTACGAGAGCCGGATCGCTCAGCTCAGCGCGTTGGAGAAAAAAGTGTTCGTAGTTTACGATTTCGTAAGCCAAATGAGCTTAAGCAGTTGATATTGGAAATTTGGGCCCAAACAAAAACTCTATGCAGAAAACCATACCTGAACAACACTTTTATAACATGTGGTATACAGCTATGTCTTACTACTAGGTAAGTAAATTTTGCTTTGTTTCAAATATTATCGTTCATCTTTTTATTTACCTAATTGACAGCTATTACACTTTGATGGTTTGGTTCCCAGAATTATTTCAAAGATTTGACGATTATGAAAAAGCATATCCGGGGAAATCAGCATCCGTTTGCGACGTTTCCTCAATTGTTGTCTCAAACTCGTAAGTATGCACAAAAATATATGAAGGCAAAACATTAAGTGCAGCGCACTCTTTCTAGCACACGTAGTCTTAGAAACTTCTTACAAACCATTTTCAGACTCGAATTTTTTTTTAAGCGGTATATTCTTTTTTTAACGGAGGAGGAAACGACTTGTGCAGGCACGTTGGCTGCCGGGTATGCTCGGCGTATTTGAGCGAGGTTCATTAAAAGCAGCTGTCTTTCAAAAGCATAATTAATAGTTTTTTAATTGAGAGACATACATAAATTTATCTGTATCCTTGGTATGTTATCTTCCCAACCGCCTCCTCTTCTACACTAAGTAGTGTATTTAATAATATTTAGCGATAGCCTGTCGTTCGGAAGGTGTCCGGTCGGCTCGAGAATGTCAGCCGGATTCAGCCATACCAGCTGTCATACCAGATTTTATATGGGATGTCATAAAATCCGGTGCCAGGCGTCCGACAAAAGTGTCCAACCGACCGGCAAGTTGTTTGGGCAAGCCTTATGGCAGGCGGTGCAGACTATATGTACATCGGCCAGACGGATGTATCTACCAACAGACAGAAGAAAAAAAATTATTTTTTTTATTTCATATACATTTTTTTCTATACATTGCATTACATTTTACGAATGCAAACATTATTATTTCCACTTTTCTACTTCTTTTATATGTGTTGTATGTATATTGAATATATTTTTTTTTTATAAAAATACTGGGATTTGAACTCGGGACTGATTGATTCTTAGTCGAATGCTCTTGCTCAACGCCACTGCTGCTAAGATCAGAAGATCATTTATCCGTAACGAAAAGATTTCGCATTTTAAAATAATACTTCGTTTCGACGGACTGCCGCATCTGCTAATTTGCAGTCTGCTGAGTCTGCAATGAAATCTGAAACCGCAATGTGTGAACGCCCGACAGCTTAACGAAAACTGCACATAACCTCAAGGAATATTCCTTTTTGACCGCACTATGATCTGGCTGCTGGCGTCACACCCATATACAAAATGCTTCCTCACCAGCTATGACCATATTAAGAAAATCCTAGTCTTCGTTGAAGTCATTCAACAATTCCGGAGAGACGCTTTTGTCCATAAAAAAAAACTCACGAAAACAGCTTTAGCGCTAATACTAGTCCAAAAGAAACAAAATACACAAAGTGGCTGATCATGCCAACATATGTATGTTGAGAACATAAAAAATAAATAGTATCCCGCTAAATTTAAAAGGTACCTTTTTGAACCAAGCTTCTTTTTCCTTTTGCCATTCCCATCATATGACGTTTCCAAATCAGTTAAAATCTTAATTTCTATTTTCGCGGATCAATAATGGGAAATGGGAAATGAGAAACTGCTGTACGAGTCGGGCAGGCTTGTGGTTATCCTTAACAGACTACCGGATGGTTAACGTAAATGTTCATTCCGATGGTTGGCTCAAATCCTCTGGCGGATGGCTGACATTTCTAGTAAGAACTGTGGTAGTGCTGCGCGGATCGGGCAGTCCGATGGTTACCACTAGCTGGCTGCCGGATGGTGAACAGAAAATGTGCTGTCCGCAGGCTGTCCCGAAATAGCCTGGTGGATGGTTGACATTTTATGTATAGTCTCTGGTACTGTTGTGCCGATCGGCCTGTCTGATGGTTACCCTTAACTAGCTGCCTGATGGTTGATGAAAAATACCCTGGCCGTTGGCTGGCCTAAAACCACCTGGCGGATGGCTGACAGTTTGTGAACGTGCTTCCGGTGTTTTTGTGCTGATCGGCCAGGCCGATGTTAACCCTTAGCAGACTGCCGGATGGTTGACTATATTTGTATGAGAGTCAGGGAGTACTGTGCCGAACGGGTCACAGGGTGCTTTACGTTCGCCAGCACCAGGCCCAAAAAATCCTACTGGGTGTGTAATCTACTCTGTAGACGATAGTTGTTAAGCGATAGTTGCTAATCGACAGTGCGTTATCTATATTTTGATTGGTTTGTAGCCCTAGGAACTACAAATAAAAAGCACATCACTGTAAGTACAAGAGAATGACACACGTGTGAAATAAAAGAATAATTAAATTTAAAATAAGTATGAGTACTTATTACATGGTGTCAGAAGTGGAGAATCATAAGCAGGATGAATTCAGCGGAGGGCTCATTGCCCGAAATGTGACCGAGATGGAAAAGTGCATTTCTAATGTACAAAATAAGTTGAGGAGAACCTGGCGAGTGTAGTACTGTTGATTCCACTCCAGGGCGACGCATTATCGGTGCTGACTTTCGCTGGGCACTCGTTGATGATGATAACGCCGTCGTCCACAGGTGTATTGGGCGCTAGATGGCTCGGTTGAGACCGGCAGATGGCCGTGCTTCCTGCGCGTAGAGCTCCGGCGCATGTGTCATGCAGAGATAATTTGCAGAATGTGGCATAAGTGGTATCGGTACATTCGGTAACTTTCAACGTGTCATTGTTGCATTCTGCCACAGTATCCTCCTGTAGCTGCAATACTATGTGGTGATGTGATACCTGAAAGATGGTGAGCTTCTTAAAAATAAATCTATCATTAGGATAAGAGATAAGTATGTGGACAATGTCCTCGGACTAAAAGACGTTAATATTATATGCTTCCATGAGACTAACTATAGGGACTTCTACTGATACCAAACTTGGCAAGAGTATTGTAAGCATAAGGTTTTGAATCTCAGTTATTAACATTATGTTTCTTGCGAAAAGTGCTTCATATAAATGTGATGTATTAACCAACTCATTAATTTTGGCAATGATTATATGGTTTACAGTTTCGGTAAGCTGATTTATTTGTTTCTGAGTTTCGGAATTAATGATTACTTTTCTACTTACTTACTTTTCTGATTACTTTTTCGAAGAGAGAGAGACTCTTGTATGTGATTGACGTGTTTTTTGTGCTCCGCAATTTGAAAATTATTTGTGTCGCTATTAGTGCCTATAATTGTCCAAATTGGACTTAAGTCTCAGTGATAATTTAACCCATTGTCGGTTTGTGCTTTGCATTCTGTGTTGTGCATCTAATCATTATTAAATTAGCAAATTTTAATAACTCGGCGTCTGCCCTGTGTATTTGTTTTTGTTTTGGTCTTGATTATCTGATTTTTGGCGGTTCCCCCCCTCCCCCTCACCAAAGGTTTGAGTGTGTGTTTGTTTGTGCATACTCTCTTAGTGCGTCGTGCCCACTCTGCTTTGAGTCTCGCTTTCAACATTGT